>JAMKCF010000076.1:0-453924 GCA_023634235.1 Pisaster brevispinus | reverse complement strand
AACCAGCACCGTCGGGGGAGGTGTCCGCGAAAAGTGATCGCCGAAAATCACCATGTTACCGGGGGTCGAATTTTGGGAATATTTGACAGGTAGTACCCTGTCGCCCATTTTGATTTTTGGGGGTCGAAAACAAAAGTGCGATTTGACGGTGCAGCGTTCTAGACTAGACTTCCCTGAAGACCTTTTCTGTGTGGGGACATGGCCAAATCCCAAAACCTGGGCAATTAGGAGCTTTCTAGCAAAAAGTGGACGCCATCTTTCTTGCCCAAAAAACCTCAATAATTCATGGAATAAAATGGTTGCGGCCTTCAAATTCCAACCAGCACCGTCGGGGGGAGGTGTCCGCGAAAAGTGATCGCCGAAAATCACCATGTTACCGGGGGTCGAATTTTGGGAATATTTGACAGGTAGTACCCTGTCGCCATTTTGATTTTTGGGGTCGAAAACAAAAGTGCGATTTGACGGTGCAGCGTTCTAGACTAGACTTCCCTGAAGACCTTTTCTGTGTGGGGACATGGCCAAATCCCAAAACCTGGGCAATTAGGAGCTTTCTAGCAAAAAGTGACGCCATCTTTCTTGCCCAAAAAACCTCAATAATTCATGGAATAAAATGGTTGCGGCCTTCAAATTCCAACCAGCACCGTCGGGGGAGGTGTCCGCGAAAAGTGATCGCCGAAAATCACCATGTTACCGGGGGTCGAATTTTGGGAATATTTGACAGGTAGTACCCTGTCGCCATTTTGATTTTTGGGGTCGAAAACAAAAGTGCGATTTGACGGTGCAGCGTTCTAGACTAGACTTCCCTGAAGACCTTTTCTGTGTGGGGACATGGCCAAATCCCAAAACCTGGGCAATTAGGAGCTTTCTAGCAAAAAGTGACGCCATCTTTCTTGCCCAAAAAACCTCAATAATTCATGGAATAAAATGGTTGCGGCCTTCAAATTCCAACCAGCACCGTCGGGGGAGGTGTCCGCGAAAAGTGATCGCCGAAAATCACCATGTTACCGGGGGTCGAATTTTGGGAATATTTGACAGGTAGTACCCTGTCGCCATTTTGATTTTTGGGGTCGAAAACAAAAGTGCGATTTGACGGTGCAGCGTTCTAGACTAGACTTCCCTGAAGACCTTTTCTGTGTGGGGACATGGCCAAATCCCAAAACCTGGGCAATTAGGAGCTTTCTAGCAAAAAGTGACGCCATCTTTCTTGCCCAAAAAACCTCAATAATTCATGGAATAAAATGGTTGCGGCCTTCAAATTCCAACCAGCACCGTCGGGGGAGGTGTCCGCGAAAAGTGATCGCCGAAAATCACCATGTTACCGGGGGTCGAATTTTGGGAATATTTGACAGGTAGTACCCTGTCGCCATTTTGATTTTTGGGGTCGAAAACAAAAGTGCGATTTGACGGTGCAGCGTTCTAGACTAGACTTCCCTGAAGACCTTTTCTGTGTGGGGACATGGCCAAATCCCAAAACCTGGGCAATTAGGAGCTTTCTAGCAAAAAGTGACGCCATCTTTCTTGCCCAAAAAACCTCAATAATTCATGGAATAAAATGGTTGCGGCCTTCAAATTCCAACCAGCACCGTCGGGGGAGGTGTCCGCGAAAAGTGATCGCCGAAAATCACCATGTTACCGGGGGTCGAATTTTGGGAATATTTGACAGGTAGTACCCTGTCGCCATTTTGATTTTTGGGGTCGAAAACAAAAGTGCGATTTGACGGTGCAGCGTTCTAGGCTAGACTTCCCTGAAGACCTTTTCTGTGTGGGGACATGGCCAAATCCCAAAACCTGGGCAATTAGGAGCTTTCTAGCAAAAAGTGACGCCATCTTTCTTGCCCAAAAAACCTCAATAATTCATGGAATAAAATGGTTGCGGCCTTCAAATTCCAACCAGCACCGTCGGGGGAGGTGTCCGCGAAAAGTGATCGCCGAAAATCACCATGTTACCGGGGGTCGAATTTTGGGAATATTTGACAGGTAGTACCCTGTCGCCATTTTGATTTTTGGGGTCGAAAACAAAAGTGCGATTTGACGGTGCAGCGTTCTAGACTAGACTTCCCTGAAGACCTTTTCTGTGTGGGGACATGGCCAAATCCCAAAACCTGGGCAATTAGGAGCTTTCTAGCAAAAAGTGACGCCATCTTTCTTGCCCAAAAAACCTCAATAATTCATGGAATAAAATGGTTGCGGCCTTCAAATTCCAACCAGCACCGTCGGGGGAGGTGTCCGCGAAAAGTGATCGCCGAAAATCACCATGTTACCGGGGGTCGAATTTTGGGAATATTTGACAGGTAGTACCCTGTCGCCATTTTGATTTTTGGGGTCGAAAACAAAAGTGCGATTTGACGGTGCAGCGTTCTAGACTAGACTTCCCTGAAGACCTTTTCTGTGTGGGGACATGGCCAAATCCCAAAACCTGGGCAATTAGGAGCTTTCTAGCAAAAAGTGACGCCATCTTTCTTGCCCAAAAAACCTCAATAATTCATGGAATAGAATGGTTGCGGCCTTCAAATTCCAACCAGCACCGTCGGGGGAGGTGTCCGCGAAAAGTGATCGCCGAAAATCACCATGTTACCGGGGGTCGAATTTTGGGAATATTTGACAGGTAGTACCCTGTCGCCATTTTGATTTTTGGGGTCGAAAACAAAAGTGCGATTTGACGGTGCAGCGTTCTAGACTAGACTTCCCTGAAGACCTTTTCTGTGTGGGGACATGGCCAAATCCCAAAACCTGGGCAATTAGGAGCTTTCTAGCAAAAAGTGACGCCATCTTTCTTGCCCAAAAAACCTCAATAATTCATGGAATAAAATGGTTGCGGCCTTCAAATTCCAACCAGCACCGTCGGGGGAGGTGTCCGCGAAAAATGATCGCCGAAAATCACCATGGTACCGGGGGTCGAATTTTGGGAATATTTGACAGGTAGTACCCTGTCGCCATTTTGATTTTTGGGGTCGAAAACAAAAGTGCGATTTGACGGTGCAGCGTTCTAGACTAGACTTCCCTGAAGACCTTTTCTGTGTGGGGACATGGCCAAATCCCAAAACCTGGGCAATTAGGAGCTTTCTAGCAAAAAGTGACGCCATCTTTCTTGCCCAAAAAACCTCAATAATTCATGGAATAAAATGGTTGCGGCCTTCAAATTCCAACCAGCACCGTCGGGGGAGGTGTCCGCGAAAAATGATCGCCGAAAATCACCATGGTACCGGGGGTCGAATTTTGGGAATATTTGACAGGTAGTACCCTGTCGCCATTTTGATTTTTGGGGTCGAAAACAAAAGTGCGATTTGACGGTGCAGCGTTCTAGACTAGACTTCCCTGAAGACCTTTTCTGTGTGGGGACATGGCCAAATCCCAAAACCTGGGCAATTAGGAGCTTTCTAGCAAAAAGTGACGCCATCTTTCTTGCCCAAAAAACCTCAATAATTCATGGAATAAAATGGTTGCGGCCTTCAAATTCCAACCAGCACCGTCGGGGGAGGTGTCCGCGAAAAGTGATCGCCGAAAATCACCATGTTACCGGGGGTCGAATTTTGGGAATATTTGACAGGTAGTACCCTGTCGCCATTTTGATTTTTGGGGTCGAAAACAAAAGTGCGATTTGACGGTGCAGCGTTCTAGACTAGACTTCCCTGAAGACCTTTTCTGTGTGGGGACATGGCCAAATCCCAAAACCTGGGCAATTAGGAGCTTTCTAGCAAAAAGTGACGCCATCTTTCTTGCCCAAAAAACCTCAATAATTCATGGAATAAAATGGTTGCGGCCTTCAAATTCCAACCAGCACCGTCGGGGGAGGTGTCCGCGAAAAGTGATCGCCGAAAATCACCATGTTACCGGGGGTCGAATTTTGGGAATATTTGACAGGTAGTACCCTGTCGCCATTTTGATTTTTGGGGTCGAAAACAAAAGTGCGATTTGACGGTGCAGCGTTCTAGACTAGACTTCCCTGAAGACCTTTTCTGTGTGGGGACATGGCCAAATCCCAAAACCTGGGCAATTAGGAGCTTTCTAGCAAAAAGTGACGCCATCTTTCTTGCCCAAAAAACCTCAATAATTCATGGAATAAAATGGTTGCGGCCTTCAAATTCCAACCAGCACCGTCGGGGGAGGTGTCCGCGAAAAGTGATCGCCGAAAATCACCATGTTACCGGGGGTCGAATTTTGGGAATATTTGACAGGTAGTACCCTGTCGCCATTTTGATTTTTGGGGTCGAAAACAAAAGTGCGATTTGACGGTGCAGCGTTCTAGACTAGACTTCCCTGAAGACCTTTTCTGTGTGGGGACATGGCCAAATCCCAAAACCTGGGCAATTAGGAGCTTTCTAGCAAAAAGTGACGCCATCTCTCTTGCCCAAAAAACCTCAATAATTCATGGAATAAAATGGTTGCGGCCTTCAAATTCCAACCAGCACCGTCGGGGGAGGTGTCCGCGAAAAGTGATCGCCGAAAATCACCATGTTACCGGGGGTCGAATTTTGGGAATATTTGACAGGTAGTACCCTGTCGCCATTTTGATTTTTGGGGTCGAAAACAAAAGTGCGATTTGACGGTGCAGCGTTCTAGACTAGACTTCCCTGAAGACCTTTTCTGTGTGGGGACATGGCCAAATCCCAAAACCTGGGCAATTAGGAGCTTTCTAGCAAAAAGTGACGCCATCTTTCTTGCCCAAAAAACCTCAATAATTCATGGAATAAATCGGTTGCGGCCTTCAAATTCCAACCAGCACCGTCGGGGGAGGTGTCCGCGAAAAGTGATCGCCGAAAATCACCATGTTACCGGGGGTCGAATTTTGGGAATATTTGACAGGTAGTACCCTGTCGCCATTTTGATTTTTGGGGTCGAAAACAAAAGTGCGATTTGACGGTGCAGCGTTCTAGGCTAGACTTCCCTGAAGACCTTTTCTGTGTGGGGACATGGCCAAATCCCAAAACCTGGGCAATTAGGAGCTTTCTAGCAAAAAGTGACGCCATCTCTCTTGCCCAAAAAACCTCAATAATTCATGGAATAAAATGGTTGCGGCCTTCAAATTCCAACCAGCACCGTCGGGGGAGGTGTCCGCGAAAAGTGATCGCCGAAAATCACCATGTTACCGGGGGTCGAATTTTGGGAATATTTGACAGGTAGTACCCTGTCGCCATTTTGATTTTTGGGGTCGAAAACAAAAGTGCGATTTGACGGTGCAGCGTTCTAGACTAGACTTCCCTGAAGACCTTTTCTGTGTGGGGACATGGCCAAATCCCAAAACCTGGGCAATTAGGAGCTTTCTAGCAAAAAGTGACGCCATCTTTCTTGCCCAAAAAACCTCAATAATTCATGGAATAAAATGGTTGCGGCCTTCAAATTCCAACCAGCACCGTCGGGGGAGGTGTCCGCGAAAAGTGATCGCCGAAAATCACCATGTTACCGGGGGTCGAATTTTGGGAATATTTGACAGGTAGTACCCTGTCGCCATTTTGATTTTTGGGGTCGAAAACAAAAGTGCGATTTGACGGTGCAGCGTTCTAGACTAGACTTCCCTGAAGACCTTTTCTGTGTGGGGACATGGCCAAATCCCAAAACCTGGGCAATTAGGAGCTTTCTAGCAAAAAGTGACGCCATCTTTCTTGCCCAAAAAACCTCAATAATTCATGGAATAAAATGGTTGCGGCCTTCAAATTCCAACCAGCACCGTCGGGGGAGGTGTCCGCGAAAAGTGATCGCCGAAAATCACCATGTTACCGGGGGTCGAATTTTGGGAATATTTGACAGGTAGTACCCTGTCGCCATTTTGATTTTTGGGGTCGAAAACAAAAGTGCGATTTGACGGTGCAGCGTTCTAGGCTAGACTTCCCTGAAGACCTTTTCTGTGTGGGGACATGGCCAAATCCCAAAACCTGGGCAATTAGGAGCTTTCTAGCAAAAAGTGACGCCATCTTTCTTGCCCAAAAAACCTCAATAATTCATGGAATAAAATGGTTGCGGCCTTCAAATTCCAACCAGCACCGTCGGGGGAGGTGTCCGCGAAAAGTGATCGCCGAAAATCACCATGTTACCGGGGGTCGAATTTTGGGAATATTTGACAGGTAGTACCCTGTCGCCATTTTGATTTTTGGGGTCGAAAACAAAAGTGCGATTTGACGGTGCAGCGTTCTAGACTAGACTTCCCTGAAGACCTTTTCTGTGTGGGGACATGGCCAAATCCCAAAACCTGGGCAATTAGGAGCTTTCTAGCAAAAAGTGACGCCATCTCTCTTGCCCAAAAAACCTCAATAATTCATGGAATAAAATGGTTGCGGCCTTCAAATTCCAACCAGCACCGTCGGGGGAGGTGTCCGCGAAAAGTGATCGCCGAAAATCACCATGTTACCGGGGGTCGAATTTTGGGAATATTTGACAGGTAGTACCCTGTCGCCATTTTGATTTTTGGGGTCGAAAACAAAAGTGCGATTTGACGGTGCAGCGTTCTAGACTAGACTTCCCTGAAGACCTTTTCTGTGTGGGGACATGGCCAAATCCCAAAACCTGGGCAATTAGGAGCTTTCTAGCAAAAAGTGACGCCATCTTTCTTGCCCAAAAAACCTCAATAATTCATGGAATAAATCGGTTGCGGCCTTCAAATTCCAACCAGCACCGTCGGGGGAGGTGTCCGCGAAAAGTGATCGCCGAAAATCACCATGTTACCGGGGGTCGAATTTTGGGAATATTTGACAGGTAGTACCCTGTCGCCATTTTGATTTTTGGGGTCGAAAACAAAAGTGCGATTTGACGGTGCAGCGTTCTAGGCTAGACTTCCCTGAAGACCTTTTCTGTGTGGGGACATGGCCAAATCCCAAAACCTGGGCAATTAGGAGCTTTCTAGCAAAAAGTGACGCCATCTCTCTTGCCCAAAAAACCTCAATAATTCATGGAATAAAATGGTTGCGGCCTTCAAATTCCAACCAGCACCGTCGGGGGAGGTGTCCGCGAAAAGTGATCGCCGAAAATCACCATGTTACCGGGGGTCGAATTTTGGGAATATTTGACAGGTAGTACCCTGTCGCCATTTTGATTTTTGGGGTCGAAAACAAAAGTGCGATTTGACGGTGCAGCGTTCTAGACTAGACTTCCCTGAAGACCTTTTCTGTGTGGGGACATGGCCAAATCCCAAAACCTGGGCAATTAGGAGCTTTCTAGCAAAAAGTGACGCCATCTTTCTTGCCCAAAAAACCTCAATAATTCATGGAATAAAATGGTTGCGGCCTTCAAATTCCAACCAGCACCGTCGGGGGAGGTGTCCGCGAAAAGTGATCGCCGAAAATCACCATGTTACCGGGGGTCGAATTTTGGGAATATTTGACAGGTAGTACCCTGTCGCCATTTTGATTTTTGGGGTCGAAAACAAAAGTGCGATTTGACGGTGCAGCGTTCTAGACTAGACTTCCCTGAAGACCTTTTCTGTGTGGGGACATGGCCAAATCCCAAAACCTGGGCAATTAGGAGCTTTCTAGCAAAAAGTGACGCCATCTTTCTTGCCCAAAAAACCTCAATAATTCATGGAATAAAATGGTTGCGGCCTTCAAATTCCAACCAGCACCGTCGGGGGAGGTGTCCGCGAAAAGTGATCGCCGAAAATCACCATGTTACCGGGGGTCGAATTTTGGGAATATTTGACAGGTAGTACCCTGTCGCCATTTTGATTTTTGGGGTCGAAAACAAAAGTGCGATTTGACGGTGCAGCGTTCTAGGCTAGACTTCCCTGAAGACCTTTTCTGTGTGGGGACATGGCCAAATCCCAAAACCTGGGCAATTAGGAGCTTTCTAGCAAAAAGTGACGCCATCTTTCTTGCCCAAAAAACCTCAATAATTCATGGAATAAAATGGTTGCGGCCTTCAAATTCCAACCAGCACCGTCGGGGGAGGTGTCCGCGAAAAGTGATCGCCGAAAATCACCATGTTACCGGGGGTCGAATTTTGGGAATATTTGACAGGTAGTACCCTGTCGCCATTTTGATTTTTGGGGTCGAAAACAAAAGTGCGATTTGACGGTGCAGCGTTCTAGACTAGACTTCCCTGAAGACCTTTTCTGTGTGGGGACATGGCCAAATCCCAAAACCTGGGCAATTAGGAGCTTTCTAGCAAAAAGTGACGCCATCTCTCTTGCCCAAAAAACCTCAATAATTCATGGAATAAAATGGTTGCGGCCTTCAAATTCCAACCAGCACCGTCGGGGGAGGTGTCCGCGAAAAGTGATCGCCGAAAATCACCATGTTACCGGGGGTCGAATTTTGGGAATATTTGACAGGTAGTACCCTGTCGCCATTTTGATTTTTGGGGTCGAAAACAAAAGTGCGATTTGACGGTGCAGCGTTCTAGACTAGACTTCCCTGAAGACCTTTTCTGTGTGGGGACATGGCCAAATCCCAAAACCTGGGCAATTAGGAGCTTTCTAGCAAAAAGTGACGCCATCTTTCTTGCCCAAAAAACCTCAATAATTCATGGAATAAAATGGTTACGGCCTTCAAATTCCAACCAGCACCGTCGGGGGAGGTGTCCGCAAAAAGTGATCGCCGAAAATCACCATGTTACCGGGGGTCGAATTTTGGGAATATTTGACAGGTAGTACCCTGTCGCCATTTTGATTTTTGGGGTCGAAAACAAAAGTGCGATTTGACGGTGCAGCGTTCTAGGCTAGACTTCCCTGAAGACCTTTTCTGTGTGGGGACATGGCCAAATCCCAAAACCTGGGCAATTAGGAGCTTTCTAGCAAAAAGTGACGCCATCTCTCTTGCCCAAAAAACCTCAATAATTCATGGAATAAAATGGTTGCGGCCTTCAAATTCCAACCAGCACCGTCGGGGGAGGTGTCCGCGAAAAGTGATCGCCGAAAATCACCATGTTACCGGGGGTCGAATTTTGGGAATATTTGACAGGTAGTACCCTGTCGCCATTTTGATTTTTGGGGTCGAAAACAAAAGTGCGATTTGACGGTGCAGCGTTCTAGACTAGACTTCCCTGAAGACCTTTTCTGTGTGGGGACATGGCCAAATCCCAAAACCTGGGCAATTAGGAGCTTTCTAGCAAAAAGTGACGCCATCTTTCTTGCCCAAAAAACCTCAATAATTCATGGAATAAAATGGTTGCGGCCTTCAAATTCCAACCAGCACCGTCGGGGGAGGTGTCCGCGAAAAGTGATCGCCGAAAATCACCATGTTACCGGGGGTCGAATTTTGGGAATATTTGACAGGTAGTACCCTGTCGCCATTTTGATTTTTGGGGTCGAAAACAAAAGTGCGATTTGACGGTGCAGCGTTCTAGACTAGACTTCCCTGAAGACCTTTTCTGTGTGGGGACATGGCCAAATCCCAAAACCTGGGCAATTAGGAGCTTTCTAGCAAAAAGTGACGCCATCTTTCTTGCCCAAAAAACCTCAATAATTCATGGAATAAAATGGTTGCGGCCTTCAAATTCCAACCAGCACCGTCGGGGGAGGTGTCCGCGAAAAGTGATCGCCGAAAATCACCATGTTACCGGGGGTCGAATTTTGGGAATATTTGACAGGTAGTACCCTGTCGCCATTTTGATTTTTGGGGTCGAAAACAAAAGTGCGATTTGACGGTGCAGCGTTCTAGGCTAGACTTCCCTGAAGACCTTTTCTGTGTGGGGACATGGCCAAATCCCAAAACCTGGGCAATTAGGAGCTTTCTAGCAAAAAGTGACGCCATCTTTCTTGCCCAAAAAACCTCAATAATTCATGGAATAAAATGGTTGCGGCCTTCAAATTCCAACCAGCACCGTCGGGGGAGGTGTCCGCGAAAAGTGATCGCCGAAAATCACCATGTTACCGGGGGTCGAATTTTGGGAATATTTGACAGGTAGTACCCTGTCGCCATTTTGATTTTTGGGGTCGAAAACAAAAGTGCGATTTGACGGTGCAGCGTTCTAGACTAGACTTCCCTGAAGACCTTTTCTGTGTGGGGACATGGCCAAATCCCAAAACCTGGGCAATTAGGAGCTTTCTAGCAAAAAGTGACGCCATCTCTCTTGCCCAAAAAACCTCAATAATTCATGGAATAAAATGGTTGCGGCCTTCAAATTCCAACCAGCACCGTCGGGGGAGGTGTCCGCGAAAAGTGATCGCCGAAAATCACCATGTTACCGGGGGTCGAATTTTGGGAATATTTGACAGGTAGTACCCTGTCGCCATTTTGATTTTTGGGGTCGAAAACAAAAGTGCGATTTGACGGTGCAGCGTTCTAGACTAGACTTCCCTGAAGACCTTTTCTGTGTGGGGACATGGCCAAATCCCAAAACCTGGGCAATTAGGAGCTTTCTAGCAAAAAGTGACGCCATCTTTCTTGCCCAAAAAACCTCAATAATTCATGGAATAAAATGGTTACGGCCTTCAAATTCCAACCAGCACCGTCGGGGGAGGTGTCCGCAAAAAGTGATCGCCGAAAATCACCATGTTACCGGGGGTCGAATTTTGGGAATATTTGACAGGTAGTACCCTGTCGCCATTTTGATTTTTGGGGTCGAAAACAAAAGTGCGATTTGACGGTGCAGCGTTCTAGGCTAGACTTCCCTGAAGACCTTTTCTGTGTGGGGACATGGCCAAATCCCAAAACCTGGGCAATTAGGAGCTTTCTAGCAAAAAGTGACGCCATCTCTCTTGCCCAAAAAACCTCAATAATTCATGGAATAAAATGGTTGCGGCCTTCAAATTCCAACCAGCACCGTCGGGGGAGGTGTCCGCGAAAAGTGATCGCCGAAAATCACCATGTTACCGGGGGTCGAATTTTGGGAATATTTGACAGGTAGTACCCTGTCGCCATTTTGATTTTTGGGGTCGAAAACAAAAGTGCGATTTGACGGTGCAGCGTTCTAGACTAGACTTCCCTGAAGACCTTTTCTGTGTGGGGACATGGCCAAATCCCAAAACCTGGGCAATTAGGAGCTTTCTAGCAAAAAGTGACGCCATCTTTCTTGCCCAAAAAACCTCAATAATTCATGGAATAAAATGGTTGCGGCCTTCAAATTCCAACCAGCACCGTCGGGGGAGGTGTCCGCGAAAAGTGATCGCCGAAAATCACCATGTTACCGGGGGTCGAATTTTGGGAATATTTGACAGGTAGTACCCTGTCGCCATTTTGATTTTTGGGGTCGAAAACAAAAGTGCGATTTGACGGTGCAGCGTTCTAGACTAGACTTCCCTGAAGACCTTTTCTGTGTGGGGACATGGCCAAATCCCAAAACCTGGGCAATTAGGAGCTTTCTAGCAAAAAGTGACGCCATCTTTCTTGCCCAAAAAACCTCAATAATTCATGGAATAAAATGGTTGCGGCCTTCAAATTCCAACCAGCACCGTCGGGGAGGTGTCCGCGAAAAGTGATCGCCGAAAATCACCATGTTACCGGGGGTCGAATTTTGGGAATATTTGACAGGTAGTACCCTGTCGCCATTTTGATTTTTGGGGTCGAAAACAAAAGTGCGATTTGACGGTGCAGCGTTCTAGGCTAGACTTCCCTGAAGACCTTTTCTGTGTGGGGACATGGCCAAATCCCAAAACCTGGGCAATTAGGAGCTTTCTAGCAAAAAGTGACGCCATCTTTCTTGCCCAAAAAACCTCAATAATTCATGGAATAAAATGGTTGCGGCCTTCAAATTCCAACCAGCACCGTCGGGGGAGGTGTCCGCGAAAAGTGATCGCCGAAAATCACCATGTTACCGGGGGTCGAATTTTGGGAATATTTGACAGGTAGTACCCTGTCGCCATTTTGATTTTTGGGGTCGAAAACAAAAGTGCGATTTGACGGTGCAGCGTTCTAGACTAGACTTCCCTGAAGACCTTTTCTGTGTGGGGACATGGCCAAATCCCAAAACCTGGGTAATTAGGAGCTTTCTAGCAAAAAGTGACGCCATCTTTCTTGCCCAAAAAACCTCAATAATTCATGGAATAAAATGGTTGCGGCCTTCAAATTCCAACCAGCACCGTCGGGGGAGGTGTCCGCGAAAAGTGATCGCCGAAAATCACCATGTTACCGGGGGTCGAATTTTGGGAATATTTGACAGGTAGTACCCTGTCGCCATTTTGATTTTTGGGGTCGAAAACAAAAGTGCGATTTGACGGTGCAGCGTTCTAGACTAGACTTCCCTGAAGACCTTTTCTGTGTGGGGACATGGCCAAATCCCAAAACCTGGGCAATTAGGAGCTTTCTAGCAAAAAGTGACGCCATCTTTCTTGCCCAAAAAACCTCAATAATTCATGGAATAAAATGGTTGCGGCCTTCAAATTCCAACCAGCACCGTCGGGGGAGGTGTCCGCGAAAAGTGATCGCCGAAAATCACCATGTTACCGGGGGTCGAATTTTGGGAATATTTGACAGGTAGTACCCTGTCGCCATTTTGATTTTTGGGGTCGAAAACAAAAGTGCGATTTGACGGTGCAGCGTTCTAGACTAGACTTCCCTGAAGACCTTTTCTGTGTGGGGACATGGCCAAATCCCAAAACCTGGGCAATTAGGAGCTTTCTAGCAAAAAGTGACGCCATCTTTCTTGCCCAAAAAACCTCAATAATTCATGGAATAAAATGGTTGCGGCCTTCAAATTCCAACCAGCACCGTCGGGGGAGGTGTCCGCGAAAAGTGATCGCCGAAAATCACCATGTTACCGGGGGTCGAATTTTGGGAATATTTGACAGGTAGTACCCTGTCGCCATTTTGATTTTTGGGGTCGAAAACAAAAGTGCGATTTGACGGTGCAGCGTTCTAGACTAGACTTCCCTGAAGACCTTTTCTGTGTGGGGACATGGCCAAATCCCAAAACCTGGGCAATTAGGAGCTTTCTAGCAAAAAGTGACGCCATCTTTCTTGCCCAAAAAACCTCAATAATTCATGGAATAAAATGGTTGCGGCCTTCAAATTCCAACCAGCACCGTCGGGGGAGGTGTCCGCGAAAAGTGATCGCCGAAAATCACCATGTTACCGGGGGTCGAATTTTGGGAATATTTGACAGGTAGTACCCTGTCGCCATTTTGATTTTTGGGGTCGAAAACAAAAGTGCGATTTGACGGTGCAGCGTTCTAGGCTAGACTTCCCTGAAGACCTTTTCTGTGTGGGGACATGGCCAAATCCCAAAACCTGGGCAATTAGGAGCTTTCTAGCAAAAAGTGACGCCATCTTTCTTGCCCAAAAAACCTCAATAATTCATGGAATAAAATGGTTGCGGCCTTCAAATTCCAACCAGCACCGTCGGGGGAGGTGTCCGCGAAAAGTGATCGCCGAAAATCACCATGTTACCGGGGGTCGAATTTTGGGAATATTTGACAGGTAGTACCCTGTCGCCATTTTGATTTTTGGGGTCGAAAACAAAAGTGCGATTTGACGGTGCAGCGTTCTAGACTAGACTTCCCTGAAGACCTTTTCTGTGTGGGGACATGGCCAAATCCCAAAACCTGGGCAATTAGGAGCTTTCTAGCAAAAAGTGACGCCATCTTTCTTGCCCAAAAAACCTCAATAATTCATGGAATAAAATGGTTGCGGCCTTCAAATTCAAACCAGCACCGTCGGGGGAGGTGTCCGCGAAAAGTGATCGCCGAAAATCACCATGTTACCGGGGGTCGAATTTTGGGAATATTTGACAGGTAGTACCCTGTCGCCATTTTGATTTTTGGGGTCGAAAACAAAAGTGCGATTTGACGGTGCAGCGTTCTAGACTAGACTTCCCTGAAGACCTTTTCTGTGTGGGGACATGGCCAAATCCCAAAACCTGGGCAATTAGGAGCTTTCTAGCAAAAAGTGACGCCATCTTTCTTGCCCAAAAAACCTCAATAATTCATGGAATAAAATGGTTGCGGCCTTCAAATTCCAACCAGCACCGTCGGGGGAGGTGTCCGCGAAAAGTGATCGCCGAAAATCACCATGTTACCGGGGGTCGAATTTTGGGAATATTTGACAGGTAGTACCCTGTCGCCATTTTGATTTTTGGGGTCGAAAACAAAAGTGCGATTTGACGGTGCAGCGTTCTAGACTAGACTTCCCTGAAGACCTTTTCTGTGTGGGGACATGGCCAAATCCCAAAACCTGGGCAATTAGGAGCTTTCTAGCAAAAAGTGACGCCATCTTTCTTGTCCAAAAAACCTCAATAATTCATGGAATAAAATGGTTGCGGCCTTCAAATTCCAACCAGCACCGTCGGGGGAGGTGTCCGCGAAAAGTGATCGCCGAAAATCACCATGTTAACGGGGGTCGAATTTTGGGAATATTTGACAGGTAGTACCCTGTCGCCATTTTGATTTTTGGGGTCGAAAACAAAAGTGCGATTTGACGGTGCAGCGTTCTAGACTAGACTTCCCTGAAGACCTTTTCTGTGTGGGGACATGGCCAAATCCCAAAACCTGGGCAATTAGGAGCTTTCTAGCAAAAAGTGACGCCATCTTTCTTGCCCAAAAAACCTCAATAATTCATGGAATAAAATGGTTGCGGCCTTCAAATTCCAACCAGCACCGTCGGGGGAGGTGTCCGCGAAAAGTGATCGCCGAAAATCACCATGTTACCGGGGGTCGAATTTTGGGAATATTTGACAGGTAGTACCCTGTCGCCATTTTGATTTTTGGGGTCGAAAACAAAAGTGCGATTTGACGGTGCAGCGTTCTAGACTAGACTTCCCTGAAGACCTTTTCTGTGTGGGGACATGGCCAAATCCCAAAACCTGGGCAATTAGGAGCTTTCTAGCAAAAAGTGACGCCATCTTTCTTGCCCAAAAAACCTCAATAATTCATGGAATAAAATGGTTGCGGCCTTCAAATTCCAACCAGCACCGTCGGGGGAGGTGTCCGCGAAAAGTGATCGCCGAATATGACCATGTTACCGGGGGTCGAATTTTGGGAATATTTGACAGGTAGTACCCTGTCGCCATTTTGATTTTTGGGGTCGAAAACAAAAGTGCGATTTGACGGTGCAGCGTTCTAGGCTAGACTTCCCTGAAGACCTTTTCTGTGTGGGGACATGGCCAAATCCCAAAACCTGGGCAATTAGGAGCTTTCTAGCAAAAAGTGACGACATCTTTCTTGCCCAAAAAACCTCAATAATTCATGGAATAAAATGGTTGCGGTCTTCAAATTCCAACCAGCACCGTCGGGGGAGGTGTCCGCGAAAAGTGATCGCCGAAAATCACCATGTTACCGGGGGTCGAATTTTGGGAATATTTGACAGGTAGTACCCTGTCGCCATTTTGATTTTTGGGGTCGAAAACAAAAGTGCGATTTGACGGTGCAGCGTTCTAGACTAGACTTCCCTGAAGACCTTTTCTGTGTGGGGACATGGCCAAATCCCAAAACCTGGGCAATTAGGAGCTTTCTAGCAAAAAGTGACGCCATCTTTCTTGCCCAAAAAACCTCAATAATTCATGGAATAAAATGGTTGCGGCCTTCAAATTCCAACCAGCACCGTCGGGGGAGGTGTCCGCGAAAAGTGATCGCCGAAAATCACCATGTTACCGGGGGTCGAATTTTGGGAATATTTGACAGGTGGTACCCTGTCGCCATTTTGATTTTTGGGGTCGAAAACAAAAGTGCGATTTGACGGTGCAGCGTTCTAGACTAGACTTCCCTGAAGACCTTTTCTGTGTGGGGACATGGCCAAATCCCAAAACCTGGGCAATTAGGAGCTTTCTAGCAAAAAGTGACGCCATCTTTCTTGCCCAAAAAACCTCAATAATTCATGGAATAAAATGGTTGCGGCCTTCAAATTCCAACCAGCACCGTCGGGGGAGGTGTCCGCGAAAAGTGATCGCCGAAAATCACCATGTTACCGGGGGTCGACTTTTGGGAATATTTGACAGGTAGTACCCTGTCGCCATTTTGATTTTTGGGGTCGAAAACAAAAGTGCGATTTGACGGTGCAGCGTTCTAGACTAGACTTCCCTGAAGACCTTTTCTGTGTGGGGACATGGCCAAATCCCAAAACCTGGGCAATTAGGAGCTTTCTAGCAAAAAGTGACGCCATCTTTCTTGCCCAAAAAACCTCAATAATTCATGGAATAAAATGGTTGCGGCCTTCAAATTCCAACCAGCACCGTCGGGGGAGGTGTCCGCGAAAAGTGATCGCCGAAAATCACCATGTTACCGGGGGTCGAATTTTGGGAATATTTGACAGGTAGTACCCTGTCGCCATTTTGATTTTTGGGGTCGAAAACAAAAGTGCGATTTGACGGTGCAGCGTTCTAGGCTAGACTTCCCTGAAGACCTTTTCTGTGTGGGGACATGGCCAAATCCCAAAACCTGGGCAATTAGGAGCTTTCTAGCAAAAAGTGACGCCATCTCTCTTGCCCAAAAAACCTCAATAATTCATGGAATAAAATGGTTGCGGCCTTCAAATTCCAACCAGCACCGTCGGGGGAGGTGTCCGCGAAAAGTGATCGCCGAAAATCACCATGTTACCGGGGGTCGAATTTTGGGAATATTTGACAGGTAGTACCCTGTCGCCATTTTGATTTTTGGGGTCGAAAACAAAAGTGCGATTTGACGGTGCAGCGTTCTAGACTAGACTTCCCTGAAGACCTTTTCTGTGTGGGGACATGGCCAAATCCCAAAACCTGGGCAATTAGGAGCTTTCTAGCAAAAAGTGACGCCATCTTTCTTGCCCAAAAAACCTCAATAATTCATGGAATAAAATGGTTGCGGCCTTCAAATTCCAACCAGCACCGTCGGGGGAGGTGTCCGCGAAAAGTGATCGCCGAAAATCACCATGTTACCGGGGGTCGAATTTTGGGAATATTTGACAGGTAGTACCCTGTCGCCATTTTGATTTTTGGGGTCGAAAACAAAAGTGCGATTTGACGGTGCAGCGTTCTAGGCTAGACTTCCCTGAAGACCTTTTCTGTGTGGGGACATGGCCAAATCCCAAAACCTGGGCAATTAGGAGCTTTCTAGCAAAAAGTGACGCCATCTCTCTTGCCCAAAAAACCTCAATAATTCATGGAATAAAATGGTTGCGGCCTTCAAATTCCAACCAGCACCGTCGGGGGAGGTGTCCGCGAAAAGTGATCGCCGAAAATCACCATGTTACCGGGGGTCGAATTTTGGGAATATTTGACAGGTAGTACCCTGTCGCCATTTTGATTTTTGGGGTCGAAAACAAAAGTGCGATTTGACGGTGCAGCGTTCTAGACTAGACTTCCCTGAAGACCTTTTCTGTGTGGGGACATGGCCAAATCCCAAAACCTGGGCAATTAGGAGCTTTCTAGCAAAAAGTGACGCCATCTTTCTTGCCCAAAAAACCTCAATAATTCATGGAATAAAATGGTTGCGGCCTTCAAATTCCAACCAGCACCGTCGGGGGAGGTGTCCGCGAAAAGTGATCGCCGAAAATCACCATGTTACCGGGGGTCGAATTTTGGGAATATTTGACAGGTAGTACCCTGTCGCCATTTTGATTTTTGGGGTCGAAAACAAAAGTGCGATTTGACGGTGCAGCGTTCTAGACTAGACTTCCCTGAAGACCTTTTCTGTGTGGGGACATGGCCAAATCCCAAAACCTGGGCAATTAGGAGCTTTCTAGCAAAAAGTGACGCCATCTTTCTTGCCCAAAAAACCTCAATAAGTCATGGAATAAAATGGTTGCGGCCTTCAAATTCCAACCAGCACCGTCGGGGGAGGTGTCCGCGAAAAGTGATCGCCGAAAATCACCATGTTACCGGGGGTCGAATTTTGGGAATATTTGACAGGTAGTACCCTGTCGCCATTTTGATTTTTGGGGTCGAAAACAAAAGTGCGATTTGACGGTGCAGCGTTCTAGGCTAGACTTCCCTGAAGACCTTTTCTGTGTGGGGACATGGCCAAATCCCAAAACCTGGGCAATTAGGAGCTTTCTAGCAAAAAGTGACGCCATCTTTCTTGCCCAAAAAACCTCAATAATTCATGGAATAAAATGGTTGCGGCCTTCAAATTCCAACCAGCACCGTCGGGGGAGGTGTCCGCGAAAAGTGATCGCCGAAAATCACCATGTTACCGGGGGTCGAATTTTGGGAATATTTGACAGGTAGTACCCTGTCGCCATTTTGATTTTTGGGGTCGAAAACAAAAGTGCGATTTGACGGTGCAGCGTTCTAGACTAGACTTCCCTGAAGACCTTTTCTGTGTGGGGACATGGCCAAATCCCAAAACCTGGGCAATTAGGAGCTTTCTAGCAAAAAGTGACGCCATCTTTCTTGCCCAAAAAACCTCAATAATTCATGGAATAAAATGGTTGCGGCCTTCAAATTCCAACCAGCACCGTCGGGGGAGGTGTCCGCGAAAAGTGATCGCCGAAAATCACCATGTTACCGGGGGTCGAATTTTGGGAATATTTGACAGGTAGTACCCTGTCGCCATTTTGATTTTTGGGGTCGAAAACAAAAGTGCGATTTGACGGTGCAGCGTTCTAGACTAGACTTCCCTGAAGACCTTTTCTGTGTGGGGACATGGCCAAATCCCAAAACCTGGGCAATTAGGAGCTTTCTAGCAAAAAGTGACGCCATCTTTCTTGCCCAAAAAACCTCAATAATTCATGGAATAAAATGGTTGCGGCCTTCAAATTCCAACCAGCACCGTCGGGGGAGGTGTCCGCGAAAAGTGATCGCCGAAAATCACCATGTTACCGGGGGTCGAATTTTGGGAATATTTGACAGGTAGTACCCTGTCGCCATTTTGATTTTTGGGGTCGAAAACAAAAGTGCGATTTGACGGTGCAGCGTTCTAGACTAGACTTCCCTGAAGACCTTTTCTGTGTGGGGACATGGCCAAATCCCAAAACCTGGGCAATTAGGAGCTTTCTAGCAAAAAGTGACGCCATCTTTCTTGTCCAAAAAACCTCAATAATTCATGGAATAAAATGGTTGCGGCCTTCAAATTCCAACCAGCACCGTCGGGGGAGGTGTCCGCGAAAAGTGATCGCCGAAAATCACCATGTTACCGGGGGTCGAATTTTGGGAATATTTGACAGGTAGTACCCTGTCGCCATTTTGATTTTTGGGGTCCAAAACAAAAGTGCGATTTGACGGTGCAGCGTTCTAGACTAGAGCTTCCCTGAAGACCTTTTCTGTGTGGGGACATGGCCAAATCCCAAAACCTGGGCAATTAGGAGCTTTCTAGCAAAAAGTGACGCCATCTTTCTTGCCCAAAAAACCTCAATAATTCATGGAATAAAATGGTTGCGGCCTTCAAATTCCAACCAGCACGGTCGGGGGAGGTGTCCGCGAAAAGTGATCGCCGAAAATCACCATGTTACCGGGGGTCGAATTTTGGGAATATTTGACAGGTAGTACCCTGTCGCCATTTTGATTTTTGGGGTCGAAAACAAAAGTGCGATTTGACGGTGCAGCGTTCTAGACTAGACTTCCCTGAAGACCTTTTCTGTGTGGGGACATGGCCAAATCCCAAAACCTGGGCAATTAGGAGCTTTCTAGCAAAAAGTGACGCCATCTTTCTTGCCCAAAAAACCTCAATAATTCATGGAATAAAATGGTTGCGGCCTTCAAATTCCAACCAGCACCGTCGGGGGAGGTGTCCGCGAAAAGTGATCGCCGAAAATCACCATGTTACCGGGGGTCGAATTTTGGGAATATTTGACAGGTAGTACCCTGTCGCCATTTTGATTTTTGGGGTCGAAAACAAAAGTGCGATTTGACGGTGCAGCGTTCTAGGCTAGACTTCCCTGAAGACCTTTTCTGTGTGGGGACATGGCCAAATCCCAAAACCTGGGCAATTAGGAGCTTTCTAGCAAAAAGTGACGCCATCTTTCTTGCCCAAAAAACCTCAATAATTCATGGAATAAAATGGTTGCGGCCTTCAAATTCCAACCAGCACCGTCGGGGGAGGTGTCCGCGAAAAGTGATCGCCGAAAATCACCATGTTACCGGGGGTCGAATTTTGGGAATATTTGACAGGTAGTACCCTGTCGCCATTTTGATTTTTGGGGTCCAAAACAAAAGTGCGATTTGACGGTGCAGCGTTCTAGACTAGACTTCCCTGAAGACCTTTTCTGTGTGGGGACATGGCCAAATCCCAAAACCTGGGCAATTAGGAGCTTTCTAGCAAAAAGTGACGCCATCTTTCTTGCCCAAAAAACCTCAATAATTCATGGAATAAAATGGTTGCGGCCTTCAAATTCCAACCAGCACCGTCGGGGGAGGTGTCCGCGAAAAGTGATCGCCGAATATGACCATGTTACCGGGGGTCGAATTTTGGGAATATTTGACAGGTAGTACCCTGTCGCCATTTTGATTTTTGGGGTCGAAAACAAAAGTGCGATTTGACGGTGCAGCGTTCTAGGCTAGACTTCCCTGAAGACCTTTTCTGTGTGGGGACATGGCCAAATCCCAAAACCTGGGCAATTAGGAGCTTTCTAGCAAAAAGTGACGACATCTTTCTTGCCCAAAAAACCTCAATAATTCATGGAATAAAATGGTTGCGGTCTTCAAATTCCAACCAGCACCGTCGGGGGAGGTGTCCGCGAAAAGTGATCGCCGAAAATCACCATGTTACCGGGGGTCGAATTTTGGGAATATTTGACAGGTAGTACCCTGTCGCCATTTTGATTTTTGGGGTCGAAAACAAAAGTGCGATTTGACGGTGCAGCGTTCTAGACTAGACTTCCCTGAAGACCTTTTCTGTGTGGGGACATGGCCAAATCCCAAAACCTGGGCAATTAGGAGCTTTCTAGCAAAAAGTGACGCCATCTTTCTTGCCCAAAAAACCTCAATAATTCATGGAATAAAATGGTTGCGGCCTTCAAATTCCAACCAGCACCGTCGGGGGAGGTGTCCGCGAAAAGTGATCGCCGAAAATCACCATGTTACCGGGGGTCGAATTTTGGGAATATTTGACAGGTAGTACCCTGTCGCCATTTTGATTTTTGGGGTCGAAAACAAAAGTGCGATTTGACGGTGCAGCGTTCTAGACTAGACTTCCCTGAAGACCTTTTCTGTGTGGGGACATGGCCAAATCCCAAAACCTGGGCAATTAGGAGCTTTCTAGCAAAAAGTGACGCCATCTTTCTTGCCCAAAAAACCTCAATAATTCATGGAATAAAATGGTTGCGGCCTTCAAATTCCAACCAGCACCGTCGGGGGAGGTGTCCGCGAAAAGTGATCGCCGAAAATCACCATGTTACCGGGGGTCGAATTTTGGGAATATTTGACAGGTAGTACCCTGTCGCCATTTTGATTTTTGGGGTCGAAAACAAAAGTGCGATTTGACGGTGCAGCGTTCTAGACTAGACTTCCCTGAAGACCTTTTCTGTGTGGGGACATGGCCAAATCCCAAAACCTGGGCAATTAGGAGCTTTCTAGCAAAAAGTGACGCCATCTTTCTTGCCCAAAAAACCTCAATAATTCATGGAATAAAATGGTTGCGGCCTTCAAATTCCAACCAGCACCGTCGGGGGAGGTGTCCGCGAAAAGTGATCGCCGAAAATCACCATGTTACCGGGGGTCGAATTTTGGGAATATTTGACAGGTAGTAAGTACCCTGTCGCCATTTTGATTTTTGGGGTCGAAAACAAAAGTGCGATTTGACGGTGCAGCGTTCTAGACTAGAGCTTCCCTGAAGACCTTTTCTGTGTGGGGACATGGCCAAATCCCAAAACCTGGGCAATTAGGAGCTTTCTAGCAAAAAGTGACGCCATCTTTCTTGCCCAAAAAACCTCAATAATTCATGGAATAAAATGGTTGCGGCCTTCAAATTCCAACCAGCACCGTCGGGGGAGGTGTCCGCGAAAAGTGATCGCCGAAAATCACCATGTTACCGGGGGTCGAATTTTGGGAATATTTGACAGGTAGTACCCTGTCGCCATTTTGATTTTTGGGGTCGAAAACAAAAGTGCGATTTGACGGTGCAGCGTTCTAGACTAGACTTCCCTGAAGACCTTTTCTGTGTGGGGACATGGCCAAATCCCAAAACCTGGGCAATTAGGAGCTTTCTAGCAAAAAGTGACGCCATCTTTCTTGCCCAAAAAACCTCAATAATTCATGGAATAAAATGGTTGCGGCCTTCAAATTCCAACCAGCACCGTCGGGGGAGGTGTCCGCGAAAAGTGATCGCCGAAAATCACCATGTTACCGGGGGTCGAATTTTGGGAATATTTGACAGGTAGTACCCTGTCGCCATTTTGATTTTTGGGGTCGAAAACAAAAGTGCGATTTGACGGTGCAGCGTTCTAGACTAGACTTTCCTGAAGACCTTTTCTGTGTGGGGACATGGCCAAATCCCAAAACCTGGGCAATTAGGAGCTTTCTAGCAAAAAGTGACGCCATCTTTCTTGCCCAAAAAACCTCAATAATTCATGGAATAAAATGGTTGCGGCCTTCAAATTCCAACCAGCACCGTCGGGGGAGGTGTCCGCGAAAAGTGATCGCCGAAAATCACCATGTTACCGGGGATCGAATTTTGGGAATATTTGACAGGTAGTACCCTGTCGCCATTTTGATTTTTGGGGTCGAAAACAAAAGTGCGATTTGACGGTGCAGCGTTCTAGACTAGACTTTCTTGAAGACCTTTTCTGTGTGGGGACATGGCCAAATCCCAAAACCTGGGCAATTAGGAGCTTTCTAGCAAAAAGTGACGCCATCTTTCTTGCCCAAAAAACCTCAATAATTCATGGAATAAAATGGTTGCGGCCTTCAAATTCCAACCAGCACCGTCGGGGGAGGTGTCCGCGAAAAGTGATCGCCGAAAATCACCATGTTACCGGGGGTCGAATTTTGGGAATATTTGACAGGTAGTACCCTGTCGCCATTTTGATTTTTGGGGTCGAAAACAAAAGTGCGATTTGACGGTGCAGCGTTCTAGACTAGACTTCCCTGAAGACCTTTTCTGTGTGGGGACATGGCCAAATCCCAAAACCTGGGCAATTAGGAGCTTTCTAGCAAAAAGTGACGCCATCTTTCTTGCCCAAAAAACCTCAATAATTCATGGAATAAAATGGTTGCGGCCTTCAAATTCCAACCAGCACCGTCGGGGGAGGTGTCCGCGAAAAGTGATCGCCGAAAATCGCCATGTTACCGGGGGTCGAATTTTGGGAATATTTGACAGGTAGTACCCTGTCGCCATTTTGATTTTTGGGGTCGAAAACAAAAGTGCGATTTGACGGTGCAGCGTTCTAGACTAGACTTCCCTGAAGACCTTTTCTGTGTGGGGACATGGCCAAATCCCAAAACCTGGGCAATTAGGAGCTTTCTAGCAAAAAGTGACGCCATCTTTCTTGCCCAAAAAACCTCAATAATTCATGGAATAAAATGGTTGCGGCCTTCAAATTCCAACCAGCACCGTCGGGGGAGGTGTCCGCGAAAAGTGATCGCCGAAAATCACCATGTTACCGGGGGTCGAATTTTGGGAATATTTGACAGGTAGTACCCTGTCGCCATTTTGATTTTTGGGGTCGAAAACAAAAGTGCGATTTGACGGTGCAGCGTTCTAGACTAGACTTCCCTGAAGACCTTTTCTGTGTGGGGACATGGCCAAATCCCAAAACCTGGGCAATTAGGAGCTTTCTAGCAAAAAGTGACGCCATCTTTCTTGCCCAAAAAACCTCAATAATTCATGGAATAAAATGGTTGCGGCCTTCAAATTCCAACCAGCACCGTCGGGGGAGGTGTCCGCGAAAAGTGATCGCCGAAAATCACCATGTTACCGGGGGTCGAATTTTGGGAATATTTGACAGGTAGTACCCTGTCGCCATTTTGATTTTTGGGGTCGAAAACAAAAGTGCGATTTGACGGTGCAGCGTTCTAGACTAGACTTCCCTGAAGACCTTTTCTGTGTGGGGACATGGCCAAATCCCAAAACCTGGGCAATTAGGAGCTTTCTAGCAAAAAGTGACGCCATCTTTCTTGCCCAAAAAACCTCAATAATTCATGGAATAAAATGGTTGCGGCCTTCAAATTCCAACCAGCACCGTCGGGGGAGGTGTCCGCGAAAAGTGATCGCCGAAAATCACCATGTTACCGGGGGTCGAATTTTGGGAATATTTGACAGGTAGTACCCTGTCGCCATTTTGATTTTTGGGGTCGAAAACAAAAGTGCGATTTGACGGTGCAGCGTTCTAGACTAGACTTCCCTGAAGACCTTTTCTGTGTGGGGACATGGCCAAATCCCAAAACCTGGGCAATTAGGAGCTTTCTAGCAAAAAGTGACGCCATCTTTCTTGCCCAAAAAACCTCAATAATTCATGGAATAAAATGGTTGCGGCCTTCAAATTCCAACCAGCACCGTCGGGGGAGGTGTCCGCGAAAAGTGATCGCCGAAAATCACCATGTTACCGGGGGTCGAATTTTGGGAATATTTGACAGGTAGTACCCTGTCGCCATTTTGATTTTTGGGGTCGAAAACAAAAGTGCGATTTGACGGTGCAGCGTTCTAGACTAGACTTCCCTGAAGACCTTTTCTGTGTGGGGACATGGCCAAATCCCAAAACCTGGGCAATTAGGAGCTTTCTAGCAAAAAGTGACGCCATCTTTCTTGCCCAAAAAACCTCAATAATTCATGGAATAAAATGGTTGCGGCCTTCAAATTCCAACCAGCACCGTCGGGGGAGGTGTCCGCGAAAAGTGATCGCCGAAAATCACCATGTTACCGGGGGTCGAATTTTGGGAATATTTGACAGGTAGTACCCTGTCGCCATTTTGATTTTTGGGGTCGAAAACAAAAGTGCGATTTGACGGTGCAGCGTTCTAGACTAGACTTCCCTGAAGACCTTTTCTGTGTGGGGACATGGCCAAATCCCAAAACCTGGGCAATTAGGAGCTTTCTAGCAAAAAGTGACGCCATCTTTCTTGCCCAAAAAACCTCAATAATTCATGGAATAAAATGGTTGCGGCCTTCAAATTCCAACCAGCACCGTCGGGGGAGGTGTCCGCGAAAAGTGATCGCCGAAAATCACCATGTTACCGGGGGTCGAATTTTGGGAATATTTGACAGGTAGTACCCTGTCGCCATTTTGATTTTTGGGGTCGAAAACAAAAGTGCGATTTGACGGTGCAGCGTTCTAGACTAGACTTCCCTGAAGACCTTTTCTGTGTGGGGACATGGCCAAATCCCAAAACCTGGGCAATTAGGAGCTTTCTAGCAAAAAGTGACGCCATCTTTCTTGCTCAAAAAACCTCAATAATTCATGGAATAAAATGGTTGCGGCCTTCAAATTCCAACCAGCACCGTCGGGGGAGGTGTCCGCGAAAAGTGATCGCCGAAAATCACCATGTTAACGGGGGTCGAATTTTGGGAATATTTGACAGGTAGTACCCTGTCGCCATTTTGATTTTTGGGGTCGAAAACAAAAGTGCGATTTGACGGTGCAGCGTTCTAGACTAGACTTCCCTGAAGACCTTTTCTGTGTGGGGACATGGCCAAATCCCAAAACCTGGGCAATTAGGAGCTTTCTAGCAAAAAGTGACGCCATCTTTCTTGCCCAAAAAACCTCAATAATTCATGGAATAAAATGGTTGCGGCCTTCAAATTCCAACCAGCACCGTCGGGGGAGGTGTCCGCGAAAAGTGATCGCCGAAAATCACCATGTTACCGGGGGTCGAATTTTGGGAATATTTGACAGGTAGTACCCTGTCGCCATTTTGATTTTTGGGGTCGAAAACAAAAGTGCGATTTGACGGTGCAGCGTTCTAGACTAGACTTTCCTGAAGACCTTTTCTGTGTGGGGACATGGCCAAATCCCAAAACCTGGGCAATAAGGAGCTTTCTAGCAAAAAGTGACGCCATCTTTCTTGCCCAAAAAACCTCAATAATTCATGGAATAAAATGGTTGCGGCCTTCAAATTCCAACCAGCACCGTCGGGGGAGGTGTCCGCGAAAAGTGATCGCCGAAAATCGCCATGTTACCGGGGGTCGAATTTTGGGAATATTTGACAGGTAGTACCCTGTCGCCATTTTGATTTTTGGGGTCGAAAACAAAAGTGCGATTTGACGGTGCAGCGTTCTAGACTAGACTTCCCTGAAGACCTTTTCTGTGTGGGGACATGCCAAATCCCAAAACCTGGGCAATTAGGAGCTTTCTAGCAAAAAGTGACGCCATCTTTCTTGCCCAAAAAACCTCAATAATTCATGGAATAAAATGGTTGCGGCCTTCAAATTCCAACCAGCACCGTCGGGGGAGGTGTCCGCGAAAAGTGATCGCCGAAAATCACCATGTTACCGGGGGTCGAATTTTGGGAATATTTGACAGGTAGTACCCTGTCGCCATTTTGATTTTTGGGGTCGAAAACAAAAGTGCGATTTGACGGTGCAGCGTTCTAGACTAGACTTCCCTGAAGACCTTTTCTGTGTGGGGACATGGCCAAATCCCAAAACCTGGGCAATTAGGAGCTTTCTAGCAAAAAGTGACGCCATCTTTCTTGCCCAAAAAACCTCAATAATTCATGGAATAAAATGGTTGCGGCCTTCAAATTCCAACCAGCACCGTCGGGGGAGGTGTCCGCGAAAAGTGATCGCCGAAAATCACCATGTTACCGGGGGTCGAATTTTGGGAATATTTGACAGGTAGTACCCTGTCGCCATTTTGATTTTTGGGGTCGAAAACAAAAGTGCGATTTGACGGTGCAGCGTTCTAGACTAGACTTCCCTGAAGACCTTTTCTGTGTGGGGACATGGCCAAATCCCAAAACCTGGGCAATTAGGAGCTTTCTAGCAAAAAGTGACGCCATCTTTCTTGCCCAAAAAACCTCAATAATTCATGGAATAAAATGGTTGCGGCCTTCAAATTCCAACCAGCACCGTCGGGGGAGGTGTCCGCGAAAAGTGATCGCCGAAAATCGCCATGTTACCGGGGGTCGAATTTTGGGAATATTTGACAGGTAGTACCCTGTCGCCATTTTGATTTTTGGGGTCGAAAACAAAAGTGCGATTTGACGGTGCAGCGTTCTAGACTAGACTTCCCTGAAGACCTTTTCTGTGTGGGGACATGGCCAAATCCCAAAACCTGGGCAATTAGGAGCTTTCTAGCAAAAAGTGACGCCATCTTTCTTGCCCAAAAAACCTCAATAATTCATGGAATAAAATGGTTGCGGCCTTCAAATTCCAACCAGCACCGTCGGGGGAGGTGTCCGCGAAAAGTGATCGCCGAAAATCACCATGTTACCGGGGGTCGAATTTTGGGAATATTTGACAGGTAGTACCCTGTCGCCATTTTGATTTTTGGGGTCGAAAACAAAAGTGCGATTTGACGGTGCAGCGTTCTAGACTAGACTTCCCTGAAGACCTTTTCTGTGTGGGGACATGGCCAAATCCCAAAACCTGGGCAATTAGGAGCTTTCTAGCAAAAAGTGACGCCATCTTTCTTGCCCAAAAAACCTCAATAATTCATGGAATAAAATGGTTGCGGCCTTCAATTTCCAACCAGCACCGTCGGGGGAGGTGTCCGCGAAAAGTGATCGCCGAAAATCGCCATGTTACCGGGGGTCGAATTTTGGGAATATTTGACAGGTAGTACCCTGTCGCCATTTTGATTTTTGGGGTCGAAAACAAAAGTGCGATTTGACGGTGCAGCGTTCTAGACTAGACTTCCCTGAAGACCTTTTCTGTGTGGGGACATGGCCAAATCCCAAAACCTGGGCAATTAGGAGCTTTCTAGCAAAAAGTGACGCCATCTTTCTTGCCCAAAAAACCTCAATAATTCATGGAATAAAATGGTTGCGGCCTTCAAATTCCAACCAGCACCGTCGGGGGAGGTGTCCGCGAAAAGTGATCGCCGAAAATCGCCATGTTACCGGGGGTCGAATTTTGGGAATATTTGACAGGTAGTACCCTGTCGCCATTTTGATTTTTGGGGTCGAAAACAAAAGTGCGATTTGACGGTGCAGCGTTCTAGACTAGACTTCCCTGAAGACCTTTTCTGTGTGGGGACATGGCCAAATCCCAAAACCTGGGCAATTAGGTAGTACCCTGTCGCCATTTTGATTTTTGGGGTCGAAAACAAAAGTGCGATTTGACGGTGCAGCGTTCTAGACTAGACTTCCCTGAAGACCTTTTCTGTGTGGGGACATGGCCAAATCCCAAAACCTGGGCAATTAGGAGCTTTCTAGCAAAAAGTGACGCCATCTTTCTTGCCCAAAAAACCTCAATAATTCATGGAATAAAATGGTTGCGGCCTTCAAATTCCAACAAGCACCGTCGGGGGAGGTGTCCGCGAAAAGTGATCGCCGAAAATCACCATGTTACCGGGGGTCGAATTTTGGGAATATTTGACAGGTAGTACCCTGTCGCCATTTTGATTTTTGGGGTCGAAAACAAACGTGCGATTTGACGGTGCAGCGTTCTAGACTAGACTTCCCTGAAGACCTTTTCTGTGTGGGGACATGGCCAAATCCCAAAACCTGGGCAATTAGGAGCTTTCTAGCAAAAAGTGACGCCATCTTTCTTGCCCAAAAAACCTCAATAATTCATGGAATAAAATGGTTGCGGCCTTCAAATTCCAACAAGCACCGTCGGGGGAGGTGTCCGCGAAAAGTGATCGCCGAAAATCACCATGTTACCGGGGGTCGAATTTTGGGAATATTTGACAGGTAGTACCCTGTCGCCATTTTGATTTTTGGGGTCGAAAACAAAAGTGCGATTTGACGGTGCAGCGTTCTAGACTAGACTTCCCTGAAGACCTTTTCTGTGTGGGGACATGGCCAAATCCCAAAACCTGGGCAATTAGGTAGTACCCTGTCGCCATTTTGATTTTTGGGGTCGAAAACAAAAGTGCGATTTGACGGTGCAGCGTTCTAGACTAGACTTCCCTGAAGACCTTTTCTGTGTGGGGACATGGCCAAATCCCAAAACCTGGGCAATTAGGAGCTTTCTAGCAAAAAGTGACGCCATCTTTCTTGCCCAAAAAACCTCAATAATTCATGGAATAAAATGGTTGCGGCCTTCAAATTCCAACCAGCACCGTCGGGGGAGGTGTCCGCGAAAAGTGATCGCCGAAAATCACCATGTTAACGGGGGTCGAATTTTGGGAATATTTGACAGGTAGTACCCTGTCGCCATTTTGATTTTTGGGGTCGAAAACAAACGTGCGATTTGACGGTGCAGCGTTCTAGACTAGACTTCCCTGAAGACCTTTTCTGTGTGGGGACATGGCCAAATCCCAAAACCTGGGCAATTAGGAGCTTTCTAGCAAAAAGTGACGCCATCTTTCTTGCCCAAAAAACCTCAATAATTCATGGAATAAAATGGTTGCGGCCTTCAAATTCCAACAAGCACCGTCGGGGGAGGTGTCCGCGAAAAGTGATCGCCGAAAATCACCATGTTACCGGGGGTCGAATTTTGGGAATATTTGACAGGTAGTACCCTGTCGCCATTTTGATTTTTGGGGTCGAAAACAAACGTGCGATTTGACGGTGCAGCGTTCTAGACTAGACTTCCCTGAAGACCTTTTCTGTGTGGGGACATGGCCAAATCCCAAAACCTGGGCAATTAGGAGCTTTCTAGCAAAAAGTGACGCCATCTTTCTTGCCCAAAAAACCTCAATAATTCATGGAATAAAATGGTTGCGGCCTTCAAATTCCAACAAGCACCGTCGGGGGAGGTGTCCGCGAAAAGTGATCGCCGAAAATCACCATGTTACCGGGGGTCGAATTTTGGGAATATTTGACAGGTAGTACCCTGTCGCCATTTTGATTTTTGGGGTCGAAAACAAAAGTGCGATTTGACGGTGCAGCGTTCTAGACTAGACTTCCCTGAAGACCTTTTCTGTGTGGGGACATGGCCAAATCCCAAAACCTGGGCAATTAGGTAGTACCCTGTCGCCATTTTGATTTTTGGGGTCGAAAACAAAAGTGCGATTTGACGGTGCAGCGTTCTAGACTAGACTTCCCTGAAGACCTTTTCTGTGTGGGGACATGGCCAAATCCCAAAACCTGGGCAATTAGGAGCTTTCTAGCAAAAAGTGACGCCATCTTTCTTGCCCAAAAAACCTCAATATTCATGGAATAAAATGGTTGCGGCCTTCAAATTCCAACCAGCACCGTCGGGGGAGGTGTCCGCGAAAAGTGATCGCCGAAAATCACCATGTTAACGGGGGTCGAATTTTGGGAATATTTGACAGGTAGTACCCTGTCGCCATTTTGATTTTTGGGGTCGAAAACAAACGTGCGATTTGACGGTGCAGCGTTCTAGACTAGACTTCCCTGAAGACCTTTTCTGTGTGGGGACATGGCCAAATCCCAAAACCTGGGCAATTAGGAGCTTTCTAGCAAAAAGTGACGCCATCTTTCTTGCCCAAAAAACCTCAATAATTCATGGAATAAAATGGTTGCGGCCTTCAAATTCCAACAAGCACCGTCGGGGGAGGTGTCCGCGAAAAGTGATCGCCGAAAATCACCATGTTACCGGGGGTCGAATTTTGGGAATATTTGACAGGTAGTACCCTGTCGCCATTTGATTTTTGGGGTCGAAAACAAAAGTGCGATTTGACGGTGCAGCGTTCTAGACTAGACTTCCCTGAAGACCTTTTCTGTGTGGGGACATGGCCAAATCCCAAAACCTGGGCAATTAGGAGCTTTCTAGCAAAAAGTGACGCCATCTTTCTTGCCCAAAAAACCTCAATAATTCATGGAATAAAATGGTTGCGGCCTTCAAATTCCAACCAGCACCGTCGGGGGAGGTGTCCGCGAAAAGTGATCGCCGAAAATCACCATGTTACCGGGGGTCGAATTTTGGGAATATTTGACAGGTAGTACCCTGTCGCCATTTTGATTTTTGGGGTCGAAAACAAAAGTGCGATTTGACGGTGCAGCGTTCTAGACTAGACTTCCCTGAAGACCTTTTCTGTGTGGGGACATGGCCAAATCCCAAAACCTGGGCAATTAGGAGCTTTCTAGCAAAAAGTGACGCCATCTTTCTTGCCCAAAAAACCTCAATAATTCATGGAATAAAATGGTTGCGGCCTTCAAATTCCAACCAGCACCGTCGGGGGAGGTGTCCGCGAAAAGTGATCGCCGAAAATCACCATGTTACCGGGGGTCGAATTTTGGGAATATTTGACAGGTAGTACCCTGTCGCCATTTTGATTTTTGGGGTCGAAAACAAAAGTGCGATTTGACGGTGCAGCGTTCTAGACTAGACTTCCCTGAAGACCTTTTCTGTGTGGGGACATGGCCAAATCCCAAAACCTGGGCAATTAGGAGCTTTCTAGCAAAAAGTGACGCCATCTTTCTTGCCCAAAAAACCTCAATAATTCATGGAATAAAATGGTTGCGGCCTTCAAATTCCAACCAGCACCGTCGGGGGAGGTGTCCGCGAAAAGTGATCGCCGAAAATCACCATGTTACCGGGGGTCGAATTTTGGGAATATTGGACAGGTAGTACCCTGTCGCCATTTTGATTTTTGGGGTCGAAAACAAAAGTGCGATTTGACGGTGCAGCGTTCTAGACTAGACTTCCCTGAAGACCTTTTCTGTGTGGGGACATGGCCAAATCCCAAAAACTGGGCAATTAGGAGCTTTCTAGCAAAAAGTGACGCCATCTTTCTTGCCCAAAAAACCTCAATAATTCATGGAATAAAATGGTTGCGGCCTTCAAATTCCAACCAGCACCGTCGGGGGAGGTGTCCGCGAAAAGTGATCGCCGAAAATCACCATGTTACCGGGGGTCGAATTTTGGGAATATTTGACAGGTCGCCATTTTGATTTTTGGGGTCGAAAACAAAAGTGCGATTTGACGGTGCAGCGTTCTAGACTAGACTTCCCTGAAGACCTTTTCTGTGTGGGGACATGGCCAAATCCCAAAACCTGGGCAATTAGGAGCTTTCTAGCAAAAAGTGACGCCATCTTTCTTGCCCAAAAAACCTCAATAAGTCATGGAATAAAATGGTTGCGGCCTTCAAATTCCAACCAGCACCGTCGGGGGAGGTGTCCGCGAAAAGTGATCGCCGAAAATCGCCATGTTACCGGGGGTCGAATTTTGGGAATATTTGACAGGTAGTACCCTGTCGCCATTTTGATTTTTGGGGTCGAAAACAAAAGTGCGATTTGACGGTGCAGCGTTCTAGACTAGACTTCCCTGAAGACCTTTTCTGTGTGGGGACATGGCCAAATCCCAAAACCTGGGCAATTAGGAGCTTTCTAGCAAAAAGTGACGCCATCTTTCTTGCCCAAAAAAACCTCAATAATTCATGGAATAAAATGGTTGCGGCCTTCAAATTCCAACCAGCACCGTCGGGGGAGGTGTCCGCGAAAAGTGATCGCCGAAAATCACCATGTTACCGGGGGTCGAATTTTGGGAATATTTGACAGGTAGTACCCTGTCGCCATTTTGATTTTTGGGGTCGAAAACAAAAGTGCGATTTGACGGTGCAGCGTTCTAGACTAGACTTCCCTGAAGACCTTTTCTGTGTGGGGACATGGCCAAATCCCAAAACCTGGGCAATTAGGAGCTTTCTAGCAAAAAGTGACGCCATCTTTCTTGCCCAAAAAACCTCAATAATTCATGGAATAAAATGGTTGCGGCCTTCAAATTCCAACCAGCACCGTCGGGGGAGGTGTCCGCGAAAAGTGATCGCCGAAAATCACCATGTTACCGGGGGTCGAATTTTGGGAATATTTGACAGGTAGTACCCTGTCGCCATTTTGATTTTTGGGGTCGAAAACAAAAGTGCGATTTGACGGTGCAGCGTTCTAGACTAGACTTCCCTGAAGACCTTTTCTGTGTGGGGACATGGCCAAATCCCAAAACCTGGGCAATTAGGAGCTTTCTAGCAAAAAGTGACGCCATCTTTCTTGCCCCAAAAACCTCAATAATTCATGGAATAAAATGCTTGCGGCCTTCAAATTCCAACCAGCCCCGTCGGGGGAGGTGTCCGCGAAAAGTGATCGCCGAAAATCACCATGTTACCGGGGGTCGAATTTTGGGAATATTTGACAGGTAGTACCGTGTCGCCATTTTGATTTTTGGGGTCGAAAACAAAAGTGCGATTTGACGACGCAGCGTTCTAGACTACACTTCCCTGAAGACCTTTTCTGTGTGGGGACATGGCCAAATCCAAAACCTGGGCAATTAGGAGCTTTCTAGCAAAAAGTGACGCCATCTTTCTTGCCCAAAAAACCTCAATAATTCATGGAATAAAATGGTTGCGGCCTTCAAATTCCAACCAGCACCGTCGGGGGAGGTGTCCGCGAAAAGTGATCGCCGAAAATCGCCATGTTACCGGGGGTCGAATTTTGGGAATATTTGACAGGTAGTACCCTGTCGCCATTTTGATTTTTGGGGTCGAAAACAAAAGTGCGATTTGACGACGCAGCGTTCTAGACTACACTTCCCTGAAGACCTTTTCTGTGTGGGGACATGGCCAAATCCCAAAACCTGGGCAATTAGGAGCTTTCTAGCAAAAAGTGACGCCATCTTTCTTGCCCAAAAAACCTCAATAATTCATGGAATAAAATGGTTGCGGCCTTCAAATTCCAACCAGCACCGTCGGGGGAGGTGTCCGCGAAAAGTGATCGCCGAAAATCGCCATGTTACCGGGGGTCGAATTTTGGGAATATTTGACAGGTAGTACCCTGTCGCCATTTTGATTTTTGGGGTCGAAAACAAAAGTGCGATTTGACGACGCAGCGTTCTAGACTACACTTCCCTGAAGACCTTTTCTGTGTGGGGACATGGCCAAATCCCAAAACCTGGGCAATTAGGAGCTTTCTAGCAAAAAGTGACGCCATCTTTCTTGCCCAAAAAACCTCAATAATTCATGGAATAAAATGGTTGCGGCCTTCAAATTCCAACCAGCACCGTCGGGGGAGGTGTCCGCGAAAAGTGATCGCCGAAAATCGCCATGTTACCGGGGGTCGAATTTTGGGAATATTTGACAGGTAGTACCCTGTCGCCATTTTGATTTTTGGGGTCGAAAACAAAAGTGCGATTTGACGGTGCAGCGTTCTAGACTAGACTTCCCTGAAGACCTTTTCTGTGTGGGGACATGGCCAAATCCCAAAACCTGGGCAATTAGGAGCTTTCTAGCAAAAAGTGACGCCATCTTTCTTGCCCAAAAAACCTCAATAATTCATGGAATAAAATGGTTGCGGCCTTCAAATTCCAACCAGCACCGTCGGGGGAGGTGTCCGCGAAAAGTGATCGCCGAAAATCACCATGTTACCGGGGGTCGAATTTTGGGAATATTTGACAGGTAGTACCCTGTCGCCATTTTGATTTTTGGGGTCGAAAACAAAAGTGCGATTTGACGGTGCAGCGTTCTAGACTAGACTTCCCTGAAGACCTTTTCTGTGTGGGGACATGGCCAAATCCCAAAACCTGGGCAATTAGGAGCTTTCTAGCAAAAAGTGACGCCATCTTTCTTGCCCAAAAAACCTCAATAATTCATGGAATAAAATGGTTGCGGCCTTCAAATTCCAACCAGCACCGTCGGGGGAGGTGTCTGCGAAAAGTGATCGCCGAAAATCACCATGTTACCGGGGGTCGAATTTTGGGAATATTTGACAGGTAGTACCCTGTCGCCATTTTGATTTTTGGGGTCGAAAACAAAAGTGCGATTTGACGGTGCAGCGTTCTAGACTAGACTTCCCTGAAGACCTTTTCTGTGTGGGGACATGGCCAAATCCCAAAACCTGGGCAATTAGGAGCTTTCTAGCAAAAAGTGACGCCATCTTTCTTGCCCAAAAAACCTCAATAATTCATGGAATAAAATGGTTGCGGCCTTCAAATTCCAACCAGCACCGTCGGGGGAGGTGTCCGCGAAAAGTGATCGCCGAAAATCACCATGTTACCGGGGGTCGAATTTTGGGAATATTTGACAGGTAGTACCCTGTCGCCATTTTGATTTTTGGGGTCGAAAACAAAAGTGCGATTTGACGGTGCAGCGTTCTAGACTAGACTTCCCTGAAGACCTTTTCTGTGTGGGGACATGGCCAAATCCCAAAACCTGGGCAATTAGGAGCTTTCTAGCAAAAAGTGACGCCATCTTTCTTGCCCAAAAAACCTCAATAATTCATGGAATAAAATGGTTGCGGCCTTCAAATTCCAACCAGCACCGTCGGGGGAGGTGTCCGCGAAAAGTGATCGCCGAAAATCGCCATGTTACCGGGGGTCGAATTTTGGGAATATTTGACAGGTAGTACCCTGTCGCCATTTTGATTTTGGGGGTCGAAAACAAAAGTGCGATTTGACGGTGCAGCGTTCTAGACTAGACTTCCCTGAAGACCTTTTCTGTGTGGGGACATGGCCAAATCCCAAAACCTGGGCAATTAGGAGCTTTCTAGCAAAAAGTGACGCCATCTTTCTTGCCCAAAAAACCTCAATAATTCATGGAATAAAATGGTTGCGGCCTTCAAATTCCAACCAGCACCGTCGGGGGAGGTGTCCGCGAAAAGTGATCGCCGAAAATCACCATGTTACCGGGGGTCGAATTTTGGGAATATTTGACAGGTAGTACCCTGTCGCCATTTTGATTTTGGGGGTCGAAAACAAAAGTGCGATTTGACGGTGCAGCGTTCTAGACTAGACTTCCCTGAAGACCTTTTCTTTGTGGGGACATGGCCAAATCCCAAAACCTGGGCAATTAGGAGCTTTCTAGCAAAAAGTGACGCCATCTTTCTTGCCCAAAAAACCTCAATAATTCATGGAATAAAATGGTTGCGGCCTTCAAATTCCAACCAGCACCGTCGGGGGAGGTGTCCGCGAAAAGTGATCGCCGAAAATCACCATGTTACCGGGGGTCGAATTTTGGGAATATTTGACAGGTAGTACCCTGTCGCCATTTTGATTTTTGGGGTCGAAAACAAAAGTGCGATTTGACGGTGCAGCGTTCTAGACTAGACTTCCCTGAAGACCTTTTCTTTGTGGGGACATGGCCAAATCCCAAAACCTGGGCAATTAGGAGCTTTCTAGCAAAAAGTGACGCCATCTTTCTTGCCCAAAAAACCTCAATAATTCATGGAATAAAATGGTTGCGGCCTTCAAATTCCAACCAGCACCGTCGGGGGAGGTGTCCGCGAAAAGTGATCGCCGAAAATCGCCATGTTACCGGGGGTCGAATTTTGGGAATATTTGACAGGTAGTACCCTGTCGCCATTTTGATTTTTGGGGTCGAAAACAAAAGTGCGATTTGACGGTGCAGCGTTCTAGACTAGACTTCCCTGAAGACCTTTTCTGTGTGGGGACATGGCCAAATCCCAAAACCTGGGCAATTAGGAGCTTTCTAGCAAAAAGTGACGCCATCTTTCTTGCCCAAAAAACCTCAATAATTCATGGAATAAAATGGTTGCGGCCTTCAAATTCCAACCAGCACCGTCGGGGGAGGTGTCCGCGAAAAGTGATCGCCGAAAATCACCATGTTACCGGGGGTCGAATTTTGGGAATATTTGACAGGTAGTACCCTGTCGCCATTTTGATTTTTGGGGTCGAAAACAAAAGTGCGATTTGACGGTGCAGCGTTCTAGACTAGACTTCCCTGAAGACCTTTTCTTTGTGGGGACATGGCCAAATCCCAAAACCTGGGCAATTAGGAGCTTTCTAGCAAAAAGTGACGCCATCTTTCTTGCCCAAAAAACCTCAATAATTCATGGAATAAAATGGTTGCGGCCTTCAAATTCCAACCAGCACCGTCGGGGGAGGTGTCCGCGAAAAGTGATCGCCGAAAATCGCCATGTTACCGGGGGTCGAATTTTGGGAATATTTGACAGGTAGTACCCTGTCGCCATTTTGATTTTTGGGGTCGAAAACAAAAGTGCGATTTGACGGTGCAGCGTTCTAGACTAGACTTCCCTGAAGACCTTTTCTGTGTGGGGACATGGCCAAATCCCAAAACCTGGGCAATTAGGAGCTTTCTAGCAAAAAGTGACGCCATCTTTCTTGCCCAAAAAACCTCAATAATTCATGGAATAAAATGGTTGCGGTCTTCAAATTCCAACCAGCACCGTCGGGGGAGGTGTCCGCGAAAAGTGATCGCCGAAAATCACCATGTTACCGGGGGTCGAATTTTGGGAATATTTGACAGGTAGTACCCTGTCGCCATTTTGATTTTTGGGGTCGAAAACAAAAGTGCGATTTGACGGTGCAGCGTTCTAGACTAGACTTCCCTGAAGACCTTTTCTGTGTGGGGACATGGCCAAATCCCAAAACCTGGGCAATTAGGAGCTTTCTAGCAAAAAGTGACGCCATCTTTCTTGCCCAAAAAACCTCAATAATTCATGGAATAAAATGGTTGCGGCCTTCAAATTCCAACCAGCACCGTCGGGGGAGGTGTCTGCGAAAAGTGATCGCCGAAAATCACCATGTTACCGGGGGTCGAATTTTGGGAATATTTGACAGGTAGTACCCTGTCGCCATTTTGATTTTTGGGGTCGAAAACAAAAGTGCGATTTGACGGTGCAGCGTTCTAGACTAGACTTCCCTGAAGACCTTTTCTGTGTGGGGACATGGCCAAATCCCAAAACCTGGGCAATTAGGAGCTTTCTAGCAAAAAGTGACGCCATCTTTCTTGCCCAAAAAACCTCAATAATTCATGGAATAAAATGGTTGCGGCCTTCAAATTCCAACCAGCACCGTCGGGGGAGGTGTCCGCGAAAAGTGATCGCCGAAAATCGCCATGTTACCGGGGGTCGAATTTTGGGAATATTTGACAGGTAGTACCCTGTCGCCATTTTGATTTTTGGGGTCGAAAACAAAAGTGCGATTTGACGGTGCAGCGTTCTAGACTAGACTTCCCTGAAGACCTTTTCTGTGTGGGGACATGGCCAAATCCCAAAACCTGGGCAATTAGGAGCTTTCTAGCAAAAAGTGACGCCATCTTTCTTGCCCAAAAAACCTCAATAATTCATGGAATAAAATGGTTGCGGCCTTCAAATTCCAACCAGCACCGTCGGGGGAGGTGTCCGCGAAAAGTGATCGCCGAAAATCACCATGTTACCGGGGGTCGAATTTTGGGAATATTTGACAGGTAGTACCCTGTCGCCATTTTGATTTTTGGGGTCGAAAACAAAAGTGCGATTTGACGGTGCAGCGTTCTAGACTAGACTTCCCTGAAGACCTTTTCTGTGTGGGGACATGGCCAAATCCCAAAACCTGGGCAATTAGGAGCTTTCTAGCAAAAAGTGACGCCATCTTTCTTGCCCAAAAAACCTCAATAATTCATGGAATAAAATGGTTGCGGCCTTCAAATTCCAACCAGCACCGTCGGGGGAGGTGTCCGCGAAAAGTGATCGCCGAAAATCACCATGTTACCGGGGGTCGAATTTTGGGAATATTTGACAGGTAGTACCCTGTCGCCATTTTGATTTTTGGGGTCGAAAACAAAAGTGCGATTTGACGGTGCAGCGTTCTAGACTAGACTTCCCTGAAGACCTTTTCTGTGTGGGGACATGGCCAAATCCCAAAACCTGGGCAATTAGGAGCTTTCTAGCAAAAAGTGACGCCATCTTTCTTGCCCAAAAAACCTCAATAATTCATGGAATAAAATGGTTGCGGCCTTCAAATTCCAACCAGCACCGTCGGGGGAGGTGTCCGCGAAAAGTGATCGCCGAAAATCACCATGTTACCGGGGGTCGAATTTTGGGAATATTTGACAGGTAGTACCCTGTCGCCATTTTGATTTTTGGGGTCGAAAACAAAAGTGCGATTTGACGGTGCAGCGTTCTAGACTAGACTTCCCTGAAGACCTTTTCTGTGTGGGGACATGGCCAAATCCCAAAACCTGGGCAATTAGGAGCTTTCTAGCAAAAAGTGACGCCATCTTTCTTGCCCAAAAAACCTCAATAATTCATGGAATAAAATGGTTGCGGCCTTCAAATTCCAACCAGCACCGTCGGGGGAGGTGTCCGCGAAAAGTGATCGCCGAAAATCACCATGTTACCGGGGGTCGAATTTTGGGAATATTTGACAGGTAGTACCCTGTCGCCATTTTGATTTTTGGGGTCGAAAACAAAAGTGCGATTTGACGGTGCAGCGTTCTAGACTAGACTTCCCTGAAGACCTTTTCTGTGTGGGGACATGGCCAAATCCCAAAACCTGGGCAATTAGGAGCTTTCTAGCAAAAAGTGACGCCATCTTTCTTGCCCAAAAAACCTCAATAATTCATGGAATAAAATGGTTGCGGCCTTCAAATTCCAACCAGCACCGTCGGGGGAGGTGTCCGCGAAAAGTGATCGCCGAAAATCACCATGTTACCGGGGGTCGAATTTTGGGAATATTTGACAGGTAGTACCCTGTCGCCATTTTGATTTTTGGGGTCGAAAACAAAAGTGCGATTTGACGGTGCAGCGTTCTAGACTAGACTTCCCTGAAGACCTTTTCTGTGTGGGGACATGGCCAAATCCCAAAACCTGGGCAATTAGGAGCTTTCTAGCAAAAAGTGACGCCATCTTTCTTGCCCAAAAAACCTCAATAATTCATGGAATAAAATGGTTGCGGCCTTCAAATTCCAACCAGCACCGTCGGGGGAGGTGTCCGCGAAAAGTGATCGCCGAAAATCACCATGTTACCGGGGGTCGAATTTTGGGAATATTTGACAGGTAGTACCCTGTCGCCATTTTGATTTTTGGGGTCGAAAACAAAAGTGCGATTTGACGGTGCAGCGTTCTAGACTAGACTTCCCTGAAGACCTTTTCTGTGTGGGGACATGGCCAAATCCCAAAACCTGGGCAATTAGGAGCTTTCTAGCAAAAAGTGACGCCATCTTTCTTGCCCAAAAAACCTCAATAATTCATGGAATAAAATGGTTGCGGCCTTCAAATTCCAACCAGCACCGTCGGGGGAGGTGTCCGCGAAAAGTGATCGCCGAAAATCACCATGTTACCGGGGGTCGAATTTTGGGAATATTTGACAGGTAGTACCCTGTCGCCATTTTGATTTTTGGGGTCGAAAACAAAAGTGCGATTTGACGGTGCAGCGTTCTAGACTAGACTTCCCTGAAGACCTTTTTTTGTGGGGACATGGCCAAATCCCAAAACCTGGGCAATTAGGAGCTTTCTAGCAAAAAGTGACGCCATCTTTCTTGCCCAAAAAACCTCAATAATTCATGGAATAAAATGGTTGCGGCCTTCAAATTCCAACCAGCACCGTCGGGGGAGGTGTCCGCGAAAAGTGATCGCCGAAAATCGCCATGTTACCGGGGGTCGAATTTTGGGAATATTTGACAGGTAGTACCCTGTCGCCATTTTGATTTTTGGGGTCGAAAACAAAAGTGCGATTTGACGGTGCAGCGTTCTAGACTAGACTTCCCTGAAGACCTTTTCTGTGTGGGGACATGGCCAAATCCCAAAACCTGGGCAATTAGGAGCTTTCTAGCAAAAAGTGACGCCATCTTTCTTGCCCAAAAAACCTCAATAATTCATGGAATAAAATGGTTGCGGCCTTCAAATTCCAACCAGCACCGTCGGGGGAGGTGTCCGCGAAAAGTGATCGCCGAAAATCACCATGTTACCGGGGGTCGAATTTTGGGAATATTTGACAGGTAGTACCCTGTCGCCATTTTGATTTTTGGGGTCGAAAACAAAAGTGCGATTTAACGGTGCAGCGTTCTAGACTAGACTTCCCTGAAGACCTTTTCTTTGTGGGGACATGGCCAAATCCCAAAACCTGGGCAATTAGGAGCTTTCTAGCAAAAAGTGACGCCATCTTTCTTGCCCAAAAAACCTCAATAATTCATGGAATAAAATGGTTGCGGCCTTCAAATTCCAACCAGCACCGTCGGGGGAGGTGTCCGCGAAAAGTGATCGCCGAAAATCGCCATGTTACCGGGGGTCGAATTTTGGGAATATTTGACAGGTAGTACCCTGTCGCCATTTTGATTTTTGGGGTCGAAAACAAAAGTGCGATTTGACGGTGCAGCGTTCTAGACTAGACTTCCCTGAAGACCTTTTCTGTGTGGGGACATGGCCAAATCCCAAAACCTGGGCAATTAGGAGCTTTCTAGCAAAAAGTGACGCCATCTTTCTTGCCCAAAAAACCTCAATAATTCATGGAATAAAATGGTTGCGGCCTTCAAATTCCAACCAGCACCGTCGGGGGAGGTGTCCGCGAAAAGTGATCGCCGAAAATCGCCATGTTACCGGGGGTCGAATTTTGGGAATATTTGACAGGTAGTACCCTGTCGCCATTTTGATTTTTGGGGTCGAAAACAAAAGTGCGATTTGACGGTGCAGCGTTCTAGACTAGACTTCCCTGAAGACCTTTTCTGTGTGGGGACATGGCCAAATCCCAAAACCTGGGCAATTAGGAGCTTTCTAGCAAAAAGTGACGCCATCTTTCTTGCCCAAAAAACCTCAATAATTCATGGAATAAAATGGTTGCGGCCTTCAAATTCCAACCAGCACCGTCGGGGGAGGTGTCCGCGAAAAGTGATCGCCGAAAATCACCATGTTACCGGGGGTCGAATTTTGGGAATATTTGACAGGTAGTACCCTGTCGCCATTTTGATTTTTGGGGTCGAAAACAAAAGTGCGATTTGACGGTGCAGCGTTCTAGACTAGACTTCCCTGAAGACCTTTTCTTTGTGGGGACATGGCCAAATCCCAAAACCTGGGCAATTAGGAGCTTTCTAGCAAAAAGTGACGCCATCTTTCTTGCCCAAAAAACCTCAATAATTCATGGAATAAAATGGTTGCGGCCTTCAAATTCCAACCAGCACCGTCGGGGGAGGTGTCCGCGAAAAGTGATCGCCGAAAATCGCCATGTTACCGGGGGTCGAATTTTGGGAATATTTGACAGGTAGTACCCTGTCGCCATTTTGATTTTTGGGGTCGAAAACAAAAGTGCGATTTGACGGTGCAGCGTTCTAGACTAGACTTCCCTGAAGACCTTTTCTGTGTGGGGACATGGCCAAATCCCAAAACCTGGGCAATTAGGAGCTTTCTAGCAAAAAGTGACGCCATCTTTCTTGCCCAAAAAACCTCAATAATTCATGGAATAAAATGGTTGCGGCCTTCAAATTCCAACCAGCACCGTCGGGGGAGGTGTCCGCGAAAAGTGATCGCCGAAAATCACCATGTTACCGGGGGTCGAATTTTGGGAATATTTGACAGGTAGTACCCTGTCGCCATTTTGATTTTTGGGGTCGAAAACAAAAGTGCGATTTGACGGTGCAGCGTTCTAGACTAGACTTCCCTGAAGACCTTTTCTGTGTGGGGACATGGCCAAATCCCAAAACCTGGGCAATTAGGAGCTTTCTAGCAAAAAGTGACGCCATCTTTCTTGCCCAAAAAACCTCAATAATTCATGGAATAAAATGGTTGCGGCCTTCAAATTCCAACCAGCACCGTCGGGGGAGGTGTCCGCGAAAAGTGATCGCCGAAAATCGCCATGTTACCGGGGGTCGAATTTTGGGAATATTTGACAGGTAGTACCCTGTCGCCATTTTGATTTTTGGGGTCGAAAACAAAAGTGCGATTTGACGGTGCAGCGTTCTAGACTAGACTTCCCTGAAGACCTTTTCTGTGTGGGGACATGGCCAAATCCCAAAACCTGGGCAATTAGGAGCTTTCTAGCAAAAAGTGACGCCATCTTTCTTGCCCAAAAAACCTCAATAATTCATGGAATAAAATGGTTGCGGCCTTCAAATTCCAACCAGCACCGTCGGGGGAGGTGTCCGCGAAAAGTGATCGCCGAAAATCACCATGTTACCGGGGGTCGAATTTTGGGAATATTTGACAGGTAGTACCCTGTCGCCATTTTGATTTTGGGGGTCGAAAACAAAAGTGCGATTTGACGGTGCAGCGTTCTAGACTAGACTTCCCTGAAGACCTTTTCTGTGTGGGGACATGGCCAAATCCCAAAACCTGGGCAATTAGGAGCTTTCTAGCAAAAAGTGACGCCATCTTTCTTGCCCAAAAAACCTCAATAATTCATGGAATAAAATGGTTGCGGCCTTCAAATTCCAACCAGCACCGTCGGGGGAGGTGTCCGCGAAAAGTGATCGCCGAAAATCGCCATGTTACCGGGGGTCGAATTTTGGGAATATTTGACAGGTAGTACCCTGTCGCCATTTTGATTTTTGGGGTCGAAAACAAAAGTGCGATTTGACGGTGCAGCGTTCTAGACTAGACTTCCCTGAAGACCTTTTCTGTGTGGGGACATGGCCAAATCCCAAAACCTGGGCAATTAGGAGCTTTCTAGCAAAAAGTGACGCCATCTTTCTTGCCCAAAAAACCTCAATAATTCATGGAATAAAATGGTTGCGGCCTTCAAATTCCAACCAGCACCGTCGGGGGAGGTGTCCGCGAAAAGTGATCGCCGAAAATCGCCATGCTACCGGGGGTCGAATTTTGGGAATATTTGACAGGTAGTACCCTGTCGCCATTTTGATTTTTGGGGTCGAAAACAAAAGTGCGATTTGACGGTGCAGCGTTCTAGACTAGACTTCCCTGAAGACCTTTTCTGTGTGGGGACATGGCCAAATCCCAAAACCTGGGCAATTAGGAGCTTTCTAGCAAAAAGTGACGCCATCTTTCTTGCCCAAAAAACCTCAATAATTCATGGAATAAAATGGTTGCGGCCTTCAAATTCCAACCAGCACCGTCGGGGGAGGTGTCCGCGAAAAGTGATCGCCGAAAATCACCATGTTACCGGGGGTCGAATTTTGGGAATATTTGACAGGTAGTACCCTGTCGCCATTTTGATTTTTGGGGTCGAAAACAAAAGTGCGATTTGACGGTGCAGCGTTCTAGACTAGACTTCCCTGAAGACCTTTTCTGTGTGGGGACATGGCCAAATCCCAAAACCTGGGCAATTAGGAGCTTTCTAGCAAAAAGTGACGCCATCTTTCTTGCCCAAAAAACCTCAATAATTCATGGAATAAAATGGTTGCGGCCTTCAAATTCCAACCAGCACCGTCGGGGGAGGTGTCCGCGAAAAGTGATCGCCGAAAATCACCATGTTACCGGGGGTCGAATTTTGGGAATATTTGACAGGTAGTACCCTGTCGCCATTTTGATTTTTGGGGTCGAAAACAAAAGTGCGATTTGACGGTGCAGCGTTCTAGACTAGACTTCCCTGAAGACCTTTTCTGTGTGGGGACATGGCCAAATCCCAAAACCTGGGCAATTAGGAGCTTTCTAGCAAAAAGTGACGCCATCTTTCTTGCCCAAAAAACGTCAATAATTCATGGAATAAAATGGTTGCGGCCTTCAAATTCCAACCAGCACCGTCGGGGGAGGTGTCCGCGAAAAGTGATCGCCGAAAATCGCCATGTTACCGGGGGTCGAATTTTGGGAATATTTGACAGGTAGTACCCTGTCGCCATTTTGATTTTTGGGGTCGAAAACAAAAGTGCGATTTGACGGTGCAGCGTTCTAGACTAGACTTCCCTGAAGACCTTTTCTGTGTGGGGACATGGCCAAATCCCAAAACCTGGGCAATTAGGAGCTTTCTAGCAAAAAGTGACGCCATCTTTCTTGCCCCAAAAACCTCAATAATTCATGGAATAAAATGGTTGCGGCCTTCAAATTCCAACCAGCACCGTCGGGGGAGGTGTCCGCGAAAAGTGATCGCCGAAAATCACCATGTTACCGGGGGTCGAATTTTGGGAATATTTGACAGGTAGTACCCTGTCGCCATTTTGATTTTTGGGGTCGAAAACAAAAGTGCGATTTGACGGTGCAGCGTTCTAGACTAGACTTCCCTGAAGACCTTTTCTGTGTGGGGACATGGCCAAATCCCAAAACCTGGGCAATTAGGAGCTTTCTAGCAAAAAGTGACGCCATCTTTCTTGCCCAAAAAACCTCAATAATTCATGGAATAAAATGGTTGCGGCCTTCAAATTCCAACCAGCACCGTCGGGGGAGGTGTCCGCGAAAAGTGATCGCCGAAAATCACCATGTTACCGGGGGTCGAATTTTGGGAATATTTGACAGGTAGTACCCTGTCGCCATTTTGATTTTTGGGGTCGAAAACAAAAGTGCGATTTGACGGTGCAGCGTTCTAGACTAGACTTCCCTGAAGACCTTTTCTGTGTGGGGACATGGCCAAATCCCAAAACCTGGGCAATTAGGAGCTTTCTAGCAAAAAGTGACGCCATCTTTCTTGCCCAAAAAACCTCAATAATTCATGGAATAAAATGGTTGCGGCCTTCAAATTCCAACCAGCACCGTCGGGGGAGGTGTCCGCGAAAAGTGATCGCCGAAAATCGCCATGTTACCGGGGGTCGAATTTTGGGAAAATTTGACAGGTAGTACCCTGTCGCCATTTTGATTTTTGGGGTCGAAAACAAAAGTGCAATTTGACGGTGCAGCGTTCTAGACTAGACTTCCCTGAAGACCTTTTCTGTGTGGGGACATGGCCAAATCCCAAAACCTGGGCAATTAGGAGCTTTCTAGCAAAAAGTGACGCCATCTTTCTTGCCCAAAAAACCTCAATAATTCATGGAATAAAATGGTTGCGGCCTTCAAATTCCAACCAGCACCGTCGGGGGAGGTGTCCGCGAAAAGTGATCGCCGAAAATCACCATGTTACCGGGGGTCGAATTTTGGGAATATTTGACAGGTAGTACCCTGTCGCCATTTTGATTTTTGGGGTCGAAAACAAAAGTGCGATTTGACGGTGCAGCGTTCTAGACTAGACTTCCCTGAAGACCTTTTCTGTCTGGGGACATGGCCAAATCCCAAAACCTGGGCAATTAGGAGCTTTCTAGCAAAAAGTGACGCCATCTTTCTTGCCCAAAAAACCTCAATAATTCATGGAATAAAATGGTTGCGGCCTTCAAATTCCAACCAGCACCGTCGGGGGAGGTGTCCGCGAAAAGTGATCGCCGAAAATCGCCATGTTACCGGGGGTCGAATTTTGGGAATATTTGACAGGTAGTACCCTGTCGCCATTTTGATTTTTGGGGTCGAAAACAAAAGTGCGATTTGACGGTGCAGCGTTCTAGACTAGACTTCCCTGAAGACCTTTTCTGTGTGGGGACTTGGCCAAATCCCAAAACCTGGGCAATTAGGAGCTTTCTAGCAAAAAGTGACGCCATCTTTCTTGCCCAAAAAACCTCAATAATTCATGGAATAAAATGGTTGCGGCCTTCAAATTCCAACCAGCACCGTCGGGGGAGGTGTCCGCGAAAAGTGATCGCCGAAAATCGCCATGTTACCGGGGGTCGAATTTTGGGAATATTTGACAGGTAGTACCCTGTCGCCATTTTGATTTTTGGGGTCGAAAACAAAAGTGCGATTTGACGGTGCAGCGTTCTAGACTAGACTTCCCTGAAGACCTTTTCTGTGTGGGGACATGGCCAAATCCCAAAACCTGGGCAATTAGGAGCTTTCTAGCAAAAAGTGACGCCATCTTTCTTGCCCAAAAAACCTCAATAATTCATGGAATAAAATGGTTGCGGCCTTCAAATTCCAACCAGCACCGTCGGGGGAGGTGTCCGCGAAAAGTGATCGCCGAAAATCGCCATGTTACCGGGGGTCGAATTTTGGGAATATTTGACAGGTAGTACCCTGTCGCCATTTTGATTTTTGGGGTCGAAAACAAAAGTGCGATTTGACGGTGCAGCGTTCTAGACTAGACTTCCCTGAAGACCTTTTCTGTGTGGGGACATGGCCAAATCCCAAAACCTGGGCAATTAGGAGCTTTCTAGCAAAAAGTGACGCCATCTTTCTTGCCCAAAAAACCTCAATAATTCATGGAATAAAATGGTTGCGGCCTTCAAATTCCAACCAGCACCGTCGGGGGAGGTGTCCGCGAAAAGTGATCGCCGAAAATCGCCATGTTACCGGGGGTCGAATTTTGGGAATATTTGACAGGTAGTACCCTGTCGCCAATTTGATTTTTGGGGTCGAAAACAAAAGTGCGATTTGACGGTGCAGCGTTCTAGACTAGACTTCCCTGAAGACCTTTTCTGTGTGGGGACATGGCCAAATCCCAAAACCTGGGCAATTAGGAGCTTTCTAGCAAAAAGTGACGCCATCTTTCTTGCCCCAAAAACCTCAATAATTCATGGAATAAAATGGTTGCGGCCTTCAAATTCCAACCAGCACCGTCGGGGGAGGTGTCCGCGAAAAGTGATGGCCGAAAATCGCCATGTTACCGGGGGTCGAATTTTGGGAATATTTGACAGGTAGTACCCTGTCGCCATTTTGATTTTTGGGGTCGAAAACAAAAGTGCGGTTTGACGGTGCAGCGTTCTAGACTAGACTTCCCTGAAGACCTTTTCTGTGTGGGGACATGGCCAAATCCCAAAACCTGGGCAATTGGGAGCTTTCTAGCAAAAAGTGACGCCATCTTTCTTGCCCCAAAAACCTCATTAATTCATGGAATAAAATGGTTGCGGCCTTCAAATTCCAACCAGCACCGTCGGGGGAGGTGTCCGCGAAAAGTGATCGCCGAAAATCACCATGTTACCGGGGGTCGAATTTTGGGAATATTTGACAGGTAGTACCCTGTCGCCATTTTGATTTTTGGGGTCGAAAACAAAAGTGCGATTTGACGGTGCAGCGTTCTAGACTAGACTTCCCTGAAGACCTTTTCTGTGTGGGGACATGGCCAAATCCCAAAACCTGGGCAATTAGGAGCTTTCTAGCAAAAAGTGACGCCATCTTTCTTGCCCAAAAAACCTCAATAATTCATGGAATAAAATGGTTGCGGCCTTCAAATTCCAACCAGCACCGTCGGGGGAGGTGTCCGCGAAAAGTGATCGCCGAAAATCGCCATGTTACCGGGGGTCGAATTTTGGGAAAATTTGTCGCCATTTTGATTTTTGGGGTCGAAAACAAAAGTGCAATTTGACGGTGCAGCGTTCTAGACTAGACTTCCCTGAAGACCTTTTCTGTGTGGGGACATGGCCAAATCCCAAAACCTGGGCAATTAGGAGCTTTCTAGCAAAAAGTGACGCCATCTTTCTTGCCCAAAAAACCTCAATAATTCATGGAATAAAATGGTTGCGGCCTTCAAATTCCAACCAGCACCGTCGGGGGAGGTGTCCGCGAAAAGTGATCGCCGAAAATCACCATGTTACCGGGGGTCGAATTTTGGGAATATTTGACAGGTAGTACCCTGTCGCCATTTTGATTTTTGGGGTCGAAAACAAAAGTGCGATTTGACGGTGCAGCGTTCTAGACTAGACTTCCCTGAAGACCTTTTCTGTGTGGGGACATGGCCAAATCCCAAAACCTGGGCAATTAGGAGCTTTCTAGCAAAAAGTGACGCCATCTTTCTTGCCCAAAAAACCTCAATAATTCATGGAATAAAATGGTTGCGGCCTTCAAATTCCAACCAGCACCGTCGGGGGAGGTGTCCGCGAAAAGTGATCGCCGAAAATCGCCATGTTACCGGGGGTCGAATTTTGGGAATATTTGACAGGTAGTACCCTGTCGCCATTTTGATTTTTGGGGTCGAAAACAAAAGTGCGATTTGACGGTACAGCGTTCTAGACTAGACTTCCCTGAAGACCTTTTCTGTGTGGGGACTTGGCCAAATCCCAAAACCTGGGCAATTAGGAGCTTTCTAGCAAAAAGTGACGCCATCTTTCTTGCCCAAAAAACCTCAATAATTCATGGAATAAAATGGTTGCGGCCTTCAAATTCCAACCAGCACCGTCGGGGGAGGTGTCCGCGAAAAGTGATCGCCGAAAATCGCCATGTTACCGGGGGTCGAATTTTGGGAATATTTGACAGGTAGTACCCTGTCGCCATTTTGATTTTTGGGGTCGAAAACAAAAGTGCGATTTGACGGTGCAGCGTTCTAGACTAGACTTCCCTGAAGACCTTTTCTGTGTGGGGACATGGCCAAATCCCAAAACCTGGGCAATTAGGAGCTTTCTAGCAAAAAGTGACGCCATCTTTCTTGCCCAAAAAACGTCAATAATTCATGGAATAAAATGGTTGCGGCCTTCAAATTCCAACCAGCACCGTCGGGGGAGGTGTCCGCGAAAAGTGATCGCCGAAAATCGCCATGTTACCGGGGGTCGAATTTTGGGAATATTTGACAGGTAGTACCCTGTCGCCATTTTGATTTTTGGGGTCGAAAACAAAAGTGCGATTTGACGGTACAGCGTTCTAGACTAGACTTCCCTGAAGACCTTTTCTGTGTGGGGACTTGGCCAAATCCCAAAACCTGGGCAATTAGGAGCTTTCTAGCAAAAAGTGACGCCATCTTTCTTGCCCAAAAAACCTCAATAATTCATGGAATAAAATGGTTGCGGCCTTCAAATTCCAACCAGCACCGTCGGGGGAGGTGTCCGCGAAAAGTGATCGCCGAAAATCGCCATGTTACCGGGGGTCGAATTTTGGGAATATTTGACAGGTAGTACCCTGTCGCCATTTTGATTTTTGGGGTCGAAAACAAAAGTGCGATTTGACGGTGCAGCGTTCTAGACTAGACTTCCCTGAAGACCTTTTCTGTGTGGGGACATGGCCAAATCCCAAAACCTGGGCAATTAGGAGCTTTCTAGCAAAAAGTGACGCCATCTTTCTTGCCCAAAAAACGTCAATAATTCATGGAATAAAATGGTTGCGGCCTTCAAATTCCAACCAGCACCGTCGGGGGAGGTGTCCGCGAAAAGTGATCGCCGAAAATCGCCATGTTACCGGGGGTCGAATTTTGGGAATATTTGACAGGTAGTACCCTGTCGCCATTTTGATTTTTGGGGTCGAAAACAAAAGTGCGATTTGACGGTGCAGCGTTCTAGACTAGACTTCCCTGAAGACCTTTTCTGTGTGGGGACATGGCCAAATCCCAAAACCTGGGCAATTAGGAGCTTTCTAGCAAAAAGTGACGCCATCTTTCTTGCCCAAAAAACCTCAATAATTCATGGAATAAAATGGTTGCGGCCTTCAAATTCCAACCAGCACCGTCGGGGGAGGTGTCCGCGAAAAGTGATCGCCGAAAATCGCCATGTTACCGGGGGTCGAATTTTGGGAATATTTGACAGGTAGTACCCTGTCGCCATTTTGATTTTTGGGGTCGAAAACAAAAGTGCGATTTGACGGTGCAGCGTTCTAGACTAGACTTCCCTGAAGACCTTTTCTGTGTGGGGACATGGCCAAATCCCAAAACCTGGGCAATTAGGAGCTTTCTAGCAAAAAGTGACGCCATCTTTCTTGCCCAAAAAACCTCAATAATTCATGGAATAAAATGGTTGCGGCCTTCAAATTCCAACCAGCACCGTCGGGGGAGGTGTCCGCGAAAAGTGATGGCCGAAAATCGCCATGTTACCGGGGGTCGAATTTTGGGAATATTTGACAGGTAGTACCCTGTCGCCATTTTGATTTTTGGGGTCGAAAACAAAAGTGCGATTTGACGGTGCAGCGTTCTAGACTAGACTTCCCTGAAGACCTTTTCTGTGTGGGGACATGGCCAAATCCCAAAACCTGGGCAATTGGGAGCTTTCTAGCAAAAAGTGACGCCATCTTTCTTGCCCCAAAAACCTCATTAATTCATGGAATAAAATGGTTGCGGCCTTCAAATTCCAACCAGCACCGTCGGGGGAGGTGTCCGCGAAAAGTGATCGCCGAAAATCGCCATGTTACCGGGGGTCGAATTTTGGGAATATTTGACAGGTAGTACCCTGTCGCCATTTTGATTTTTGGGGTCGAAAACAAAAGTGCGATTTGACGGTGCAGCGTTCTAGACTAGACTTCCCTGAAGACCTTTTCTGTGTGGGGACATGGCCAAATCCCAAAACCTGGGCAATTAGGAGCTTTCTAGCAAAAAGTGACGCCATCTTTCTTGCCCAAAAAACCTCAATAATTCATAGAATAAAATGGTTGCGGCCTTCAAATTCCAACCAGCACCGTCGGGGGAGGTGTCCGCGAAAAGTGATCTCCGAAAATCGCCATGTTACCGGGGGTCGAATTTTGGGAATATTTGACAGGTAGTAAGTACCCTGTCGCCATTTTGATTTTTGGGGTCGAAAACAAAAGTGCGATTTGACGGTGCAGCGTTCTAGACTAGACTTCCCTGAAGACCTTTTCTGTGTGGGGACATGGCCAAATCCCAAAACCTGGGCAATTGGGAGCTTTCTAGCAAAAAGTGACGCCATCTTTCTTGCCCCAAAAACCTCATTAATTCATGGAATAAAATGGTTGCGGCCTTCAAATTCCAACCAGCACCGTCGGGGGAGGTGTCCGCGAAAAGTGATCGCCGAAAATCACCATGTTACCGGGGGTCGAATTTTGGGAATATTTGACAGGTAGTACCCTGTCGCCATTTTGATTTTTGGGGTCGAAAACAAAAGTGCGATTTGACGGTGCAGCGTTCTAGACTAGACTTCCCTGAAGACCTTTTCTGTGTGGGGACATGGCCAAATCCCAAAACCTGGGCAATTAGGAGCTTTCTAGCAAAAAGTGACGCCATCTTTCTTGCCCAAAAAACCTCAATAATTCATGGAATAAAATGGTTGCGGCCTTCAAATTCCAACCAGCACCGTCGGGGGAGGTGTCCGCGAAAAGTGATCGCCGAAAATCACCATGTTACCGGGGGTCGAATTTTGGGAATATTGGACAGGTAGTACCCTGTCGCCATTTTGATTTTTGGGGTCGAAAACAAAAGTGCGATTTGACGGTGCAGCGTTCTAGACTAGACTTCCCTGAAGACCTTTTCTGTGTGGGGACATGGCCAAATCCCAAAACCTGGGCAATTAGGAGCTTTCTAGCAAAAAGTGACGCCATCTTTCTTGCCCAAAAAACCTCAATAATTCATGGAATAAAATGGTTGCGGCCTTCAAATTCCAACCAGCACCGTCGGGGGAGGTGTCCGCGAAAAGTGATCGCCGAAAATCGCCATGTTACCGGGGGTCGAATTTTGGGAATATTTGACAGGTAGTACCCTGTCGCCATTTTGATTTTTGGGGTCGAAAACAAAAGTGCGATTTGACGGTACAGCGTTCTAGACTAGACTTCCCTGAAGACCTTTTCTGTGTGGGGACTTGGCCAAATCCCAAAACCTGGGCAATTAGGAGCTTTCTAGCAAAAAGTGACGCCATCTTTCTTGCCCAAAAAACCTCAATAATTCATGGAATAAAATGGTTGCGGCCTTCAAATTCCAACCAGCACCGTCGGGGGAGGTGTCCGCGAAAAGTGATCGCCGAAAATCGCCATGTTACCGGGGGTCGAATTTTGGGAATATTTGACAGGTAGTACCCTGTCGCCATTTTGATTTTTGGGGTCGAAAACAAAAGTGCGATTTGACGGTGCAGCGTTCTAGACTAGACTTCCCTGAAGACCTTTTCTGTGTGGGGACATGGCCAAATCCCAAAACCTGGGCAATTAGGAGCTTTCTAGCAAAAAGTGACGCCATCTTTCTTGCCCAAAAAACCTCAATAATTCATGGAATAAAATGGTTGCGGCCTTCAAATTCCAACCAGCACCGTCGGGGGAGGTGTCCGCGAAAAGTGATCGCCGAAAATCGCCATGTTACCGGGGGTCGAATTTTGGGAATATTTGACAGGTAGTACCCTGTCGCCATTTTGATTTTTGGGGTCGAAAACAAAAGTGCGATTTGACGGTACAGCGTTCTAGACTAGACTTCCCTGAAGACCTTTTCTGTGTGGGGACTTGGCCAAATCCCAAAACCTGGGCAATTAGGAGCTTTCTAGCAAAAAGTGACGCCATCTTTCTTGCCCAAAAAACCTCAATAATTCATGGAATAAAATGGTTGCGGCCTTCAAATTCCAACCAGCACCGTCGGGGGAGGTGTCCGCGAAAAGTGATCGCCGAAAATCGCCATGTTACCGGGGGTCGAATTTTGGGAATATTTGACAGGTAGTACCCTGTCGCCATTTTGATTTTTGGGGTCGAAAACAAAAGTGCGATTTGACGGTGCAGCGTTCTAGACTAGACTTCCCTGAAGACCTTTTCTGTGTGGGGACATGGCCAAATCCCAAAACCTGGGCAATTAGGAGCTTTCTAGCAAAAAGTGACGCCATCTTTCTTGCCCAAAAAACGTCAATAATTCATGGAATAAAATGGTTGCGGCCTTCAAATTCCAACCAGCACCGTCGGGGGAGGTGTCCGCGAAAAGTGATCGCCGAAAATCGCCATGTTACCGGGGGTCGAATTTTGGGAATATTTGACAGGTAGTACCCTGTCGCCATTTTGATTTTTGGGGTCGAAAACAAAAGTGCGATTTGACGGTGCAGCGTTCTAGACTAGACTTCCCTGAAGACCTTTTCTGTGTGGGGACATGGCCAAATCCCAAAACCTGGGCAATTAGGAGCTTTCTAGCAAAAAGTGACGCCATCTTTCTTGCCCAAAAAACCTCAATAATTCATGGAATAAAATGGTTGCGGCCTTCAAATTCCAACCAGCACCGTCGGGGGAGGTGTCCGCGAAAAGTGATCGCCGAAAATCGCCATGTTACCGGGGGTCGAATTTTGGGAATATTTGACAGGTAGTACCCTGTCGCCATTTTGATTTTTGGGGTCGAAAACAAAAGTGCGATTTGACGGTGCAGCGTTCTAGACTAGACTTCCCTGAAGACCTTTTCTGTGTGGGGACATGGCCAAATCCCAAAACCTGGGCAATTAGGAGCTTTCTAGCAAAAAGTGACGCCATCTTTCTTGCCCAAAAAACCTCAATAATTCATGGAATAAAATGGTTGCGGCCTTCAAATTCCAACCAGCACCGTCGGGGGAGGTGTCCGCGAAAAGTGATGGCCGAAAATCGCCATGTTACCGGGGGTCGAATTTTGGGAATATTTGACAGGTAGTACCCTGTCGCCATTTTGATTTTTGGGGTCGAAAACAAAAGTGCGATTTGACGGTGCAGCGTTCTAGACTAGACTTCCCTGAAGACCTTTTCTGTGTGGGGACATGGCCAAATCCCAAAACCTGGGCAATTAGGAGCTTTCTAGCAAAAAGTGACGCCATCTTTCTTGCCCAAAAAACCTCAATAATTCATGGAATAAAATGGTTGCGGCCTTCAAATTCCAACCAGCACCGTCGGGGGAGGTGTCCGCGAAAAGTGATCGCCGAAAATCGCCATGTTACCGGGGGTCGAATTTTGGGAATATTTGACAGGTAGTACCCTGTCGCCATTTTGATTTTTGGGGTCGAAAACAAAAGTGCGATTTGACGGTGCAGCGTTCTAGACTAGACTTCCCTGAAGACCTTTTCTGTGTGGGGACATGGCCAAATCCCAAAACCTGGGCAATTGGGAGCTTTCTAGCAAAAAGTGACGCCATCTTTCTTGCCCCAAAAACCTCATTAATTCATGGAATAAAATGGTTGCGGCCTTCAAATTCCAACCAGCACCGTCGGGGGAGGTGTCCGCGAAAAGTGATCGCCGAAAATCGCCATGTTACCGGGGGTCGAATTTTGGGAATATTTGACAGGTAGTACCCTGTCGCCATTTTGATTTTTGGGGTCGAAAACAAAAGTGCGATTTGACGGTGCAGCGTTCTAGACTAGACTTCCCTGAAGACCTTTTCTGTGTGGGGACATGGCCAAATCCCAAAACCTGGGCAATTAGGAGCTTTCTAGCAAAAAGTGACGCCATCTTTCTTGCCCAAAAAACCTCAATAATTCATAGAATAAAATGGTTGCGGCCTTCAAATTCCAACCAGCACCGTCGGGGGAGGTGTCCGCGAAAAGTGATCTCCGAAAATCGCCATGTTACCGGGGGTCGAATTTTGGGAATATTTGACAGGTAGTAAGTACCCTGTCGCCATTTTGATTTTTGGGGTCGAAAACAAAAGTGCGATTTGACGGTGCAGCGTTCTAGACTAGACTTCCCTGAAGACCTTTTCTGTGTGGGGACATGGCCAAATCCCAAAACCTGGGCAATTAGGAGCTTTCTAGCAAAAAGTGACGCCATCTTTCTTGCCCAAAAAACCTCAATAATTCATGGAATAAAATGGTTGCGGCCTTCAAATTCCAACCAGCACCGTCGGGGGAGGTGTCCGCGAAAAGTGATGGCCGAAAATCGCCATGTTACCGGGGGTCGAATTTTGGGAATATTTGACAGGTAGTACCCTGTCGCCATTTTGATTTTTGGGGTCGAAAACAAAAGTGCGATTTGACGGTGCAGCGTTCTAGACTAGACTTCCCTGAAGACCTTTTCTGTGTGGGGACATGGCCAAATCCCAAAACCTGGGCAATTGGGAGCTTTCTAGCAAAAAGTGACGCCATCTTTCTTGCCCCAAAAACCTCATTAATTCATGGAATAAAATGGTTGCGGCCTTCAAATTCCAACCAGCACCGTCGGGGGAGGTGTCCGCGAAAAGTGATCGCCGAAAATCGCCATGTTACCGGGGGTCGAATTTTGGGAATATTTGACAGGTAGTACCCTGTCGCCATTTTGATTTTTGGGGTCGAAAACAAAAGTGCGATTTGACGGTGCAGCGTTCTAGACTAGACTTCCCTGAAGACCTTTTCTGTGTGGGGACATGGCCAAATCCCAAAACCTTGGCAATTAGGAGCTTTCTAGCAAAAAGTGACGCCATCTTTCTTGCCCAAAAAACCTCAATAATTCATAGAATAAAATGGTTGCGGCCTTCAAATTCCAACCAGCACCGTCGGGGGAGGTGTCCGCGAAAAGTGATCTCCGAAAATCGCCATGTTACCGGGGGTCGAATTTTGGGAATATTTGACAGGTAGTAAGTACCCTGTCGCCATTTTGATTTTTGGGGTCGAAAACAAAAGTGCGATTTGACGGTGCAGCGTTCTAGACTAGACTTCCCTGAAGACCTTTTCTGTGTGGGGACATGGCCAAATCCCAAAACCTGGGCAATTAGGAGCTTTCTAGCAAAAAGTGACGCCATCTTTCTTGCCCAAAAAAACTCAATAATTCATGGAATAAAATGGTTGCGGCCTTCAAATTCCAACCAGCACCGTCGGGGGAGGTGTCCGCGAAAAGTGATCGCCGAAAATCGCCATGTTACCGGGGGTCGAATTTTGGGAATATTTGACAGGTAGTACCCTGTCGCCATTTTGATTTTTGGGGTCGAAAACAAAAGTGCGATTTGACGGTGCAGCGTTCGAGACTAGACTTCCCTGAAGACCTTTTCTGTGTGGGGACATGGCCAAATCCCAAAACCTGGGCAATTAGGAGCTTTCTAGCAAAAAGTGACGCCATCTTTCTTGCCCAAAAAACCTCAATAATTCATGGAATAAAATGGTTGCGGCCTTCAAGTTCCAACCAGCACCGTCGGGAGAGGTGTCCGCGAAAAGTGATCTCCGAAAATCGCCATGTTACCGGGGGTCGAATTTTGGGAATATTTGACAGGTAGTACCCTGTCGCCATTTTGATTTTTGGGGTCGAAAACAAAAGTGCGATTTGACGGTGCAGCGTTCTAGACTAGACTTCCCTGAAGACCTTTTCTGTGTGGGGACATGGCCAAATCCCAAAACCTGGGCAATTAGGAGCTTTCTAGCAAAAAGTGACGCCATCTTTCTTGCCCAAAAAACCTCAATAATTCATGGAATAAAATGGTTGCGGCCTTCAAATTCCAACCAGCACCGTCGGGGGAGGTGTCCGCGAAAAGTGATCGCCGAAAATCGCCATGTTACCGGGGGTCGAATTTTGGGAATATTTGACAGGTAGTACCCTGTCGCCATTTTGATTTTTGGGGTCGAAAACAAAAGTGCGATTTGACGGTGCAGCGTTCTAGACTAGACTTCCCTGAAGACCTTTTCTGTGTGGGGACATGGCCAAATCCCAAAACCTGGGCAATTAGGAGCTTTCTAGCAAAAAGTGACGCCATCTTTCTTGCCCAAAAAACCTCAATAATTCATGGAATAAAATGGTTGCGGCCTTCAAATTCCAACCAGCACCGTCGGGGGAGGTGTCCGCGAAAAGTGATCGCCGAAAATCGCCATGTTACCGGGGGTCGAATTTTGGGAATATTTGACATATTTGGGAATATTTGACTGTCGCCATTTTGAATTTTGGGGTCGAAAACAAAAGTGCGATTTGACGGTGCAGCGTTCTAGACTAGACTTCCCTGAAGACCTTTTCTGTGTGGGGACATGGCCAAATCCCAAAACCTGGGCAATTAGGAGCTTTCTAGCAAAAAGTGACGCCATCTTTCTTGCCCAAAAAACCTCAATAATTCATGGAATAAAATGGTTGCGGCCTTCAAATTCCAACCAGCACCGTCGGGGGAGGTGTCCGCGAAAAGTGATCGCCGAAAATCGCCATGTTACCGGGGGTCGAATTTTGGGAATATTTGACAGGTAGTACCCTGTCGCCATTTTGAATTTTGGGGTCGAAAACAAAAGTGCGATTTGACGGTGCAGCGTTCTAGACTAGACTTCCCTGAAGACCTTTTCTGTGTGGGGACATGGCCAAATCCCAAAACCTGGGCAATTAGGAGCTTTCTAGCAAAAAGTGACGCCATCTTTATTGCCCAAAAAACCTCAATAATTCATGGAATAAAATGGTTGCGGCCTTCAAATTCCAACCAGCACCGTCGGGGGAGGTGTCCGCGAAAAGTGATCGCCGAAAATCGCCATGTTACCGGGGGTCGAATTTTGGGAATATTTGACAGGTAGTACCCTGTCGCCATTTTGATTTTTGGGGTCGAAAACAAAAGTGCGATTTGACGGTGCAGCGTTCTAGACTAGACTTCCCTGAAGACCTTTTCTGTGTGGGGACATGGCCAAATCCCAAAACCTGGGCAATTAGGAGCTTTCTAGCAAAAAGTGACGCCATCTTTCTTGCCCAAAAAACCTCAATAATTCATGGAATAAAATGGTTGCGGCCTTCAAATTCCAACCAGCACCGTCGGGGGAGGTGTCCGCGAAAAGTGATCGCCGAAAATCGCCATGTTACCAGGGGTCGAATTTTGGGAATATTTGACAGGTAGTACCCTGTCGCCATTTTGATTTTTGGGGTCGAAAACAAAAGTGCGATTTGACGGTGCAGCGTTCTAGACTAGACTTCCCTGAAGACCTTTTCTGTGTGGGGACATGGCCAAATCCCAAAACCTGGGCAATTAGGAGCTTTCTAGCAAAAAGTGACGCCATCTTTCTTGCCCAAAAAACCTCAATAATTCATGGAATAAAATGGTTGCGGCCTTCAAATTCCAACCAGCACCGTCGGGGGAGGTGTCCGCGAAAAGTGATCGCCGAAAATCGCCATGTTACCGGGTGTCGAATTTTGGGAATATTTGACAGGTAGTACCCTGTCGCCATTTTGATTTTTGCGGTCGAAAACAAAAGTGCGATTTGACGGTGCAGCGTTCTAGACTAGACTTCCCTGAAGACCTTTTCTGTGTGGGGACATGGCCAAATCCCAAAACCTGGGCAATTAGGAGCTTTCTAGCAAAAAGTGACGCCATCTTTCTTGCCCAAAAAACCTCAATAATTCATGGAATAAAATGGTTGCGGCCTTCAAATTCCAACCAGCACCGTCGGGGGAGGTGTCTGCGAAAAGTGATCGCCAAAAATCGCCATGTTACCGGGGGTCGAATTTTGGGAATATTTGACAGGTAGTCGGGGGAGGTGTCCGCGAAAAGTGGTCGCCATTTTGATTTTTGGGGTCGAAAACAAAAGTGCGATTTGACGGTGCAGCGTTCTAGACTAGACTTCCCTGAAGACCTTTTCTGTGTGGGGACATGGCCAAAATCCCAAAACCTGGGCAATTAGGAGCTTTCTAGCAAAAAGTGACGCCATCTTTCTTGCCCAAAAAACCTCAATATTTCATGGAATAAAATGGTTGCGGCCTTCAAATTCCAACCAGCACCGTCGGGGGAGGTGTCCGCGAAAAGTGATCGCCGAAAATCGCCATGTTACCGGGGGTCGAATTTTGGGAATATTTGACAGGTAGTACCCTGTCGCCATTTTGATTTTTGGGGTCGAAAACAAAAGTGCGATTTGACGGTGCAGCGTTCTAGACTAGACTTCCCTGAAGACCTTTTCTGTGTGGGGACATGGCCAAATCCCAAAACCTGGGCAATTAGGAGCTTTCTAGCAAAAAGTGACGCCATCTTTGTGGCCCCAAAAACCTCAATAATTCATGGAATAAAATGGTTGCGGCCTTCAAATTCGAACCAGCACCGTCGGGGGAGGTGTCCGCAAAAAGTGATCGCCGAAAATCGCCATGTTACCGTGGGTCGATTTTTGGGAATATTTGACAGGTAGTACCGTGTCGCCATTTTGATTTTTGGGGTCGAAAACAAAAGTGCGATTTGACGGTGCAGCGTTCTAGACTAGACTTCCCTGAAGACCTTTTCTGTGTGGGGACATGGCCAAATCCCAAAACCTGGGCAATTAGGAGCTTTCTAGCAAAAAGTGACGCCATCTTTCTTGCCCAAAAAACCTCAATAATTCATGGAATAAAATGGTTGCGGCCTTCAAATTCCAACCAGCACCGTCGGGGGAGGTGACCGCGAAAAGTGATCGCCGAAAATCGCCATGTTACCGGGGGTCGAATTTTGGGAATATTTGACAGGTAGTACCCTGTCGCCATTTTGATTTTTGGGGTCGAAAACAAAAGTGCGATTTGACGGTGCAGCGTTCTAGACTAGACTTCCCTGAAGACCTTTTCTGTGTGGGGACATGGCCAAATCCCAAAACCTGGGCAATTAGGAGCTTTCTAGCAAAAAGTGACGCCATCTTTCTTGCCCAAAAAACCTCAATAATTCATGGAATAAAATGGTTGCGGCCTTCAAATTCCAACCAGCACCGTCGGGGGAGGTGTCCGCGAAAAGTGATCGCCGAAAATCGCCATGTTACCGGGGGTCGAATTTTGGGAATATTTGACAGGTAGCACCCTGTCGCCATTTTGATTTTTGGGGTCGAAAACAAAAGTGCGATTTGACGGTGCAGCGTTCTAGACTAGACTTCCCTGAAGACCTTTTCTGTGTGGGGACATGGCCAAATCCCAAAACCTGGGCAATTAGGAGCTTTCTAGCAAAAAGTGACGCCATCTTTCTTGCCCAAAAAACCTCAATAATTCATGGAATAAAATGGTTGCGGCCTTCAAATTCCAACCAGCACCGTCGGGGGAGGTGTCCGCGAAAAGTGATCGCCGAAAATCGCCATGTTACCGGGGGTCGAATTTTGGGAATATTTGACAGGTAGTACCCTGTCGCCATTTTGATTTTTGGGGTCGAAAACAAAAGTGCGATTTGACGTTGCAGCGTTCTAGACTAGACTTCCCTGAAGACCTTTTCTGTGTGGGGACATGGCCAAATCCCAAAACCTGGGCAATTAGGAGCTTTCTAGCAAAAAGTGACGCCATCTTTCTTGCCCAAAAAACCTCAATAATTCATGGAATAAAATGGTTGCGGCCTTCAAATTCCAACCAGCACCGTCGGGGGAGGTGTCCGCGAAAAGTGATCGCCGAAAATCGCCATGTTACCGGGGGTCGAATTTTGGGAATATTTGACAGGTAGTACCCTGTCGCCATTTTGACTTTTGGGGTCGAAAACAAAAGTGCGATTTGACGGTGCAGCGTTCTAGACTAGACTTCCCTGAAGACCTTTTCTGTGTGGGGACATGGCCAAATCCCAAAACCTGGGCAATTAGGAGCTTTCTAGCAAAAAGTGACGCCATCTTTCTTGCCCCAAAAACCTCAATAATTCATGGAATAAAATGGTTGCGGCCTTCAAATTCCAACCAGCACCGTCGGGGGAGGTGTCCGCGAAAAGTGATGGCCGAAAATCGCCATGTTACCGGGGGTCGAATTTTGGGAATATTTGACAGGTAGTACCCTGTCGCCATTTTGACTTTTGGGGTCGAAAACAAAAGTGCGATTTGACGGTGCAGCGTTCTAGACTAGACTTCCCTGAAGACCTTTTCTGTGTGGGGACATGGCCAAATCCCAAAACCTGGGCAATTAGGAGCTTTCTAGCAAAAAGTGACGCCATCTTTCTTGCCCAAAAAACCTCAATAATTCATGGAATAAAATGGTTGCGGCCTTCAAATTCCAACCAGCACCGTCGGGGGAGGTGTCCGCGAAAAGTGATCGCCGAAAATCGCCATGTTACCGGGGGTCGAATTTTGGGAATATTTGACAGGTAGTACCCTGTCGCCATTTTGACTTTTGGGGTCGAAAACAAAAGTGCGATTTGACGGTGCAGCGTTCTAGACTAGACTTCCCTGAAGACCTTTTCTGTGTGGGGACATGGCCAAATCCCAAAACCTGGGCAATTAGGAGCTTTCTAGCAAAAAGTGACGCCATCTTTCTTGCCCAAAAAACCTCAATAATTCATGGAATAAAATGGTTGCGGCCTTCAAATTCCAACCAGCACCGTCGGGGGAGGTGTCCGCGAAAAGTGATCGCCGAAAATCGCCATGTTACCGGGGGTCGAATTTTGGGAATATTTCACAGGTAGTACCCTGTCGCCATTTTGACTTTTGGGGTCGAAAACAAAAGTGCGATTTGACGGTGCAGCGTTCTAGACTAGACTTCCCTGAAGACCTTTTCTGTGTGGGGACATGGCCAAATCCCAAAACCTGGGCAATTAGGAGCTTTCTAGCAAAAAGTGACGCCATCTTTCTTGCCCAAAAAACCTCAATAATTCATGGAATAAAATGGTTGCGGCCTTCAAATTCCAACCAGCACCGTCGGGGGAGGTGTCCGCGAAAAGTGATCGCCGAAAATCGCCATGTTACCGGGGGTCGAATTTTGGGAATATTTGACAGGTAGTACCCTGTCGCCATTTTGACTTTTGGGGTCGAAAACAAAAGTGCGATTTGACGGTGCAGCGTTCTAGACTAGACTTCCCTGAAGACCTTTTCTGTGTGGGGACATGGCCAAATCCCAAAACCTGGGCAATTAGGAGCTTTCTAGCAAAAAGTGACGCAATCTTTCTTGCCCAAAAAACCTCAATAATTCATGGAATAAAATGGTTGCGGCCTTCAAATTCCAACCAGCACCGTCGGGGGAGGTGTCCGCGAAAAGTGATCGCCGAAAATCGCCATGTTACCGGGGGTCGAATTTTGGGAATATTTGACAGGTAGTACCCTGTCGCCATTTTGACTTTTGGGGTCGAAAACAAAAGTGCGATTTGACGGTGCAGCGTTCTAGACTAGACTTCCCTGAAGACCTTTTCTGTGTGGGGACATGGCCAAATCCCAAAACCTGGGCAATTAGGAGCTTTCTAGCAAAAAGTGACGCCATCTTTCTTGCCCAAAAAACCTCAATAATTCATGGAATAAAATGGTTGCGGCCTTCAAATTCCAACCAGCACCGTCGGGGGAGGTGTCCGCGAAAAGTGATCGCCGAAAATCGCCATGTTACCGGGGGTCGAATTTTGGGAATATTTGACAGGTAGTACCCTGTCGCCATTTTGATTTTTGGGGTCGAAAACAAAAGTGCGATTTGACGGTGCAGCGTTCTAGACTAGACTTCCCTGAAGACCTTTTCTGTGTGGGGACATGGCCAAATCCCAAAACCTGGGCAATTAGGAGCTTTCTAGCAAAAAGTGACGCCATCTTTCTTGCCCAAAAAACCTCAATAATTCATGGAATAAAATGGTTGCGGCCTTCAAATTCCAACCAGCACCGTCGGGGGAGGTGTCCGCGAAAAGTGATCGCCGAAAATCGCCATGTTACCGGGGGTCGAATTTTGGGAATATTTGACAGGTAGTACCCTGTCGCCATTTTGATTTTTGGGGTCGAAAACAAAAGTGCGATTTGACGGTGCAGCGTTCTAGACTAGACTTCCCTGAAGACCTTTTCTGTGTGGGGACATGGCCAAATCCCAAAACCTGGGCAATTAGGAGCTTTCTAGCAAAAAGTGACGCCATCTTTCTTGCCCAAAAAACCTCAATAATTCATGGAATAAAATGGTTGCGGCCTTCAAATTCCAACCAGCACCGTCGGGGGAGGTGTCCGCGAAAAGTGATCGCCGAAAATCGCCATGTTACCGGGGGTCGAATTTTGGGAATATTTGACAGGTAGTACCCTGTCGCCATTTTGACTTTTGGGGTCGAAAACAAAAGTGCGATTTGACGGTGCAGCGTTCTAGACTAGACTTCCCTGAAGACCTTTTCTGTGTGGGGACATGGCCAAATCCCAAAACCTGGGCAATTAGGAGCTTTCTACCAAAAAGTGACGCCATCTTTCTTGCCCAAAAAAACCTCAATAATTCATGGAATAAAATGGTTGCGGCCTTCAAATTCCAACCAGCACCGTCGGGGGAGGTGTCCGCGAAAAGTGATCGCCGAAAATCGCCATGTTACCGGGGGTCGAATTTTGGGAATATTTCACAGGTAGTACCCTGTCGCCATTTTGATTTTTGGGGTCGAAAACAAAAGTGCGATTTGACGGTGCAGCGTTCTAGACTAGACTTCCCTGAAGACCTTTTCTGTGTGGGGACATGGCCAAATCCCAAAACCTGGGCAATTAGGAGCTTTCTAGCAAAAAGTGACGCCATCTTTCTTGCCCAAAAAACCTCAATAATTCATGGAATAAAATGGTTGCGGCCTTCAAATTCCAACCAGCACCGTCGGGGGAGGTGTCCGCGAAAAGTGATCGCCGAAAATCGCCATGTTACCGGGGGTCGAATTTTGGGAATATTTGACAGGTAGTACCCTGTCGCCATTTTGACTTTTGGGGTCGAAAACAAAAGTGCGATTTGACGGTGCAGCGTTCTAGACTAGACTTCCCTGAAGACCTTTTCTGTGTGGGGACATGGCCAAATCCCAAAACCTGGGCAATTAGGAGCTTTCTAGCAAAAAGTGACGCCATCTTTCTTGCACAAAAAACCTCAATAATTCATGGAATAAAATGGTTGCGGCCTTCAAATTCCAACCAGCACCGTCGGGGGAGGTGTCCGCGAAAAGTGATCGCCGAAAATCGCCATGTTACCGGGGGTCGAATTTTGGGAATATTTGACAGGTAGTACCCTGTCGCCATTTTGATTTTTGGGGTCGAAAACAAAAGTGCGATTTGACGGTGCAGCGTTCTAGACTAGACTTCCCTGAAGACCTTTTCTGTGTGGGGACATGGCCAAATCCCAAAACCTGGGCAATTAGGAGCTTTCTAACAAAAAGTGACGTCATCTTTCTTGCCCAAAAAACCTCAATAATTCATGGAATAAAATGGTTGCGGCCTTCAAATTCCAACCAGCACCGTCGGGGGAGGTGTCCGCGAAAAGTGATCGCCGAAAATCGCCATGTTACCGGGGGTCGAATTTTGGGAATATTTGACAGGTAGTACCCTGTCGCCATTTTGATTTTTGGGGTCGAAAACAAAAGTGCGATTTGACGGTGCAGCGTTCTAGACTAGACTTCCCTGAAGACCTTTTCTGTGTGGGGACATGGCCAAATCCCAAAACCTGGGCAATTAGGAGCTTTCTAGCAAAAAGTGACGCCATCTTTGTTGCCCAAAAAACCTCAATAATTCATGGAATAGAATGGTTGCGGCCTTCAAATTCCAACCAGCACCGTCGGGGGAGGTGTCCGCGAAAAGTGATCGCCGAAAATCGCCATGTTACCGGGGGTCGAATTTTGGGAATATTTGACAGGTAGTACCCTGTCGCCATTTTGATTTTTGGGGTCGAAAACAAAAGTGCGATTTGACGGTGCAGCGTTCTAGACTAGACTTCCCTGAAGACCTTTTCTGTGTGGGGACATGGCCAAATCCCAAAACCTGGGCAATTAGGAGCTTTCTAGCAAAAAGTGACGCCATCTTTCTTGCCCAAAAAACCTCAATAATTCATGGAATAAAATGGTTGCGGCCTTCAAATTCCAACCAGCACCGTCGGGGGAGGTGTCCGCGAAAAGTGATCGCCGAAAATCGCCATGTTACCGGGGGTCGAATTTTGGGAATATTTGACAGGTAGTACCCTGTCGCCATTTTGACTTTTGGGGTCGAAAACAAAAGTGCGATTTGACGGTGCAGCGTTCTAGACTAGACTTCCCTGAAGACCTTTTCTGTGTGGGGACATGGCCAAATCCCAAAACCTGGGCAATTAGGAGCTTTCTAGCAAAAAGTGACGCCATCTTTCTTGCCCAAAAAACCTCAATAATTCATGGAATAAAATGGTTGCGGCCTTCAAATTCCAACCAGCACCGTCGGGGGAGGTGTCCGCGAAAAGTGATCGCCGAAAATCACCATGTTACCGGGGGTCGAATTTTGGGAATATTTGACAGGTAGTACCCTGTCGCCATTTTGACTTTTGGGGTCGAAAACAAAAGTGCGATTTGACGGTGCAGCGTTCTAGACTAGACTTCCCTGAAGACCTTTTCTGTGTGGGGACATGGCCAAATCCCAAAACCTGGGCAATTAGGAGCTTTCTAGCAAAAAGTGACGCCATCTTTCTTGCCCAAAAAACCTCAATAATTCATGGAATAAAATGGTTGCGGCCTTCAAATTCCAACCAGCACCGTCGGGGGAGGTGTCCGCGAAAAGTGATCGCCGAAAATCGCCATGTTACCGGGGGTCGAATTTTGGGAATATTTGACAGGTAGTACCCTGTCGCCATTTTGATTTTTGGGGTCGAAAACAAAAGTGCGATTTGACGTTGCAGCGTTCTAGACTAGACTTCCCTGAAGACCTTTTCTGTGTGGGGACATGGCCAAATCCCAAAACCTGGGCAATTAGGAGCTTTCTAGCAAAAAGTGACGCCATCTTTCTTGCCCAAAAAACCTCAATAATTCATGGAATAAAATGGTTGCGGCCTTCAAATTCCAACCAGCACCGTCGGGGGAGGTGTCCGCGAAAAGTGATCGCCGAAAATCGCCATGTTACCGGGGGTCGAATTTTGGGAATATTTGACAGGTAGTACCCTGTCGCCATTTTGATTTTTGGGGTCGAAAACAAAAGTGCGATTTGACGGTGCAGCGTTCTAGACTAGACTTCCCTGAAGACCTTTTCTGTGTGGGGACATGGCCAAATCCCAAAACCTGGGCAATTAGGAGCTTTCTAGCAAAAAGTGACGCCATCTTTCTTGCCCAAAAAACCTCAATAATTCATGGAATAAAATGGTTGCGGCCTTCAAATTCCAACCAGCACCGTCGGGGGAGGTGTCCGCGAAAAGTGATCGCCGAAAATCGCCATGTTACCGGGGGTCGAATTTTGGGAATATTTGACAGGTAGTACCCTGTCGCCATTTTGATTTTTGGGGTCGAAAACAAAAGTGCGATTTGACGGTGCAGCGTTCTAGACTAGACTTCCCTGAAGACCTTTTCTGTGTGGGGACATGGCCAAATCCCAAAACCTGGGCAATTAGGAGCTTTCTACCAAAAAGTGACGCCATCTTTCTTGCCCAAAAAACCTCAATAATTCATGGAATAAAATGGTTGCGGCCTTCAAATTCCAACCAGCACCGTCGGGGGAGGTGTCCGCGAAAAGTGATCGCCGAAAATCGCCATGTTACCGGGGGTCGAATTTTGGGAATATTTGACAGGTAGTACCCTGTCGCCATTTTGACTTTTGGGGTCGAAAACAAAAGTGCGATTTGACGGTGCAGCGTTCTAGACTAGACTTCCCTGAAGACCTTTTCTGTGTGGGGACATGGCCAAATCCCAAAACCTGGGCAATTAGGAGCTTTCTAGCAAAAAGTGACGCCATCTTTCTTGCCCAAAAAACCTCAATAATTCATGGAATAAAATGGTTGCGGCCTTCAAATTCCAACCAGCACCGTCGGGGGAGGTGTCCGCGAAAAGTGATCGCCGAAAATCGCCATGTTACCGGGGTCGAATTTTGGGAATATTTGACAGGTAGTACCCTGTCGCCATTTTGATTTTTGGGGTCGAAAACAAAAGTGCGATTTGACGGTGCAGCGTTCTAGACTAGACTTCCCTGAAGACCTTTTCTGTGTGGGGACATGGCCAAATCCCAAAACATGGGCAATTAGGAGCTTTCTAGCAAAAAGTGACGCCATCTTTCTTGCCCAAAAAACCTCAATAATTCATGGAATAAAATGGTTGCGGCCTTCAAATTCCAACCAGCACCGTCGGGGGAGGTGTCCGCGAAAAGTGATCGCCGAAAATCGCCATGTTACCGGGGGTCGAATTTTGGGAATATTTGACAGGTAGTACCCTGTCGCCATTTTGACTTTTGGGGTCGAAAACAAAAGTGCGATTTGACGGTGCAGCGTTCTGGACTAGACTTCCCTGAAGACCTTTTCTGTGTGGGGACATGGCCAAATCCCAAAACCTGGGCAATTAGGAGCTTTCTAGCAAAAAGTGACGCCATCTTTCTTGCCCAAAAAACCTCAATAATTCATGGAATAAAATGGTTGCGGCCTTCAAATTCCAACCAGCACCGTCGGGGGAGGTGTCCGCGAAAAGTGATCGCCGAAAATCGCCATGTTACCGGGGGTCGAATTTTGGGAATATTTGACAGGTAGTACCCTGTCGCCATTTTGATTTTTGGGGTCGAAAACAAAAGTGCGATTTGACGGTGCAGCGTTCTAGACTAGACTTCCCTGAAGACCTTTTCTGTGGGGGGACATGGCCAAATCCCAAAACCTGGGCAATTAGGAGCTTTCTAGCAAAAAGTGACGCCATCTTTCTTGCCCAAAAAACCTCAATAATTCATGGAATAAAATGGTTGCGGCCTTCAAATTCCAACCAGCACCGTCGGGGGAGGTGTCCGCGAAAAGTGATCGCCGAAAATCGCCATGTTACCGGGGGTCGAATTTGGGGAATATTTGACAGGTAGTACCCTGTCGCCATTTTGATTTTTGGGGTCGAAAACAAAAGTGCGATTTGACGGTGCAGCGTTCTAGACTAGACTTCCCTGAAGACCTTTTCTGTGTGGGGACATGGCCAAATCCCAAAACCTGGGCAATTAGGAGCTTTCTAGCAAAAAGTGACGCCATCTTTCTTGCCCAAAAAACCTCAATAATTCATGGAATAAAATGGTTGCGGCCTTCAAATTCCAACCAGCACCGTCGGGGGAGGTGTCCGCGAAAAGTGATCGCCGAAAATCGCCATGTTACCGGGGGTCGAATTTTGGGAATATTTGACAGGTAGTACCCTGTCGCCATTTTGACTTTTGGGGTCGAAAACAAAAGTGCGATTTGACGGTGCAGCGTTCTAGACTAGACTTCCCTGAAGACCTTTTCTGTGTGGGGACATGGCCAAATCCCAAAACCTGGGCAATTAGGAGCTTTCTACCAAAAAGTGACGCCATCTTTCTTGCCCAAAAAACCTCAATAATTCATGGAATAAAATGGTTGCGGCCTTCAAATTCCAACCAGCACCGTCGGGGGAGGTGTCCGCGAAAAGTGATCGCCGAAAATCGCCATGTTACCGGGGGTCGAATTTTGGGAATATTTGACAGGTAGTACCCTGTTGCCATTTTGATTTTTGGGGTCGAAAACAAAAGTGCGATTCTAGGGTGCAGCGTTCTAGACTAGACTTCCCTGAAGACCTTTTCTGTGTGGGGACATGGCCAAATCCCAAAACCTGGGCAATTAGGAGCTTTCTAGCAACAAGTGACGCCATCTTTCTTGCCCAAAAAACCTCAATAATTCATGGAATAAAATGGTTGCGGCCTTCAAATTCCAACCAGCACCGTCGGGGGAGGTGTCCGCGAAAAGTGATCGCCGAAAATCGCCATGTTACCGGGGGTCGAATTTGGGGAATATTTGACAGGTAGTACCCTGTCGCCATTTTGATTTTTGGGGTCGAAAACAAAAGTGCGATTTGACGGTGCAGCGTTCTAGACTAGACTTCCCTGAAGACCTTTTCTGTGTGGGGACATGGCCAAATCCCAAAACCTGGGCAATTAGGAGCTTTCTAGCAAAAAGTGACGCCATCTTTCTTGCCCAAAAAACCTCAATAATTCATGGAATAAAATGGTTGCGGCCTTCAAATTCCAACCAGCACCGTCGGGGGAGGTGTCCGCGAAAAGTGATCGCCGAAAATCGCCATGTTACCGGGGGTCGAATTTTGGGAATATTTGACAGGTAGTACCCTGTCGCCATTTTGATTTTTGGGGTCGAAAACAAAAGTGCGATTTGACGGTGCAGCGTTCTAGACTAGACTTCCCTGAAGACCTTTTCTGTGTGGGGACATGGCCAAATCCCAAAACCTGGGCAATTAGGAGCTTTCTAGCAAAAAGTGACGCCATCTTTCTTGCCCAAAAAACCTCAATAATTCATGGAATAAAATGGTTGCGGCCTTCAAATTCCAACCAGCACCGTCGGGGGAGGTGTCCGCGAAAAGTGATCGCCGAAAATCGCCATGTTACCGGGGGTCGAATTTTGGGAATATTTGACAGGTAGTACCCTGTCGCCATTTTGATTTTTGGGGTCGAAAAGAAAAGTGCGATTCTAGGGTGCAGCGTTCTAGACTAGACTTCCCTGAAGACCTTTTCTGTGTGGGGACATGGCCAAATCCCAAAACCTGGGCAATTAGGAGCTTTCTAGCAACAAGTGACGCCATCTTTCTTGCCCAAAAAACCTCAATAATTCATGGAATAAAATGGTTGCGGCCTTCAAATTCCAACCAGCACCGTCGGGGGAGGTGTCCGCGAAAAGTGATCGCCGAAAATCGCCATGTTACCGGGGGTCGAATTTGGGGAATATTTGACAGGTAGTACCCTGTCGCCATTTTGATTTTTGGGGTCGAAAACAAAAGTGCGATTTGACGGTGCAGCGTTCTAGACTAGACTTCCCTGAAGACCTTTTCTGTGTGGGGACATGGCCAAATCCCAAAACCTGGGCAATTAGGAGCTTTCTAGCAAAAAGTGACGCCATCTTTCTTGCCCAAAAAACCTCAATAATTCATGGAATAAAATGGTTGCGGCCTTCAAATTCCAACCAGCACCGTCGGGGGAGGTGTCCGCGAAAAGTGATCGCCGAAAATCGCCATGTTACCGGGGGTCGAATTTTGGGAATATTTGACAGGTAGTACCCTGTCGCCATTTTGATTTTTGGGGTCGAAAACAAAAGTGCGATTTGACGGTGCAGCGTTCTAGACTAGACTTCCCTGAAGACCTTTTCTGTGTGGGGACATGGCCAAATCCCAAAACCTGGGCAATTAGGAGCTTTCTAGCAAAAAGTGACGCCATCTTTCTTGCCCAAAAAACCTCAATAATTCATGGAATAAAATGGTTGCGGCCTTCAAATTCCAACCAGCACCGTCGGGGGAGGTGTCCGCGAAAAGTGATCGCCGAAAATCGCCATGTTACCGGGGGTCGAATTTTGGGAATATTTGACAGGTAGTACCCTGTCGCCATTTTGATTTTTGGGGTCGAAAAGAAAAGTGCGATTTGACGGTGCAGCGTTCTAGACTAGACTTCCCTGAAGACCTTTTCTGTGTGGGGACATGGCCAAATCCCAAAACCTGGGCAATTAGGAGCTTTCTAGCAAAAAGTGACGCCATCTTTCTTGCCCAAAAAACCTCAATAATTCATGGAATAAAATGGTTGCGGCCTTCAAATTCCAACCAGCACCGTCGGGGGAGGTGTCCGCGAAAAGTGATCGCCGAAAATCGCCATGTTACCGGGGGTCGAATTTTGGGAATATTTGACAGGTAGTACCCTGTCGCCATTTTGATTTTTGGGGTCGAAAACAAAAGTGCGATTTGACGGTGCAGCGTTCTAGACTAGACTTCCCTGAAGACCTTTTCTGTGTGGGGACATGCCCAAATCCCAAAACCTGGGCAATTAGGAGCTTTCTAGCAAAAAGTGACGCCATCTTTCTTGCCCAAAAAACCTCAATAATTCATGGAATAAAATAGTTGCGGCCTTCAAATTCCAACCAGCACCGTCGGGGGAGGTGTCCGCGAAAAGTGATCGCCGAAAATCGCCATGTTACCGGGGGTCGAATTTTGGGAATATTTGACAGGTAGTACCCTGTCGCCATTTTGATTTTTGGGGTCGAAAACAAAAGTGCGATTTGACGGTGCAGCGTTCTAGACTAGACTTCCCTGAAGACCTTTTCTGTGTGGGGACATGGCCAAATCCCAAAACCTGGGCAATTAGGAGCTTTCTAGCAAAAAGTGACGCCATCTTTCTTGCCCAAAAAAACCTCAATAATTCATGGAATAAAATGGTTGCGGCCTTCAAATTCCAACCAGCACCGTCGGGGGAGGTGTCCGCGAAAAGTGATCGCCGAAAATCGCCATGTTACCGGGGGTCGAATTTTGGGAATATTTGACAGGTAGTACCCTGTCGCCATTTTGATTTTTGGGGTCGAAAACAAAAGTGCGATTTGACGGTGCAGCGTTCTAGACTAGACTTCCCTGAAGACCTTTTCTGTGTGGGGACATGGCCAAATCCCAAAACCTGGGCAATTAGGAGCTTTCTAGCAAAAAGTGACGCCATCTTTCTTGCCCAAAAAACCTCAATAATTCATGGAATAAAATGGTTGCGGCCTTCAAATTCCAACCAGCACCGTCGGGGGAGGTGTCCGCGAAAAGTGATCGCCGAAAATCGCCATGTTACCGGGGGTCGAATTTTGGGAATATTTGACAGGTAGTACCCTGTCGCCATTTTGATTTTTGGGGTCGAAAACAAAAGTGCGATTTGACGGTGCAGCGTTCTAGACTAGACTTCCCTGAAGACCTTTTCTGTGTGGGGACATGGCCAAATCCCAAAACCTGGGCAATTAGGAGCTTTCTAGCAAAAAGTGACGCCATCTTTCTTGCCCAAAAAACCTCAATAATTCATGGAATAAAATGGTTGCGGCCTTCAAATTCCAACCAGCACCGTCGGGGGAGGTGTCCGCGAAAAGTGATCGCCGAAAATCGCCATGTTACCGGGGGTCGAATTTTGGGAATATTTGACAGGTAGTACCCTGTCGCCATTTTGATTTTTGGGGTCGAAAAGAAAAGTGCGATTTGACGGTGCAGCGTTCTAGACTAGACTTCCCTGAACACCTTTTCTGTGTGGGGACATGGCCAAATCCCAAAACCTGGGCAATTAGGAGCTTTCTAGCAAAAAGTGACGCCATCTTTCTTGCCCAAAAAACCTCAATAATTCATGGAATAAAATGGTTGCGGCCTTCAAATTCCAACCAGCACCGTCGGGGGAGGTGTCCGCGAAAAGTGTTCGCCGAAAATCGCCATGTTACCGGGGGTCGAATTTTGGGAATATTTGACAGGTAGTACCCTGTCGCCATTTTGATTTTTGGGGTCGAAAACAAAAGTGCGATTTGACGGTGCAGCGTTCTAGACTAGACTTCCCTGAAGACCTTTTCTGTGTGGGGACATGGCCAAATCCCAAAACCTGGGCAATTAGGAGCTTTCTACCAAAAAGTGACGCCATCTTTGTTGCCCAAAAAACCTCAATAATTCATGGAATAAAATGCTTGCGGCCTTCAAATTCGAACCAGCACCGTCGGGGGAGGTGTCCGCAAAAAGTGATCGCCGAAAATCGCCATGTTACCGGGGGTCGAATTTTGGGAATATTTGACAGGTAGTACCCTGTCGCCATTTTGAATTTTGGGGTCGAAAACAAAAGTGCGATTTGACAGTGCAGCATTCTAGACTAGACTTCCCTGAAGACCTTTTCTGTGTGGGGACATGGCCAAATCCCAAAACCTGGGCAATTAGGAGCTTTCTACCAAAAAGTGACGCCATCTTTGTTGCCCAAAAAACCTCAATAATTCATGGAATAAAATGCTTGCGGCCTTCAAATTCGAACCAGCACCGTCGGGGGAGGTGTCGGCAAAAAGTGATCGCCGAAAATCGCCATGTTACCGGGGCTCGAATTTTGGGAATATTTGACAGGTAGTACCCTGTCGCCATTTTGAATTTTGGGGTCGAAAACAAAAGTGCGATTTGACGGTGCAGCATTCTAGACTAGACTTCCCTGAAGACCTTTTCTGTGTGGGGACATGGCCAAATCACAAAACCTGGGCAATTAGGAGCTTTCTACCAAAAAGTGACGCCATCTTTGTTGCCCAAAAAACCTCAATAATTCATGGAATAAAATGCTTGCGGCCTTCAAATTGAACCAGCACCGTCGGGGGAGGTGTCGGCAAAAAGTGATCGCCGAAAATCGCCATGTTACCGGGGCTCGAATTTTTGGAATATTTGACAGGTAGTACCCTGTCGCCATTTTGAATTTTGGGGTCGAAAACAAAAGTGCGATTTGACGGTGCAGCATTCTAGACTAGACTTCCCTGAAGACCTTTTCTGTGTGGGGACAAGGCCAAATCCTAAAACCTGGACAATTAGGAGCTTTCTACCAAAAAGTGACGCCATCTTTGTTGCCCAAAAAACCTCAATAATTCATGGAATAAAATGGTTGCGGCCTTCAAATTCGAACCAGCACTGTCGGGGGAGGTGTCCGCAAAAAGTGATCGCCGAAAATCGCCATGTTACCGGGGGTCGAATTTTGGGAATATTTGACAGGTAGTACCCTGTCGCCATTTTGGTTTTTGGGGTCGAAAACAAAAGTGCGATTTGACGGTGCAGCGTTCTAGACTAGACTTCCCTGAAGACCTTTTCTGTGTGGGGACATGGCCAAATCCCAAAACCTGGGCAATTAGGAGCTTTCTACCAAAAAGTGACGCCATCTTTGTTGCCCAAAAAACCTCAATAATTCATGGAATAAAATGGTTGCGGCCTTCAAATTCGAACCAGCAGCGTCGGGGGAGATGTCCGCAAAAAGTGATCGCCGAAAATCGCCATGTTACCGGGGGTCGAATTTGGGGAATATTTGACAGGTAGTACCCTGTCGCCATTTTGATTTTTGGGGTCGAAAACAAAAGTGCGATTTGACGGTGCAGCGTTCTAGACTAGACTTCCCTGAAGACCTTTTCTGTGTGGGGACATGGCCAAATCCTAAAACCTGGACAATAAGGAGCTTTCCACCAAAAAGTGACGCCATCTTTGTTGCCCAAAAACCTCAATAATTCATGGAATAAAATGGTTGCGGCCTTCAAATTCGAACCAGCACCACTGGAAGGTGTCCGCAAAAGGTGATCGCCGAAAATCGCCATGTTACCGGGGGTCGAATTTTGGGAATATTTGACAGGTAGTACCCTGTCGCCATTTTGATTTTTGGGGTCGAAAACAAAAGTGCGATTTGACGGTGCAGCGTTCTAGTCTAGACTTCCCTGAAGACCTTTTCTGTGTGGGGACATGGCCAAATCCCAAAACCTGGGCAATTTGGAGCTTTCCACCAAAAAGTGACGCCATCTTTGTTGCCCAAAAAACCTCAATAATTCATGGAATAAAATGGTTGCGGCCTTCAAATTCGAACCAGCACTGTCGGGGGAGGTGTCCGCAAAAAGTGATCGCCGAAAATCGCCATGTTACCGGGGGTCGAATTTTGGGAATATTTGACAGGTAGTACCCTGTCGCGATTTTGGTTTTTGGGGTCGAAAACAAAAGTGCGATTTGACGGTGCAGCGTTCTAGACTAGACTTCCCTGAAGACCTTTTCTGTGTGGGGACATGGCCAAATCCCAAAACCTGGGCAATTAGGAGCTTTCTACCAAAAAGTGACGCCATCTTTGTTGCCCAAAAAACCTCAATAATTCATGGAATAAAATGGTTGCGGCCTTCAAATTCGAACCAGCAGCGTCGGGGGAGATGTCCGCAAAAAGTGATCGCCGAAAATCGCCATGTTACCGGGGGTCGAATTTGGGGAATATTTGACAGGTAGTACCCTGTCGCCATTTTGATTTTTGGGGTCGAAAACAAAAGTGCGATTTGACGGTGCAGCGTTCTAGACTAGACTTCCCTGAAGACCTTTTCTGTGTGGGGACATGGCCAAATCCTAAAACCTGGACAATAAGGAGCTTTCCACCAAAAAGTGACGCCATCTTTGTTGCCCAAAAACCTCAATAATTCATGGAATAAAATGGTTGCGGCCTTCAAATTCGAACCAGCACCACTGGAAGGTGTCCGCAAAAGGTGATCGCCGAAAATCGCCATGTTACCGGGGGTCGAATTTTGGGAATATTTGACAGGTAGTACCCTGTCGCCATTTTGATTTTTGGGGTCGAAAACAAAAGTGCGATTTGACGGTGCAGCGTTCTAGACTATACTTCCCTGAAGACCTTTTCTGTGTGGGGACATGGCCAAATCCCAAAACCTGGGCAATTTGGAGCTTTCTACCAAAAAGTGACGCCATCTTTCTTGCCCAAAAAACCTCAATAATTCATGGAATAAAATGGTTGCGGCCATCAAATTCGAACCAGCACCGTCGGGGGAGGTGTCCGCAAAAAGTGATCGCCGAAAATCGCCATGTTACCGGGGGTCGAATTTTGGGAATATTTGACAGGTAGTACCCTGTCGCCATTTTGATTTTTGAGGTCGAAAACAAAAGTGCGATTTGACGATACAGCGTTCTAGACTAGACTTCCCTGAAGACCTTTTCTGTGTGGGGACATGGCCAAATCCCAAAACCTGGGCAATTAGGAGCTTTCTACCAAAAAGTGACGCCATCTTTGTTGCCCAAAAAACCTCAATAATTCATGGAATAAAATGCTTGCGGCCTTCAAATTCGAACCAGCACCGTCGGGGGAGGTGTCCGCAAAAAGTGATCGCCGAAAATCGCCATGTTACCGGGGGTCGATTTTTTGGGAATATTTGACAGGTCGCCATTTTGAATTTTGGGGTCGAAAACAAAAGTGCGATTTGACGGTGCAGCGTTCTAGACTAGACTTCCCTGAAGACCTTTTCTGTGTGGGGACATGGCCAAATCCCAAAACCTGGGCAATTAGGAGCTTTCTAGCAAAAAGTGACGCCATCTTTGTGGCCCCAAAAAACCTCAATAATTCATGGAATAAAATGGTTGCGGCCTTCAAATTCGAACCAGCACCGTCGGGGGAGGTGTCCGCAAAAAGTGATCGCCGAAAATCGCCATGTTACCGGGGGTCGAGTTTTGGGAATATTTGACAGGTAGTATCCTGTCGCCATTTTGAATTTTGGGGTCGAAAACAAAAGTGCGATTTGACGGTGCAGCGTTCTAGACTAGACTTCCCTGAAGACCTTTTCTGTGTGGGGACATGGCTAAATCCCAAAACCTGGGCAATTAGGAGCTTTCTAGCAAAAAGTGACGCCATTTTTGTGGCCCCAAAAACCTCAATAATTCATGGAATAAAATGGTTGCGGCCTTCAAATTCGAACCAGCACCGTCGGGGGAGGTGTCCGCAAAAAGTGATCGCCGAAAATCGCCATGTTACCGGGGGTCGAGTTTTGGGAATATTTGACAGGTAGTATCCTGTCGCCATTTTGAATTTTGGCGTCGAAAACAAAAGTGCGATTTGACGGTGCAGCGTTCTAGACTAGACTTCCCTGAAGACCTTTTCTGTGTGGGGACATGGCCAAATCCCAAAACCTGGGCAATTAGGAGCTTTCTAGCAAAAAGTGACGCCATTTTTGTGGCCCCAAAAACCTCAATAATTCATGGAATAAAATGGTTGCGGCCTTCGAATTCGAACCAGCACCGTCGGGGGAGGTGTCCGCAAAAAGTGATCGCCGAAAATCGCCATGTTACCGGGGGTCGAATTTTGGGAGTATTTGACAGGTAGTACCCTGTCGCCATTTTGAATTTTGGGGTCAAAAACAAAAGTGCGATTTGACGGTGCAGCGTTCTAGACTAGACTTCCCTGAAGACCTTTTCTGTGTGGGGACAAGGCCAAATCCCAAAACCTCGGTAATTAGGAGCTTTCTAGCAAAAAGTGACGCCATCTTTGTGGCCCAAAAAACCTCAATAATTTATGGAATAAAATGGTTGCGGCCTTCAAATTCGAACCAGCACCGTCGGGGGAGGTGTCCGCAAAAAGTGATCGCCGAAAATCGCCATGTTACCGGGGGTCGATTTTTGGGAATATTTGACAGGTAGTACCCTGTCGCCATTTTGAATTTTGGGGTCGAAAACAAAAGTGCGATTTGACGGTGCAGCGTTCTAGCCTAGACTTCCCTGAAGACCTTTTCTGTGTGGGGACATGGCCAAATCCCAAAACCTGGGCAATTAGGAGCTTTCTAGCAAAAAGTGACGCCATCTTTGTGGCCCCAAAAACCTCAATAATTCATGGAATAAAATGGTTGCGGCCTTCAAATTCGAACCAGCACCGTCGGAAGAGGTGTCCGCAAAAAGTGATCGCCGAAAATCGCCATGTTACCGGGGGTCGAATTTTGGGAATATTTGACAGGTAGTACCCTGTCGCCATTTTGAATTTTGGGGTCGAAAACAAAAGTGCGATTTGACGGTGCAGCGTTCTAGACTAGACTTCCCTGAAGACCTTTTCTGTGTGGGGACATGGCTAAATCCCAAAACCTGGGCAATTAGGAGCTTTCTAGCAAAAAGTGACGCCATCTTTGTGGCGCCAAAAACCTCAATAATTCATGGAATAAAATGGTTGCGGCCTTCAAATTCGAACCAGCACCGTCGGGGGAGGTGTCCGCAAAAAGTGATCGCCGAAAATCGCCATGTTACCGGGGGTCGAGTTTTGGGAATATTTGACAGGTAGTATCCTGTCGCCATTTTGAATTTTGGGGTCGAAAACAAAAGTGCGATTTGACGGTGCAGCGTTCTAGACTAGACTTCCCTGAAGACCTTTTCTGTGTGGGGACATGGCTAAATCCCAAAACCTGGGCAATTAGGAGCTTTCTAGCAAAAAGTGACGCCATTTTTGTGGCCCCAAAAACCTCAATAATTCATGGAATAAAATGGTTGCGGCCTTCAAATTCGAACCAGCACCGTCGGGGGAGGTGTCCGCAAAAAGTGATCGCCGAAAATCGCCATGTTACCGGGGGTCGAGTTTTGGGAATATTTGACAGGTAGTATCCTCTCGCCATTTTGAATTTTGGGGTCGAAAACAAAAGTGCGATTTGACGGTGCAGCGTTCTAGAGTAGACTTCCCTGAAGACCTTTTCTGTGTGGGGACATGGCCAAATCCCAAAACCTGGGCAATTAGGAGCTTTCTAGCAAAAAGTGACGCCATTTTTGTGGCCCCAAAAACCTCAATAATTCATGGAATAAAATGGTTGCGGCCTTCGAATTCGAACCAGCACCGTCGGGGGAGGTGCCGCAAAAAGTGATCGCCGAAAATCGCCATGTTACCGGGGGTCGAATTTTGGGAGTATTTGACAGGTAGTACCCTGTCGCCATTTTGAATTTTGGGGTCGAAAACAAAAGTGCGATTTGACGGTGCAGCGTTCTAGACTAGACTTCCCTGAAGACCTTTTCTGTGTGGGGACAAGGCCAAATCCCAAAACCTGGGCAATTAGGAGCTTTCTAGCAAAAAGTGACGCCATCTTTGTGGCCCAAAAAACCTCAATAATTCATGGAATAAAATGGTTGCGGCCTTCAAATTCGAACCAGCACCGTCGGGGGAGGTGTCCGCAAAAAGTGATCGCCGAAAATCGCCATGTTACCGGGGGTCGATTTTTGGGAATATTTGACAGGTAGTACCCTGTCGCCATTTTGAATTTTGGGGTCGAAAACAAAAGTGCGATTTGACGGTGCAGCGTTCTAGACTAGACTTCCCTGAAGACCTTTTCTGTGTGGGGACATGGCCAAATCCCAAAACCTGGGCAATTAGGAGCTTTCTACTAAAAAGCGACGCCATCTTTGTTGCCCAAAAAATCTCAATAATTCATGGAATAAAATGGTTGCGGCCTTCAAATTCGAACCAGCACCGTCGGGGGAGGTGTCCACAAAAAGTGATCGCCGAAAATCGCCATGTTACCGGGGGTCGAATTTTGGGAATATTTGACAGGTAGTACCCTGTCGCCATTTTGATTTTTGGGGTCGAAAACAAAAGGGCGATTTGACGGTGCAGCGTTCTAGACTAGACTTCCCTGAAGACCTTTTCTGTGTGGGGACAAGGCCAAATCCTAAAACCTGGACAATTAGGAGCTTTCCACCAAAAAGTGACGCCATCTTTGTTGCCCAAAAAACCTCAATAATTCATGGAATAAAATGGTTGCGGCCTTCAAATTCGAACCAGCACTGTCGGGGGAGGTGTCCGCGAAAAGTGATCGCCGAAAATCGCCATGTTACCGGGGGTCGAATTTTGGGAATATTTGACAGGTAGTACCCTGTCGCCATTTTGGTTTTTGGGGTCGAAAACAAAAGTGCGATTTGACGGTGCAGCGTTCTAGACTAGACTTCCCTGAAGACCTTTTCTGTGTGGGGACATGGCCAAATCCCAAAACCTGGGCAATTAGGAGCTTTCTACCAAAAAGTGACGCCATCTTTGTTGCCCAAAAAACCTCAATAATTCATGGAATAAAATGGTTGCGGCCTTCAAATTCGAACCAGCAGCGTCGGGGGAGATGTCCGCAAAAAGTGATCGCCGAAAATCGCCATGTTACCGGGGGTCGAATTTGGGGAATATTTGACAGGTAGTACCCTGTCGCCATTTTGATTTTTGGGGTCGAAAACAAAAGTGCGATTTGACGGTGCAGCGTTCTAGACTAGACTTCCCTGAAGACCTTTTCTGTGTGGGGACATGGCCAAATCCTAAAACCTGGACAATAAGGAGCTTTCCACCAAAAAGTGACGCCATCTTTGTTGCCCAAAAACCTCAATAATTCATGGAATAAAATGGTTGCGGCCTTCAAATTCGAACCAGCACCACTGGAAGGTGTCCGCAAAAGGTGATCGCCGAAAATCGCCATGTTACCGGGGGTCGAATTTTGGGAATATTTGACAGGTAGTACCCTGTCGCCATTTTGATTTTTGGGGTCGAAAACAAAAGTGCGATTTGACGGTGCAGCGTTCTAGACTATACTTCCCTGAAGACCTTTTCTGTGTGGGGACATGGCCAAATCCCAAAACCTGGGCAATTTGGAGCTTTCTACCAAAAAGTGACGCCATCTTTCTTGCCCAAAAAACCTCAATAATTCATGGAATAAAATGGTTGCGGCCATCAAATTCGAACCAGCACCGTCGGGGGAGGTGTCCGCGAAAAGTGATGGCCGAAAATCGCCATGTTACCGGGGGTCGAATTTTGGGAATATTTGACAGGTAGTACCCTGTCGCCATTTTGATTTTTGAGGTCGAAAACAAAAGTGCGATTTGACGGTACAGCGTTCTAGACTAGACTTCCCTGAAGACCTTTTCTGTGTGGGGACATGGCCAACTCCCAAAACCTGGGCAATTAGGAGCTTTCTACCAAAAAGTGACGCCATCTTTGTTGCCCAAAAAACCTCAATAATTCATGGAATAAAATGCTTGCGGCCTTCAAATTCGAACCAGCACCGTCGGGGGAGGTGTCCGCAAAAAGTGATCGCCGAAAATCGCCATGTTACCGGGGGTCGATTTTTTGGGAATATTTGACAGGTAGTACCCTGTCGCCATTTTGAATTTTGGGGTCGAAAACAAAAGTGCGATTTGACGGTGCAGCGTTCTAGACTAGACTTCCCTGAAGACCTTTTCTGTGTGGGGACATGGCCAAATCCCAAAACCTGGGCAATTAGGAGCTTTCTAGCAAAAAGTGACGCCATCTTTGTGGCCCCAAAAACCTCAATAATTCATGGAATAAAATGGTTGCGGCCTTCAAATTCGAACCAGCACCGTCGGAAGAGGTGTCCGCAAAAAGTGATCGCCGAAAATCGCCATGTTACCGGGGGTCGAATTTTGGGAATATTTGACAGGTAGTACCCTGTCGCCATTTTGATTTTTGGGGTCGAAAACAAAAGGGCGATTTGACGGTGCAGCGTTCTAGACTAGACTTCCCTGAAGACCTTTTCTGTGTGGGGACAAGGCCAAATCCTAAAACCTGGACAATTAGGAGCTTTCCACCAAAAAGTGACGCCATCTTTGTTGCCCAAAAAACCTCAATAATTCATGGAATAAAATGGTTGCGGCCTTCAAATTCGAACCAGCACTGTCGGGGGAGGTGTCCGCAAAAAGTGATCGCCGAAAATCGCCATGTTACCGGGGGTCGAATTTTGGGAATATTTGACAGGTAGTACCCTGTCGCCATTTTGGTTTTTGGGGTCGAAAACAAAAGTGCGATTTGACGGTGCAGCGTTCTAGACTAGACTTCCCTGAAGACCTTTTCTGTGTGGGGACATGGCCAAATCCCAAAACCTGGGCAATTAGGAGCTTTCTACCAAAAAGTGACGCCATCTTTGTTGCCCAAAAAACCTCAATAATTCATGGAATAAAATGGTTGCGGCCTTCAAATTCGAACCAGCAGCGTCGGGGGAGATGTCCGCAAAAAGTGATCGCCGAAAATCGCCATGTTACCGGGGGTCGAATTTGGGGAATATTTGACAGGTAGTACCCTGTCGCCATTTTGATTTTTGGGGTCGAAAACAAAAGTGCGATTTGACGGTGCAGCGTTCTAGACTAGACTTCCCTGAAGACCTTTTCTGTGTGGGGACATGGCCAAATCCTAAAACCTGGACAATAAAGAGCTTTCCACCAAAAAGTGACGCCATCTTTGTTGCCCAAAAACCTCAATAATTCATGGAATAAAATGGTTGCGGCCTTCAAATTCGAACCAGCACCACTGGAAGGTGTCCGCAAAAGGTGATCGCCGAAAATCGCCATGTTACCGGGGGTCGAATTTTGGGAATATTTGACAGGTAGTACCCTGTCGCCATTTTGATTTTTGGGGTCGAAAACAAAAGTGCGATTTGACGGTGCAGCGTTCTAGACTATACTTCCCTGAAGACCTTTTCTGTGTGGGGACATGGCCAAATCCCAAAACCTGGGCAATTTGGAGCTTTCTACCAAAAAGTGACGCCATCTTTCTTGCCCAAAAAACCTCAATAATTCATGGAATAAAATGGTTGCGGCCATCAAATTCGAACCAGCACCGTCGGGGGAGGTGTCCGCAAAAAGTGATCGCCGAAAATCGCCATGTTACCGGGGGTCGAATTTTGGGAATATTTGACAGGTAGTACCCTGTCGCCATTTTGATTTTTGAGGTCGAAAACAAAAGTGCGATTTGACGGTACAGCGTTCTAGACTAGACTTCCCTGAAGACCTGTTCTGTGTGGGGACATGGCCAAATCCCAAAACCTGGGCAATTAGGAGCTTTCTACCAAAAAGTGACGCCATCTTTGTTGCCCAAAAAACCTCAATAATTCATGGAATAAAATGCTTGCGGCCTTCAAATTCGAACCAGCACCGTCGGGGGAGGTGTCCGCAAAAAGTGATCGCCGAAAATCGCAATGTTACCGGGGGTCGATTTTTTGGGAATATTTGACAGGTAGTACCCTGTCGCCATTTTGAATTTTGGGGTCGAAAACAAAAGTGCAATTTGACGGTGCAGCGTTCTAGACTAGACTTCCCTGAAGACCTTTTCTGTGTGGGGACATGGCCAAATCCCAAAACCTGGGCAATTAGGAGCTTTCTAGCAAAAAGTGACGCCATCTTTGTGGCCCCAAAAACCTCAATAATTCATGGAATAAAATGGTTGCGGCCTTCAAATTTGAACCAGCACCGTCGGAAGAGGTGTCCGCAAAAAGTGATCGCCGAAAATCGCCATGTTACCGGGGGTCGAATTTTGGGAATATTTGACAGGTAGTACCCTGTCGCCATTTTGAATTTTGGGGTCGAAAACAAAAGTGCGATTTGACGGTGCAGCGTTCTAGACTAGACTTCCCTGAAGACCTTTTCTGTGTGGGGACATGGCTAAATCCCAAAACCTGGGCAATTAGGAGCTTTCTAGCAAAAAGTGACGCCATCTTTGTGGCGCCAAAAACCTCAATAATTCATGGAATAAAATGGTTGCGGCCTTCAAATTCGAACCAGCACCGTCGGGGGAGGTGTCCGCAAAAAGTGATCGCCGAAAATCGCCATGTTACCGGGGGTCGAGTTTTGGGAATATTTGACAGGTAGTATCCTGTCGCCATTTTGAATTTTGGGGTCGAAAACAAAAGTGCGATTTGACGGTGCAGCGTTCTAGACTAGACTTCCCTGAAGACCTTTTCTGTGTGGGGACATGGCTAAATCCCAAAACCTGGGCAATTAGGAGCTTTCTAGCAAAAAGTGACGCCATTTTTGTGGCCCCAAAAACCTCAATAATTCATGGAATAAAATGGTTGCGGCCTTCAAATTCGAACCAGCACCGTCGGGGGAGGTGTCCGCAAAAAGTGATCGCCGAAAATCGCCATGTTACCGGGGGTCGAGTTTTGGGAATATTTGACAGGTAGTATCCTGTCGCCATTTTGAATTTTGGGGTCGAAAACAAAAGTGCGATTTGACGGTGCAGCGTTCTAGACTAGACTTCCCTGAAGACCTTTTCTGTGTGGGGACATGGCCAAATCCCAAAACCTGGGCAATTAGGAGCTTTCTAGCAAAAAGTGACGCCATTTTTGTGGCCCCAAAAACCTCAATAATTCATGGAATAAAATGGTTGCGGCCTTCGAATTCGAACCAGCACCGTCGGGGGAGGTGTCCGCAAAAAGTGATCGCCGAAAATCGCCATGTTACCGGGGGTCGAATTTTGGGAATATTTGACAGGTAGTACCCTGTCGCCATTTTGAATTTTGGGGTCGAAAACAAAAGTGCGATTTGACGGTGCAGCGTTCTAGACTAGACTTCCCTGAAGACCTTTTCTGTGGGGGGACATAGCCAAATCCCAAAACCTGGGCAATTAGGAGCTTTCTAGCAAAAAGTGACGCCATCTTTGTGGCCCCAAAAACCTCAATAATTCATGGAATAAAATGGTTGCGGCCTTCAAATTCGAACCAGCACCGTCGGGGGAGGTGTCCGCAAAAAGTGATCGCCGAAAATCGCCATGTTACCGAAGACCTTTTCTGTGTGGGGACATGGCCAAATCCACAAAGCCTGGGCAATTAGGAGCTTTCTAGCAAAAAGTGACGCCATCTTTGTGGCCCCAAAAACCTCAATAATTCATGGAATAAAATGGTTGCGGCCTTCAAATTCGAACCAGCACCGTCGGAGGAGGTGTCCGCAAAAAGTGATCGCCGAAAATCGCCATGTTACCGGGGGTCGAATTTGGGGAATATTTGACAGGTAGTACCCTGTCGCCATTTTGAATTTTGGGGTCGAAAACAAAAGTGCGATTTGACGGTGCAGCGTTCTAGACTAGACTTCCCTGAAGACCTGTTCTGTGTGGGGACATGGCCAAATCCCAAAACCTGGGCAATTAGGAGCTTTCTAGCAAAAAGTGACGCCATCTTTCTGGCCCCAAAAACCTCAATAATTCATGGAATAAAATGGTTGCGGCCTTCAAATTCGAACCAGCACCGTCGGGGGAGGTGTCCGCAAAAAGTGATCGCCGAAAATCGCCATGTTACCGGGGGTCGAATTTTGGGAATATTTGACAGGTAGTACCCTGTCGCCATTTTGAATTTTGGGGTCGAAAACAAAAGTGCGATTTGACGGTGCAGCGTTCTAGACTAGACTTCCCTGAAGAACTTTTCTGTGTGGGGACATGGCCAAATCCCAAAACCTGGGCAATTAGGAGCTTTCTACCAAAAAGTGACGCCATCTTTGTGGCCCCAAAAACCTCAATAATTCATGGAATAAAATGGTTGCGGCCTTCAAATTCGAACCAGCACCGTCGGGGGAGGTGTCCGCAAAAAGTGATCGCCGAAAATCGCCATGTTACCGTGGGTCGAATTTGGGGAATATTTGACAGGTAGTCACCATTTTGAAATTTTGGATTTTGGGGTCGAAAACAAAAGTGCGATTTGACGGTGCAGCGTTCTAGACTAGACTTCCCTGAAGACCTTTTCTGTGTGGGGACATGGCCAAATCCCAAAACCTGGGCAATTAGGAGCTTTCTAGCAAAAAGTGACGCCATCTTTGTGGCCCCAAAAACCTCAATAATTCATGGAATAAAATGGTTGCGGCCTTCAAATTCCAACCAGCACCGTCGGGGGAGGTGTCCGCAAAAAGTGATCGCCGAAAATCGCCATGTTACCGGGGGTCGAATTTTGGGAATATTTGACAGGTAGTACCCTGTCGCCATTTTGAATTTTGGGGTCGAAAACAAAAGTGCGATTTGACGGTGCAGCGTTCTAGACTAGACTTCCCTGAAGACCTTTTCTGTGTGGGGACATGGCCAAATCCCAAAACCTGGGCAATTAGGAGCTTTCCAGCAAAAAGTGACGCCATCTTTGTGGCCCAAAAAACCTCAATAATTGAAGGAATAAAATGGTTGCGGCCTTCAAATTGGAACCAGCACCGTCGCGGGAGGTGTCCGCAAAAAGTGATCGCCAAAAATCGCCATGTTACCGGGGGTCGAATTTTGGGAATATTTGACAGGTAGTACCCTGTCGCCATTTTGAATTTTGGGGTCGAAAACAAAAGTGCGATTTGACGGTGCAGCATTCTAGACTAGACTTCCCTGAAGACCTTTTCTGTGTGGGGACATGGCCAAATCCCAAAACCTGGGCAATAAGGAGCTTTCTACCAAAAAGTGACGCCATCTTTGTTGCCCCAAAAACCTCAATAATTCATGGAATAAAATCCTTGCGGCCTTCAAATTCGAACCAGCACCATCGGGGGGGGGGGGGGGTGTCCGCAAAGAGGATCCCCGAAAATCGCCATGTTACCGGGGGTCGAATTTTGGGAATATTTGACAGGTAGTACCCTGTCGCCATTTTGAATTTTGGGGTCGAAAACAAAAGTGCGATTTGACGGTGCAGCGTTCTAGACTAGACTTATCTGAAGACCTTTTCTGTGTGGGGACATGGCCATATCCCAAAACCTGGGCAATTAGGAGCTTTCTAGCAAAAAGTGACGCAATCTTTCTGGCCCCAAAAACCTCAATAATTCATGGAATAAAATGGTTGCGGCCTTCAAATTCGAACCAGCACCGTCGGGGGAGGTGTCCGCAAAAAGTGATCGCCGAAAATCGCCATGTTACCGGGGGTCGAATTTTGGGAATATTTGACAGGTAGTAGTACCCTGTCGCCATTTTGTATTTTGGGGTCGAAAACAAAAGTGCGATTTGACGGTGCAGCATTCTAGACTAGACTTCCCTGAAGACCTTTTCTGTGTGGGGACATGGCCAAATCCCAAAACCTGGGCGATTAGGAGCTTTATACCAAAAAGTGACGCCATCTTTTTTTCCCAAAAAACCTCAATAATTTATGGAATAAAATCCTTGCGGTCTTCAAATTCGAACCAGCACCATCGGGGGAGGTGTCCGAAAAAAGTGATCGCGAAAAATCGGCATGTTACCGGGGGTCGAATTTTGGGAATATTTGACAGGTAGTACCCTGTCGCCACCTTGAATTTTGGGGTCGAAAATTAAAGTGCGATTAGACGGTGCAGCATTCTAGACTAGACTTCCCTGAAGACCTTTTCTGTGTGGGGACATGGCCAACTCCCAAAACCTGGGCAATTAGGAGCTTTTTACCAAAAAGTGACGCCATCTTTGTTGCCCAAAAAACCTCAATAATTCATGGAATAAAATCCTTGCGGTCTTCAAATTCGAAGCAGCACCATCGGGGGATGTGTCCGCAAAAAGTGATCGCCAAAAATCGGCATGTTACCGGGGGTCGAATTTTGGGAATATTTGACAGGTAGTACCCTGTCGCCATTTTGAATTTTGGGGTCGAAAATTAAAGTGCGATTAGACGGTGCAGCATTCTAGACTAGACTTCCCTGAAGACCTTTTCTGGGTGGGGACATGGCCAACTCCCAAAACCTGGGCAATTAGGAGCTTTCTACCAAAAGGTGACGCCATCTTTGTTGCCCAAAAAACCTCAATAATTCATGGAATAAAATCCTTGCGGTCTTCAAATTCGAACCAGCACCATCGCGGGAGGTGTCCGCAAAAAAGTGATCGCCGAAAATCGGCATGTTACCGGGGGTCGATTTTTGGGAATATTTAACAGGTAGTACCCTGTCGCCATTTTGACTTTTGGGGTCGAAAACAAAAGTGCGATTTGACGGTGCAGCATTCCAGATTAGACTTCCCTGAAGACCTTTTCTGTGTGGGGACATGGCCAAATCCCAAAACCTGGGCAATTAGGAGCTTTCTACCAAAAAGTGACGCCATCTTTGTTGCCCAAAAAACCTCAATAATTCATGGAATAAAATCCTTGCGGTCTTCAAATTCGAACCAGCACCATCGGGGGAGGTGTCCGAAAAAAGTGATCGCCGAAAATCGGCATGTTACCGGGGGTCGAATTTTGGGAATAATTGACAGGTAGTACCCTGTCGCCATTTTGAATTTTGGGGTCGAAAATTAAAGTGCGATTAGACGGTGCAGCATTCTAGACTAGACTTCCCTGAAGACCTTTTCTGTGTGGGGACATGGCCAACTCCCAAAACCTGGGCAATTAGGAGCTTTCTACCAAAAAGTGACGCCATCTTTGTTGCCCAAAAAACCTCAATAATTCATGGAATAAAATCCTTGCGGTCTTCAAATTCGAACCAGCACCATCGGGGGTGGGTCCGCAAAAAGTGATCGCCGAAAATCGGCATGTTACCGGGGGTCGAATTTTGGGAATATTTGACAGGTCGCCATTTTGAATCATTTGGAATCATAGAGTAGGTTGTGTTGGGACATGGCCAAATTCCAAAACCTTGGGAATTGTGAGCTTTTTACCAAAATGTGGCGCCATCATTTTGACCAAAAAATCCAAGCCAGCACCATTGGGGGAGGTGCCCGCAACGAGTCGTCGCCACAGGCTATTTTGAATTTTTGAGTAACAAATTAAAGTGCGTTTTGACGTAAATAAAAACCCAATATATTTTCTTTGATAAAAAAAGTTGTGCAGTTAAATTTCGAACCAGTGGATCCGCCCCTTGAATGGTTAAATACAATATCTAGACCATCAGGAAGACTGTGGGATTGCTGTCTGTTAGTTTAACATTTGGAATAGGGCCAGAATATTTGAGATAAGCGTTACCAGTTATCAAGTGGTGAGGTTTTATTACTATGTCCCAAATGGACATTCTGCAATCGAGGGTAAACAAGTGATTGGCATTTCGAGATGGTTAGAAAGTTTTAAAAGTTGCCTCTGGCAAAAATAAGGCCAGTTTGACCAATCTCTGTTATTTTCGTCTGCTGTTTTCCATACTACGTTTGTTCGTTTCTGTATATTCAAAAGTTGGTTGCTTACCTTGACTGGCTTTTGTTTGGCTGTAGTTGTACCATTCCATGCACTGTGACTGAGTTGTCCGGTACGCCATTTTGTCAGACAATCAGCTGGACCTTTCCATGCAGCAGAGTTGACCGCTCCTCTGATCTGAATGATTTACTTGATCGTCTGTACCGACCACTGGCAGACACTATTTCCTTCTTTATCGCTCTAGAGGGAGGTATATATAACCAGAACTAGTGTAGAAAACTGAATTCTTCTTAGAATATCTGCCTTTCAGCCAGCACAAACCACGCAGACGAATTTATATGGAAACAGTTGAAAAATGTGTGCTTATTGGTAAAATTGAATGGTTGGCCAGCCTCTTGTTATTAGCTCCTACGATATTGAAAGATTGATGCGACCTAATGAATTCAAATGATCTTATTTGACCAGTGAAATGTAAACTGTTAAACCTGAAATACTCTTTTGTTACTGTTGAATGTTGATGTGATGGAGCATTCGCTTTAGATGGGCAAGACGTTTTAATTTTAAAAATATTAATTTTAATTGGCCGGAGAAAGACCTATGTTTGGGTTTAAACTAAACAGAAAAATAGCATCTGGCGGGTGATGGCGAATGTGGACAAGGTCGTTTAGCCATAGTTTGCTGAGGAATAGTTAATAACATGTGTCTATACTGCGTCATCAATTTTGCTTAAAATCGACAATATTTTGAGACGCGAAGTTCAAGAATCGATGGCATGGAGAGAATTACCCGCTTCATCTGTTAGCTTAAAAAAAGAACAATGTTGACAAACTGCAGTTGTATGCCAGCCAGTTCAGTGTCAAATTAAAGGCGCAAGATTTGTCTGCCCTCTGTTGTATTTTAAGTTTTCAATGAAATGAAAATGATATGTTCAACCATACTTTCCAAAAACCCACTATTTCTTCTTCTGATTTAGGCTGCATTGAAAATGTGCACCATCTCCCTGGAAAACAATCTTAACAGTTATATTTTTCTGGAAATGAATGACAACCTAATCTGATGAAGTTCTTCTCAAGACTCTCAAACTTAGTTTAGAGAATGTTGATGCTTCTTTTGCCTACTGCATCTTACAGTGTGGTCTAAATTGCACCTTAATTGCCTCAGCAAATCATGTGAAGAGAAGCAACAGAGAAATGTCTTACAAATGTCAAAAAGAAAAACCACTGACACAGAAAAACAGGTTAACAGGTGGGACCAACATTCCCCTCAAGAGACTCTAGAATAATGGATCTGAAGCAGGGTATATAAGAGCATGGAAAGACACCGCCACAAATAAACAGAGTCTCATGTGCACACTCTGGTACAAAGTACAGGAGTTGAGCCTTGTCGGGAGACTACAATTACCGTTGAACCCAGTGGACAAGTTTGCTGTTCTGTGATATTAAAATGTGGTTTGTTTATCAGTCCATCGTTTCTCATAACTGTGAGTGAGGACTTAGACTGTTACTAGCTACAATTGGTGTTCGACATGGGGCGTGGTGTAGCCACCCCGGCCAGCTGTTGTGTTCTTATTGTGAGCTTGGAATCTCCGGAATTCTTAGGAAGTTATTTTAGTAGTTTGGGGGGGGGGGGGGACTTCTGTACAAGAAAAAATTAGTGTGTTCAGAATGGGAACAATGGGTGCCCTCTCCATGATATCGGTCATGGTATAGTTATCCGGGGACCAATTTCATAAAACTGCGTGTGTACAAAAACAAGTAGCAAAGCACAACAAAATCTGTTTTCATTCCAGAATAACATTGCCATCTAAAACACGTTTTCTCATGTACCATCTAAGACTGGTATTGTGTCCATTTATGCTAAGCATAAACTTATTAAGCAGTAGTTCTTACTCATTAACGCAGCTCTTTCTGACTTGGTCATGGCTGCTAGAAATTTAAAATACACTACAGTGTTACCCAAATGTTCAATTCCAACACTGTGCAACGAAAATGCCCCCATTTAATCCCCATTTTTTCGTCAATCTTACCTTTATAATGCCCGCTTTAAGATGAGTGACTTTTGCAGCAAATATTTCCAGGGCTTTCACTGAAATAGTCACTCATTCCGATGCATACACTGTACACGTGTGATTGTTGTGATGAGCCAACACACGTATGCATCCGGGTAAAAACCGCAAGCACAAGTCTATTATTAGAAAACAAGATGGCGTCTTCCGTTTTTCATTATGATTGGTCGTATCTTAACAAATTTATTTCTAGTTGATGAGCAACAAAAAAAACTTAATTCGTGATTGTAAATTTCCATTATTTTATAAGGTATTGACTTGTATTTTGTTATGCTTATGGGAGTGAAACATTCTAAGTCGAAAAAATAAGTAGAAAAAAGATAAATTATCGTTTGCTCATCAACTGAGTCCTGAATACTAATGAGCCGACGTCATACACCTTTATCACTGAAAATGGTTTTGTTGACGTTCGGAACTAAAATTACTTTCTGTACAAATTTCAGGCAAAAAGATTCAGGTAACGAATGGTTACTTCTAACAAATAGAGGGAGTAAATATTGAAGAGTGAGTAAACTCATTTAAGCAGTGTGAATCTGGAAATTTGGAAATGTGATTCTGAGCTGGTTTTCAACTTGAACCCGTAAATAAATTAAGCAATGTCGGAATTTAGGGGCGTGGCCTGAGTTTTGCACATTAGAACTTGCGCAGGTCACCCTGTAATTGACGGATGAAGTTGTGTTGTTGCTGACGTTGACAGATCAAGTTCAAGTTGTGTTGTCTGTTGCTGACATCCAAACTTATGCTCAGTGAGACAGATTGCCGTCATAGTTTTCAGAATGACATTGAGGTATTGAGATATTTGAATAATATTTTGGGAAGTTGTTCATCTGGAATGCGCATTCATAAGCGTAAATTTATCACTGGTTTGTTTGGATTTTCTACATCTTTCTTTAATTTGGGATGTCATTTAAGAAGCTGTGGAGCTAGACATTGGACTTGGGGAGCCAAACTGTTGAGCTAGATTAGTGGAGCTATGGATCTAGCTTAATTTATAACTTGAGGAGCTACAGGGCTAAATTGTTACCATGGGGAGCTAACTTAACACCTAAGGAGCTGCAGAGCTAAATTTTTACGAGGAGAGCTAACTTAAGGGCATGTCTGTTCTCAATGTAAAGTTAAACGCAAAAGAAGTTGGACTTTAATCCGTGTTTAAAAAACATCAGCACTAGATTCTCCATTTTGACGTAATGCTTTGCTTTGCATTGACGTTTGCATTGACTATGAACCTGCCTTCAAGGGTCATGTCACACCACATCAATTTCAACAGGCAACCAGATTCAAGAAGAAAACAAAGCACATTTTAATTTCCACATAACCTTCTGGAGGAGAATGTCTCTTGTGCTACCGAGGTGTAACTTCTGCATGCAGAACAGTTGGTTGCCTCCAAGTTTTCTGTGTAAAATGCCTGGACTCGATTCCACAAAATATTAGCAGTGAATCAATCATTATTGCTAAGCAAGTGAAATTGTAAATGCTATACAATAGAATCGAAACCTGGTTTTGATTTCGTAAAGCTCTAGGACAAATCTTGAGGGATGTCGTTAATGCCATAGTAACTGTGACGTCACACTTTGCTCAACGATTAACCTTGACTCACAGCTAAGCTCTTTGTGAAATTGTGCCCTAGGCCCAATTTCATAGCGCTCTGCTTAAGCTAAAAAATATTGCTTAACAGTTTCCTGATCAACAAAATTGTGAAAATTGCACTACAAATTATGGGCACTTTGGAATGACTTTATAACGTGTTGAGTACGAAGACCTGAAGTTCCAATAAGACTATATATATATATAGCCTTGTAACCTAAAGTCAACATTTTCAAACCAATTAGTTCCCCAAACATTTGTGAAGATGCAATAGACTTGCTATTTTCCCAATACTCTTATTCAGTTTTTATTCACAATTGTATTGACAAAAGTCTTTAGTTAGGAACCACCTCTATGTTGAAAACTCTTTTCTAAAGCAAATGCATTCTAAAGAAGACTTCAGTCGTAGTTCAACACTGAACTTGCCAAACAAGCCTGAGGATAGAGAATGACAGACACCAATGATTACAGAGATACAATTCACAAAACTGATCTAGGTTGATAGTTCATTTTGGTTTAATTGACTGGCAGAGACAAACAAATTACTTCTCATTTGATTTAAATGACTTGCGTTGAACGATATAACAAGCTAATAGTTCATTTGGATTTCTTGACTTACATAGGCCTATTACAAGTTGCTTGCTCATTTGATTTCATTGAATTGTATGCAGACTTCAAATATACTTTCAAGAATTTTGCTGAGAACAATTATTGTAAAAAATTTTGTTCTCTGAAAAAATTACCCCCATAACAAAAATTTAATAAAATAAGAAAAATGATAAATAACAATTAATAATAATACAAGTAATAATTAATAATAACAATGCTATGTTTTAAAACAAACTTTGTATTTGTTATGACTTTTTGTGTTTTGTCTAAACAAGAATTTCATTTGTAATGATCCAGATTTTGGTATAAATGAAATACAAATATGAAAATATAAACCATAATGTAGAGATTACAACACAAATTGTCTTTGTGGTGATTTGTTTATGTCATAGTGAGTTGTGGTGAGCCATACTTACAATTTAGATATGATTTAACATGTTAATTATATAACTCCTATTTTCCTTCAAATTCCACAACTATTAGAACCTTGGAGAATTGTGAAAATAAAATGGCCTGATCAGTTACAAGTCACTTGAAACTTTAAAAGCAAATTGAAGCCATGGCTAAATTATTCACACAAAAATAAGAAGAGGTTAGCTTTGCATTAATGTCAGTTTTTTTTCTTTATTTGAAGGGGGGGTAGTTGATTTCTGGCAGTTGTAGCTTCGTTTCTAGGTGTTAAAAACAGTTTGTTAGTTTGTCAATGGCTGTAGACTAAATGGGAGAGTAGTTTTGAGAGCAGAAGCCTTGCAAAACAGTTGTGAGAGAGCCGTTATGCAATCACCACGACAAACATTTAACAACTTGTCCACACGCCTAGGAAGAGTGTCCTTGTGAGGTTGGGTTCCTGGATGCTGAATGTCAAATACAGAGGAGTCCGCTATTCACCCTCACAACTCCATCTTGGAGACAACCTTAGCAAGACACAACATTACAAAAGGAACAATTTGTCAATAATTAACATCAAATTTCAAAGTTAACCTAACCACTACAAAATTCTCCCAAATCCTCTTTAAGAAATTGTCTGATTGCATAGGATTGAGGGTTGTAGGCCAAAATAACAGCTGGTTTCCACTGGGCCTGGCGTGCCAATCTAAAATCAATCAATGCATTTTAGTTTGAGGAAATATATGAGTGGAGGATAGTGGAGGATCGAGGTTACCTATGGGCAAGTGGGCCAAGGGAGTGAGGGAAGAGAAATCTCAAGCTGTGATTCTTTTACTCATAGATCAACCACAAGAAAAGACCAAATCTCAGAAAGTGAGGCTTTGAAACAAACACAACTATTCAATTCTCATGGCAAGCAACTGAATCAAAAATTATTGGGATGATGAAAATTCCTTTTCTAATTTGACATTAGCATGCTTTTTGTCCATGAAATCTTTAGCTAAAATAAGGTCACCTTAGAACGGTTCTTATTTATTAGTAATCTGAATATTATTACACCTTTGAGATATGAACATGACTTATCATTAATAATAATGAGATATTGGTAATGGACATTTATTGAGTAATTATATACCAAACTGTATCAAAGCATATTACACTAGACCACTGTTCATTTAGCGCTAATCATTACTGAGTCCTTAAACAACCTCAACTCGATTGGAGCATGCAGCATTGGCAGCCAAATGGGCATACGGGTTGCTAAACATTCACTTCAACAATATCTAACCCCCAGGACTAGTTTTATTCCTAGGTGTTGAGAAGAAATGATGAAGCTCAAGGAAACAGGTGTCATGCAGGCCTGGAATTACACAGAGGTCACCAAGGGTCAAGGCAAGTGTTGCCTCTGGTCTTGACCTTGGGGCCCCTTCAACAGTTTCCCATATACTTTAAGCATTTCCAAGGGAAGTGCCCTGAGCAAAATGAAAGAAGCCTTCTCTACGATAAAATTCCAGGTCTGTTCATGACCAGAAATGGAACTCACACTCTGACGATTCAGGTGTCAGAACTTGATTTCGATGCACTAGTCTGCATGGCCTGTGTACACTACATCTTCAGGATTCTTAGCAGAAGTTTTTAAAACATTATGAAACTAATTTCAATCTATGAGGTACTGGAACTGTACCTTATGGTGAGTCTGTCATCAGATCTAGGTTGCCTTGTCTTCAAGAGATCTACTTTTAGGTAGCCTTGTCTTTAAGACATTTTATGTTGCCTTGTCTTCAAGAGATCTAGGTAGCCTTGTCTTCAAGAGATCTAGCTAGCCTTGTCTTCAAGAGATCTAGGTAGCCTTGTTCTCAAGGGATCTAGGTAGCCTTGTCTTCAAGAGATCTAGGTTGCCTTGTCTTCAAGAGACCTAAGTAGCTTTGTCTTCAAGAGATCTAGGTTGCCTTGTCTTCAAGAGATCTAGGTAGCCTTGTCTTCAAGAGATCCAGGTAGCCTTGTCTTCAAGAGATCTAGGTAGCCTTGTCTTCAAGAGATCTAGGTAGCCTTGTCTTCAAGAGATCTAGGTTGCCTTGTCTTCAAGAGATCTAGGTTGCCTTGTTCTCAAGGGATCTAGGTAGCCTTGTCTTCAAGAGATCCAGGTAGCCTTGTCTTCAAGAGATCTAGGTAGCCTTGTCTTCAAGAGATCTAGGTAGCCTTGTCTTCAAGAGATCTAGGTAGCCTTGTCTTCAAGAGATCTAGGTAGCCTTGTCTTCAAGAGATCTAGGTAGCCTTGTCCTCAAGAGATCTAGGTAGCCTTGTCTATAAGAGATCTAGGTAGCCTTGTCTTCAAGAGATCTAGGTAGCCTTGTCTTCAAGAGATCTAGGTAGCCTTGTCCTCAAGAGATCTAGGTAGCCTTGTCTATAAGAGATCTAGGTAGCCTTGTCTTCAAGAGATCCAGGTAGCCTTGTCTTCAAGAGATCTAGGTAGCCTTGTTCTCAAGGGATCTAGGTAGCCTTGTCTTCAAGAGATCTAGGTTGCCTTGTCTTCAAGAGACCTAAGTAGCCTTGTCTTCAAGAGATCTAGGTAGCCTTGTCTTCAAGAGATCTAGGTACCCTTGTCTTCAAGAGATCTAGGTAGCCTTGTCTTCAAGAGATCTAGGTTGCCTTGTCTTCAAGAGATCTAGGTAGCCTTGTCTTCAAGAGATCTAGGTAGCCTTGTCTTCAAGAGATCTAGGTTGCCTTGTCTTCAAGAGATCTAGGTAGCCTTGTCTTCAAGAGATCTAGGTAGCCTTGTCTTCAAGAGATCTAGGTAGCCTTGTCTTCAAGAGATCTAGGTAGCCTTGTCTTCAAGAGACCTAGGTAGCCTTGTCCTCAAGAGATCTAGGTTGCCTTGTCTTCAAGAGATCTAGGTAGCCTTGTCTTCAAGAGATCTAGGTTGCCTTGTCTTCAAGAGATCTACTGTAGCCTTGTCTTCAAGAGATGTAGGTTGCCTTGTCTTCAAGAGACCTAGGTAGCATTGTCTTCTAGAGATCCAGGTAGCCTTGTCCTCAAGAGATCTAGGTAGCCTTGTCTATAAGAGATCTAGGTTGCCTCGTCTTCAAGATGTGCAAGGGCATCGGGGCTTCTTGGTCCACTCGGTGGAGGTGCTGGTTATCACAGGAAAGTTTTTCTGCCAATAAAATTAAGCTAGGATTAATAAAAGAACTTTAAACCTCCATCACAGACATCTTTTATCAATCTAGTAGGCAGCATATTCTGCCGATTCGGTAAATATTTGCAAGGGATTGAAGACATGAGATCATGCTAGGCCAATAAGACCTCAAATGCGTCCAACCCTTGACTTTGAGGAACAAGTGATGTCAAACCGTGCTGTTGTAGGTTAGACCAGGTGCCCAGAGCTTATGAAAAGTGCTGGAACTGTCAACCTCATTGGGTGAAAGGGTCTCACTAGGACATCACAAAATGCATTGCTACCAGGTTCAAGGCATGGCCTAAGGTCCCAAACGATGTAGTAAACAGCAGCCAAAGAAACTTTATGTAAAATCACAACCAGTCGGGGTATGAAAGCCGCCTACTGCTTCTGTGATACCAAGCTGTTTCTTTCTCAAAATGGACTTTGTGAGAGATTTCCTCTAATGAACAACAGTCACACATGGACCCTAATGCAAGGCCTGCAACGGAAAATAATGCTGTTCTGGCAACAACTGTGTATATCGGTGTCTGTGAGAAAAAACAGCTTGATATTACAGAAGCAAGGGTCGACCTTCATACCTTGGCTGGTTGGGATTTTTGTCATGTTTCTTCAAAAAAGGAAAAGTTCAGCCCTTACAGCAGCTAGCATCAGATCCAGCTCAGATTCTGGCCATGTGATCTCTGATGACAGACAAAGCAGGCAACCTGGCTGTTACCTTCTTTGTCGGCTAACTGTATGGGTTCAAAACATGAGACATGCTTACCTGTCAAGAGTAGATTATCTGTGCCTTGCATTCATTTAAACATTACAACATGTACATGGGGTGTCAAGGCCAAGCAGTCTAGTGCAGTCTACTCAAGCTCTGGTATTTCTGATCAGCATAGTGTAGGTTCAAGTTCCGGTCTTGACACCTGTATCCTCAAGCAAGACACTTAACGATTATTGCTTTGTCCTTCGAATTGCTTTGCACTTCCTTGGTGCCATGGTTTGTGTAAAGCATTCATACGCACTCACAACCATTCTCTCTTTACTATGAGTTTTAGGCGGTACTTCATACAGATACCGACATGCTGACACCTCATCAACTGACATTTTTGTGGATGATTCTTGACAAGAACTATTGAGGAAGGTATTGATGTTGTATCCCGGGACTGTGAAACACAAAAGACAAACAAAAACATTAATTAGTTTTCAGTAACTTGAAATACAGGGTGTAAGATGTGCGATTAAAAAAGTATTGCGCATTGCAAATATTCTCTTCTTGGTTTTAAAAATATATTGCAATGAGTCCAAACTGCATCGCAGATGGGATTAAGACATTCTTCCCTGGATACTGCAAAATGAGGTATCAACTTATTTATTGTCATTTTCACTCATTTCTAGATGACACTGTGTGCTTTTTATGATAATTATCATTTAAACTTATGAATAGCTCAAAGATAGCCGCATGGATAGTGCCAATATACTGGACTCCCTCTGCTTCTTGGCCCTCAGCCCAGCAAGTACCTTCAAGAGATGAGATAACTTTCCTCACGTCTTTATGCCAAGATTTTTCCCCCAGTTGTCACTAACAATAGCACAATTGTGGAAAGCACATTAACACAAAATTGTGCGCACTCGTTTTGGTGTAATTTTATGAAAAAATCTTGGAGCTGACGATCACTTGATTAAACACCGTCTACGACATGATGTTTACTGATGCACATGTGCACAGGATGGCTGATTCAACTTGCTGAAAAAGCAGCTTACCTACTTAGGTTTTTTAGTGTCACTGCTTGCTGCTGATTCGTGTTGTGCGCTGAAATGCACATCAAAACAATATCACCTCCTGAAGGTTATTGGGCCTATGGCCAAGAAGCAGAGGGGGCCCAGAGTGTGTTGGCACTATTTATAGTGCTACCTCAATGACAATAATGTACTGTTTCCAACGCTTTCTTTCCATATATTTGGATAGCAAGGGCATAAATTGCCATTCTAGCAACATCATTTAGACTTGATATCTATTGTATGTTGACCATGGGTACTTATTTAAAATCACGTCCGGGAAGATTTTCAGTTGAGTATCAGAGTACAGAATATTTCTGAGTGGAGAGTTGAGTACGGCTTTGGAGTACGTGTACTTTGCCAGTCGTCTCAGAAAGCATTACTCAGATGCGAGTGCCGAGTACAAATAACTCTGCAAATTAATATAATGAAATGAAAACACCTTCTCTGTTCACGTCTGCAGATTAATTGCTTATATAGCATACTTATCCACCACAAATGCCCCACAACAAGTTGGCTCCTCCCCTTCCGCACCCCCATAGTGGGCCATGCTCACCAACAAAATAGGACCCACAAACCCTCAAACCCAGTTAATTGCATTGTTCATTAGTGAGGAAAAACTCAACTTTTGCACTGAGGACAATAAATTCATTATTCTGACATTGACATGAACGAAACTGTGCTCACCAGCCACGTTGTGCCGCGGGCGCCTTTTTCCGCCATACCTCGGGGGACGGTGCCACAACCTTGTTGAACATTGTTTTGCTTTGGAAAACAATTTTTATCAGAAAAACAAGGCTAAGTTAAAGCTTCAATATCACATGCTTATGATCTACTTGTTTCTAGGTTTCATGGGATAATAAAAAACGACTAAATGATCTCCTTACCGTTTCTAAATCACAGACATGTCTAACTCAAATATAAATCTACCGGCGCCCTCTTTGTTTCTTCAAGGGGCAGGCGTGTTCACGCGTTGTATGACGACATTCATTTCCATATTTACAATATATCGTCTGCTCGCACAAAGAATAAGCACATTCTATTTAAGTAAAGGTCTTCTCCCATAATCCTTAAAACAAAAAAGTTTTGCCTCTGCAGTTTTGGAAATCAGCAATTTATTTGTATAATATTTAAGGAAGTTTTTAATATTTTGACAGAGATAGGCCCAACAATGATTTTAGGAACCAATTGATTGTTTTAATCCTATATAGGGCCTAAGTGTAGAAATTATGGCCTAAAGTAAAATTAACCTGTGAAATGTTCATTTCAAAAAGCGGAGGACCAACTTTTCGTAAAAATTGCAACATAGGAAGAAGTTTTAAAAAAACAACGCAGGAAGAAGTTAAAAACCCAGCCTCGTGAAAAGTCGCATTTGAACACTGAACGCACAGCCTGCCCAGTAACAAACGCGAAAAGGGGCACACTGCTGCTCTACGGCCCGGTCCTCAGCTCCGGGAGAACAAGGCGGACACGACGGGCGAGGGTGTGCCGTGGCTGAGGGCCCCCGGGTCGCCAAGGCCTGGGTGCCGGGAGAGCCCTCCCGGAGGACGGCAAAGTACGGAGTTGGAGGCACGCGGAGGGACAGCCCCGCGGGGCCCGGCGGAGCTCCGCTCCCCACGGGCCGTGTATGTGCACGCGTGCCAACTCACGCCTAAAAATAACGCAGGGCGCGTGGTATTTGAAACGCTCATTAAATATGCAGCTACTTATCAATTAGTGTAGCAAAATGGATTTATGAAACAAGAAACTGAGAAGTAGGCCTACAGTTATGGCCATACGAACTATATACATATATCCATATCACACCTCTTAGTTCACCCCTAAAATAGTAAAAAAAACTCTCGGCGAATTACTCCGGTGTACACAAATATTAATAATGTTCATTGCTACACAATGGACTCTCTGCACTCAACCATTTTTAGTGTAGGTCTCTCCTTTCTTCTTGGGTAAAAACTTATTTTTTGCAGTATTTGAAAATATCCAATTGGGTCTAGTTGGGGGAAAAAATCAAACTGCAGCCAGTTGAGTCCAATTTGTTTTGTGCCAAAACACAACATTGGAAAAATTTCAATTGGTTCCAACTGGACATTTTGTAAGGAAATACATGTATCAAGTCTACTTCTGCAGACTAGCCTGTGGCAGCCAACAAAAACAAACCATTGGCTTATGCAGTGACACTGGTGTTATGTAAACTTGAATGTTCTTGTCTACGTGGAAAAAGCCCTCAACCTAATAATAACTTTGTACAACCCAAAATTAATACTTTCAAAATAGGGTAGAATCCATCTTGGATTTGTGAGGACAAACTAGTCATGTTGTAGTATGAAAACTGAAGACTGGGGTGGGGTGGTCCGAGACCAATCTAAAGACCAACAAAACTCAATTATCAACTCAAAACTCAACTAATTGTGCTGTAGACCAATATTTGTTGCGTCTAGGTTAAAAAAAAATACCCCAGTTCGATGTCAACAATCCCAGGTCACATTTTCCCGAGCATTCAACTATATATTGATTAAAGATTATATAGGCCTACTGTATTAATTTGGAATAACAAACAGTGACTTGTTGGAATATTTTGAAAGCTGCAGTCTTTAAGATTCCAGGTTCAAATCCAAATCCAAATCCAAAGATGTACTGTTTTATTTAATATTTTATTAAATATCATTAATGTTGAGGGTCCTAAGCTCAAATTTATCTAGCCTTAGGAATTAAATGGCCGCTGTGTGGATAGGCCTAACCCCCTTTTATACGGTAATTAGAAAAATAAGCAGCGAATTTGTATTAATTCATGTCGTTGTCAAAAAGAATGTCAGTTGTTTTTGGACAACAATAAAACAAATATTTATAAACAAAATACGATAAGGAAATACAACACGGTGGAGAAAATTTTTTGTTTTAAGTTTAAATCTAAAATATTTTCTAGCATCTTACGATTTTTAAAAATCCCTTAATCCGACAAAATTAACATTCTAGTTTTCTGGCGAAAAAAACTGATTGATGTAAGCCAACACTAAAACTGAGAGCTGGTTATATTGGTTCAGGGAATTAGGAAAGAAGAAATCATTTATTTTTACTTAGAAATCAATAATTGAGATAATTTGTCTCACAGTCTGCAATATATGAAAATGTATGCAAATGTCGTCACAGTCACGAGTGAACATGACGTCACGAGTCATTCAGCACAAAAAAAGATGGCGTCTCTGTATTTCGACCAGAAAGGTAAGAACAAATTTGATTCAAAAGTCGTATTTAAACAGCCCATTAAAAATGAAAACACAAAGAAACTGAACAGGTCGTATTCAAGCTTTGAATGAGCCCAGTTTTGCCCGTAAAAGTTGGATATTAAAACCTGAAAATGTCCACATTGTGAGCAGCTTCCTTGGAGCATGGTGGAATAAAATGGCAGTTGCGCCTTTGTGGGATAAAGTGGTTAGTAAGTACAGGCCTATTTATTAATTGTTATAGCAAGCAAAGTCTGCGGTTGAGTGTTACATGTGGGTATTGGAGGCATTTTGTTAAGCTTGTTAACGTCATTGCCAAATGTTTGTTTTTTCCACTAGACACTAATTAATAATGCAAACTGTTTATGTTTGTTGTTGTTTTGTTGTTGTTGGTTTTTTGGGGGGCAGGAAATTATAGTTGCCTTTCCCACCCATTTTTTGCTTTTTATGTTGTGTTTTACTTGAGCATAACCACCAAGCATAAGGTTATTGTTCTTCCTCTGTCATTCCAAGATAATTATTTGCACATTACCAGAAACTTGTGAAGTGGGCATGTTTTTAATCATGTGTTTACCTAAGCTAATCAATGAGAACAAAATGGCTGTCACCACAGGGGCTGTCACCACACAGTCTTGCTCAGGTTGTCACAGGTGGTCTGTAAAAGATGGCATAACCCTACGCTAAGCGCATATACACACACTGTGTATACTGTGCGTAATGTGTGAATCACACTGAGACGACGCCTGTACTGCTAATTGTTCATAGGTCAAGAAAGCAACTGGAAAATACATCTCTGTCTGTTATTTTGGTGAGCCAGACGGATGTCTTGGTTGTCCTTTAAGCACCTTGTGTTTTATTATTTAAACAACTAGACGAATCGAGCAGCTTTGATACCCTGTAGTTAACTTTACAGAAATATTCAATGATTTCTGTCTTGTCTTTGTGTTTTACAGAATTTAGATCAAACATCAACACCTTGTCCAGAAACGTCCATAAAACAGTCAAGCATTGAGGTATCAAGCTGTGGGGATGGTCTGAGGTAGATGTACTCTTTGTCATAGTTTGACTGGATGCAAGATTACAAGATAACTTTTTCTTGAGAGGTAAGTCTAAACATCCTTCTATCATTTCAAAAAGAACACTGAGAGGAAAGCTCTAACACTTATAATAATTATTGTAATCTGCTTGTTCATCATTGAGCAAGAATAAACTTAATACACTATTTTACTATTTTTTTCCCCGGTACTGGCACTTTCAATTAAAGGTGGAACAAATCCCAGTTTTTCACCAGCATTAAATTTTCAGCTTTTTAGGTACACTTTTTGTGATAACTCAGCTTGTTATCAATTGTGTACTAAATCACTTGGTACGTCCATTGTCCAGAGGTTTATTGAATGTGTAAATAGTGCCTTCGTCATCAGGGAAGTGGTAGTTTTCCATCTTAATTCAATACTTTGGTTCTGCATGACTCTAGAGCACCTGTCTGAACCGGGTGTTACTCATTTCAAAAGAGTGTTTGGCAGTTTCCCTCTCTCTTGGTTTTGCCCTGTTGGATTCCATGTGTCAATTCTTTCACTCTATAATAAAGTTGGGGACTATCTAGCCTAGTGCTTGTCATCTCATCCGTGTTTATTTTGATTCAAACTGTCGATACTCTCATTCCATACTCAATTCTGAGACAAGCTCTTGGTTTCAGTTTCTTGTATTTCTTCTTTGGTTGCAATGATCAAACTTGCCTACATCAGTTGAAAGTGCTACCCAGACAATTATGGCCCTGATCTAAATGCAACAATACACAACTTTTAAATACATTGATGTGAGTCTTACTTTTTTATCCGTGGTATTTGTTTGTTTGTTTTGTTTTGTTTTTTATCACAGCATTTATATTTCATATAATTTTTTAATATGAACCTGTTTTTATTATTTGATTGCAGTGAGCCTGATGAGCCATTAGAAGGGAATCTCTTCACTACTCATCGATGTCACAGTAGCCTCGGACAATGATTGTGCGGTTCTTATGAAAGAGGATTGATTTGAAATGAACAGCAAACCAGGACAGTGATCAGTTTCAGCACCACACTGTAGGCCCTGTACGATGTCATTAAAGACCTCTTCAGCCTAAATCTCAATAGGTGAGTTTACATGGTTTAGTTTTCTCCACAGTGATAAGAAAATAAGGATCTAGAAGTGCAAACATCTTACAAAGATCTGAACAAGTCGAATAAGGGTACAGTTTGAAATGAGATACTCCATTCATTTGTATCACACAAGATTTGCAAGTTAAAGATATCCATTTAATGCAAAGTTCAGATCATCGTAATACAAGTTAATGTATATGGTGTTCAGTAGAAGAAAGTACTGCTGTCTAAACACAACCATGTTAATGCATTTTAGGAAATGAAACAAACGTTCAATCCTTAATTAGTCACTGACAAGCTGGAAACTTCCAATAGCATTTAAGAGAAGCACTTGATGGTTCTAAGTATTACAATTCATACAAACCAAATAATGCTACCGAGCATTGACTCTTGAGCATGTGGTACTTGACATACTTTTTGGTATTACAATAAATATGTACATGTATTTATTTTGCTCATATGTGATGGTAAAAGAAAAGCATACAGCTGTGATTTTTAAACATTTATTATTTCATCTCTGAATGAGATGATCAAAATATCTTCCATTTTATGTCAAATAACTTGATTATTATTGCAGCCAGTTTGCTACTATGCTTGTAATAGGTGAGTTTTTAAGAGCATACATTGTCCAGTAGAGTTGAACAATATTATGGCAGATGCAATATTGTACGTTCAGTTCAATCAAAAGCAGTATGTATTCTGAAAATACCACTGTGATAACACAACCCTTTATAATAATGGTTGATAGACAGAATAATGTGTCTGTGACTGATTTGAAGAATGGTCTGAATTAGTTTTGAGTCTGCTACTAAGTGACATCAGTCATAGCACTACTTAGGAAAGCATGCCATAAAGCTGAAGTACATTGTACATGGAATCATTCAATTGGAAAGTCTTGTTATTAATGATCAATGTTGAGGCAGACCTTTTGAAGTTATGCAATAAAAAAAAAGATAAATCATTGTTATTTTGATCTCTAAAATTCAACTAAGTTAAAAACAAATCCTTTGTCACATGCATCGGGTTTATGTGGGTTTCGTTTCATTGGAATTGAGGATGGATTTAACATCTTGTGCAACTTCTCACAATGTACTCAAGAGAAATTTTATTTGCTGCGTCAACAACAGTTGACATTGTTTTTTTTCCTGTAGAAGTGATAAGTGAAGACGAATTGCAGGACTTGTATACATTTAGGAGAACAATTGACCATAAAATTTATTCAAGCCAGTACAAATCGACGCAAAGAGTAAAGTTTTTGTCTAGAGAATAACATTTGTTGCAACCCACAAACCAACGTTGCTTATTTTGATTTCAGCAAATAAAATAAGCCTGCTATAAATGCAAAAAGAGATTCACTTTTCTTTTTTCTTTTTTTCTTTTTTTTCATTAAAATGTGGTAAACAAAATTGACAAAATTTGCACATGTATTAAATAAAAACTATGGAGGAAAGGGTTCTCCTCTTCAAAAAAACCAATGCTTTGATTCAGTGGTTGGTTAGGTCCCGATCTTGACACCACACCATCTCTTCTATCATCTTCTTGACCCTCTGTAGTTATAAACTCATCCATGGCATTTCTCACTTGTCCAACTGAGTTAATTTTCTTGGGGTCAGTGATACAAATTACCTGCTACTGTCCCTTTTATTATACTTAAGCTACTGACCTATGTTCTCTCTGGATCTTCTTTCTCATAATGATCTGGCTGGAACTCAACTCAAGCTCCTCCTTGTCCTAAATTCAAAGACTTTAAAAATGTTATTAATTTTATGGGAACAACAGGTTCTTTCAAACCTAAATATTTGAAAGAGAATATCTAGACCTTAAAATGACACAGCTGTTGATCCTTGACACAGTTGGGATCCATTTGACACATTTTGGATCCATCTGACAAAATTGTTGATACATTTGACACAGTTGCAATCCATTCGACACAGTTGTGTTCCATTTTACACAGCTATTGATCCATTTGACACAGTTGAAAGCCATTTGAAACAGCTGCAGTGTTGATCCATTTGATCATAGGGTCATGTGATGCAGAACAGCGAACAGAAGCATTGGCATCATTCTTAATTTAATTACCAAAGTGATCAAAAAGTCAGTGAATGATTTGAAGACAAAGATTTAAGAACTTTGTACATGAATTATGTATATGTGACTTTTCAATACAATGAACTAATGAAGGCACTTTCACCAGAATCTCTGAAAGTGTCCTGCCCCACTTCCTCCACAAAGAGAGGCGCTACTTTGCAACAATCACCACCATCTGTACTTCTTCCTTCTTGATCTCATTGAATGTTGAGGCTCTACTTTGCCTTCAACCTTCACCACTACCAGTCCATCTTCCTTATAGGCCTATATCTTGTTTTATTGTTGAGGCAATACTTTGCCTTCAACCTTCACCACTATTAGTCCAATTTCCTTATAGGCCTATATCTTTTTTATTGTTGAGGCAATACTTTGCCTTCAACCTTCACCTCTGCCTTTTTTTCCCATAATGCCCAACCTAATCTCCTGAGGACTATGTTACATTTGTCCTCTATAACTGTCATATGATTGTACCTGACATGAAATTTATACAAACTTTTACCAATTAGGACTGTACAGGTACATGTAGACTCTCTACAGCTTTAACAATTCAATTCCTGCAGATGGAATAGGGTCAAATTAAAACTTGCTCTGTATGACTAATTTTTTTAAGTCATGAAAGTGTTTTAGCACTAAATTAACCCCCAATAAAATAAAAAAAACAAAAAACATTGTTTTTTAAAGGAAACTTATTCTTTTGGGAAGTATAGCTCTGAAAATAACTGTGGATGTAATGAACATTTCTAAATCTTTCAGGCTGATCTTATCCTTGAATTTGATATTCAACAATTGTCAAAGAAACACACGGGCAGTGTTGTCAAAAGTTTTCATGACTACTTCTAACACCTTTTTTTATTCAGAAAATTTATATAGCTTTGTGTAGTTTCAATTCAGCTGATGTTATTCCTTCATGTTAAGACTTTGGTCAATGACTTATTCCATTTAGCACTCAGAGTAAATTCTGGTATCACAAACTGAACCAATCCGTAATATTACATGTTCATTTATACATGTCTTTACATGTATACCTCAATTTTGACATTGATTTTATGTGTCTAGTCATCAAACCATTCAGTCTAACTGTACTCCTGTAATGTTTATTTGGAAGTATGTTAAAGACATGGTAGTTAGAGTGCTTTTCAAAAAAGTGTTTGGTATCTTCAACTGAAAACCTAGTTGGTATAAACCTAATAATGGTTCTTATCCAACATGATTTAAGATTAAAAGAGAAGGCTGAAAAAGGACGGTATTCATTTTAAATTTGTTAGCCTTTGAAATAGGCATAACATGTACAAAATGAACATACATGGAATCAGTAATCTAAATTTATTTTTCATTTCTTGAAAGCTAGAGGATTAGACTATTAGAAGGAATAGTCTCTTCCCAAAGCCATTGACATACCATGTCTTTAGCATATTGTACAATGTTATTATTAGTTCATACAGTTTCATATGGTTTCATTACCATACCAAAAACTCAACAGCCACGGAACTATAACTTTTTCAGAATTTCTCTCAAGTTCATTTCTTTGGCAAAAAGCTACTGAAATGTTATAAAAAGGACTGATCTTACTGTAAAATCCATATGATTATTCATGAATACTACCTGAGTATTATTAAGAATGCTAACATGCTGAAACTGTAATCCAAGCTGTTTTTAAATAATTAAACTGTGAATTAAACAATTTACGCTACCAGACATTTTCATTTGAGGGGCTGGGGGGGGGGCTAAGGGCTTATGTATCCAAGTATGAATTTGTGCTTTTGTTTAACCTGGGTGGGGGGGACATTGATACTCTCAGCATGTCTGATAGTTGATATTAATGCCCTTGTCAGGGAAATATTCCAATTACAAATTAAATATAATTCAATGAACTTCCACATGGGAAATAATACTCTGTCAGTGCTGAAACTGAATCAGTAGACTGAGACTTTATATTAATTAAATAATTTGTGAATTTCAACACATAAACAAACAACTATCTTATTGTTAGCCAAAAATGAAACAGTCTTGACTTCTGAAGAAGCCCTGTTGTCAATATTGTATCACTCAATGAACATTTGAAATGACTGACACAAATAAATGTTTCAGTGCATCATCTTGTTGCAGTGTTCAGACTGCAGACAAGCACTAGTTTTATTTAAAACAAAAAATATTTCATTCTTTTGTGTTCTTCATAACAAAATTTGGTTTGTTTAAGTGATGGCATTCTACTTACAGTCTCTAAGACATACACTTTGGGAAATGTTTGTTTTCACAATTTACACAAGTGAAGAAACAGTTCATAGAAATGTCATTGTTTCTTTTTTCAATGCTTACCAAAACCCTTCTACTATTCGACTTGTAAATATCATCCACTGGTTTGGAATAATAGATAAACTATGACAGTCTGCAATAATGTGTCTACACAGTAGATACAGTTATCTGTGCACTTGTTAGACATTACACAAGCCTAGCAGTTTATTAGATAGTTGGAAATTCTTCTGGGAAAAAATATGACTGTTTTTTAAGAAGTGAAAACCATGTTTGAGTATTATCTGGTCATAGGAGTCAAGCAAATTATTCTAAAAGTTGTTGTTAGTGTTAACTTCAATGTTTAGGATAAAACAGATCTTGTCATCATCAAAATGATAGTTTACCCAAAGTGTAAGGTTTCTGTTAGAGACTCTTCTTTCATGGCATGTTTAGTTTAGTGTAAACAAACTGTTATCAACCATTCATTATTAGACAAAAAACATCCCCAGAAACATAAACCCATGAGGTAGTTTGTTTGAACATAAATCATTCATTGCAAAAGTTGATAGCTACAACTGAACTTTTCATGTGACTGAACATGTGATATTTTATTAACACATGGAATTGTAAGAGTTCAACAAAACATAGACTTAGATTCTTTCTGGCAATAGTTATCAGATGGTTAACATGAAGGAGATATTAGGAATGGTCAGTAACTGGACTTGGATTCGTGTGGTGATGACCATCAGAATAATGGGTCCAATCTCTGACTGTAAAATAAAAAAACGGAGATGCAAAAAGGAGAGTTCAGTAGCTAGACTACCTGATGAAAGTAGTTAACATGATACAAGAGATATAAGGAGTGGTCGGTAACTGGATTTGTGTTCTTTTGGCGATGGCCTTCAGAAAAATGGGTCCAACCCCTGACTGCAAAAAGTCAAAATAATTGAGGAGATATAAAGAGTACCATACAATACATCAAGACTCCTGGATGAAAGTAGGTGACACTATGAAGAAGACATATTATGTGTGGTCAGTAACTGGGTTAAGATTCTTTTGGCGATGGTCATCAGAATGATTGGTCCGACCCCTGGCAGCATATAGTCTATAAAAATGGAGAAATAGGTAATGGTCAGTAACTGGGCTTGAATTCTTGTGTCGAAGGTCATAAGAGTAATGGGTCCTACATCTGGCTTTGAAAGGTCTCCATGAAATTGGAGATACATTCATAAGGTCTGGAAAATAACTGGACTTAGATTCTTTGGCGATGGCCATCTCAACAATCAGTCTGACTTGCTTCACTGTACGTCTAAGACCCATATGCACAGCATTTATCCAGCCTTTGCCTAACTGTTTGATAACTGTTGCCTTTTAATGTATGTACAACTAATGGTTTCTAATAAGGCTTATTACAGAAGTTCTGAATAGACTTGATTATAGAAAAAGAGTTTTATTGAAGAAGGGAAGGGGCACATGAGGGCATAATGTACATAATATGTCTCTTTGTTTGAAGAAATTTACTGGGGGAGAGTCCAAAAACACAATTTTAATTTTGTTGTCTCAACTAACTTTTTCCACTGTACTGTACATGCCATGAACAGTCGTAAAGTTTACTTTTAAGTTTTTTAATATAAAACAGATATAAGATTCCAATTTTTTGGCATTCAATGTTTAATCTAGCAGCTGTGTGGTTGATGTTCTACATGTCCTGTTTTAATTGTACAATACATCAGATTGAAAAAGATTTGGCTGAAAAATAAATCCACAATCTCAAAAAAGAAATCATTAATTGTGTGGAATGTAGAGCTTAACCCACAGCCGATTCTTATATATGTTTTTATTGCCAACCTGGTCACATGCTGCTTTAGGAACTTTGTAAGGGTAGCGGGTAGCAGGAGCTACTTCAGGATCTGACACTCCTGCCCACGCGATGTTACAGGTCCACTTTCCCTCAGTGGTTCCACCTGGTTGGGCCCTACCCGGGGTTAAGGGTATATTGAGAAACTCATAACCAAGCAGTAAAAACTTCACTACTGTACTTGAATGGCTGATAAACATTTACAAAAAAGGAACACACAGAGCTTAAAGAAGATGGATCAGCATTTAGCCACTATCTGCTTAGACTTCTCAGATGAGCCATGGATCAATTTCAAATGAGAAATCTGACGCTGCCGCCAAAACAGTAAGATTCTGATAAGAATTTTCACCAGTTTGTCAAAGTGAAGAAGTGTTCCAACCAAGGAAAGACTTGCCAATGATGCTGCAATAATCACAACGACCTAAGGTCCGGTGCAGATAAAGATATAAACCAATGGAGGATGTATGTATCCATTGCTAACAGCGGACTGATGACATCAAGATTGTTACAACCTATTCATCAGTCCTGTCCTGCACCAAATCCAACAACTGTTACCAAAAGAAACTTAAACCGGAGGAGAGTTTTAAGAATGTTAAACTACAACTTGATGATATTAAGGAGTGCATTCACATTCAGCAATAACAGCAGAACTGATACCAGCAACCAAAGGAGACGTTTAAAACCTAACACTGCAATTTGATGGTATCGACGAATGGATTCACATTTAGCTAAATATCAACAGAACTGTTATCAAATTCAACAGGAGACCATGGAAGACTGCAACCTGATGATATCCAGGAACGGAGTCACAGAAACTAACATCATCAAAACTGTCTTTAAAGAATGGAGGAGACTCCTGAGAATGCTAATGGATGGAATCTGAACAAACTTTACCAACAGAACTGTCATCAATAACCAGAATGGAATGTAAATGAAGGATTGCTCCACTTCACATCAAAGACTGCATTCCATTCCAAAAATAATGTAAACATTATATAATGCATGTGACTGGGTGGCTGTTCAAGTTTGATATTAATTCCTTTTATATTGAAATGTTTATATTTAATTACAAATATTTAGATGTTTTTTTCTTCTACGGGGAGGTACATAACACACAACCTAATTTGAAATTCCAAAAATTAATCATAATGACAGTATTGGAGTGCTATAAAGCACAAATCCACCATAAGGTGCTGAAAGCAAAAGAAAAATGTAAAAAGTTAACAGTTTCTACAATCATCATAAGATTTGTTCGTTTTTCATTAATGCTTCAGGTTTCCAAATGAAAATTTCCAATAAAAACAAATTAAATGAACAACTTGTGCAAGATTGAGGGTCAATACGTTCCCCTTTAAAGAAAAGTGAAATAGGCCCTAACTAGACACTCCATTAGACCCTTATATTGGATTTACAGGTAGACTGAATTATAATGGTGACAGACAAGGTGTAGCTTCTCCAACTTCTGATGTTTTTCAAGGATAATTTTATTAATCACATTAAAGTGATTCATTTGGATTGGTTCCGTTTGTCCATAATTTACTCATTAAAAAAACATTTTATCTTAAAAGGAAATCAAATTAAATTGAATTCAAATTAATAACCTTGTTTTATTATTTATCATCTCCATAAAGCATAACTATGCATATTAGGAAAACCCATAACTATCTTCTTCTTTCAAATTGACAGTGCCTAATAATAAGAAATAAGATCATAACAAACAATGCATTCATCTACTGTTATTTTCAAATACTTATTTCTGTTCATTTCCTGTGGTGGTATATTTTTTGCCTTTCATCTCTATACATCCAGGCAGATCACTCACTTTTTATTTCCTTTAAATTTACATGGATTTGATTTCCAATCCCTTTTCACATGTCTTGGTTTTCTTCTCTCCCAAATTAAAGGGTTTCGTTTTTCCTCTCAAATCACTGACCTTTGATCATGTGTGGATGCCACTTCTCAAATCACTGACCTTTGATCATGTGTGGATGCCACTTCTCAAATCACTGACCTTTGATCATGTGTGGATGCCACTTCTCAAATCACTGACCTTTGGTCATGTGTGGATACAACATCTCAAATCACTGACCCTTGATCACATGATGCCCCTTCTCAAGTCACTGACCTTTGGTCATGTGTGGATACAACATCTCAAATCACTGACCCTTGATCACATGATGCCCCTTCTCAAATCACTGACCTTTGATCATGTGTGGATGCCACTTCTCAAATCACTTACCTTTAATCATGTGAAGCCACTTCTCAAATCACTGACCTTTGATCATGTGTGGATGCCACTTCTCAAATCACTGACCTTTGATCATGTGAAGCCACTTCTCAAATCACTGACCTTTGGTCATGTGTGGATACAACATCTCAAATCACTGACCCTTGATCACATGATGCCCCTTCTCAAGTCACTGACCTTTGATCATCTTTGATCATGTGATGCCCCTTCTCAAATCACTGACCTTTGATCGTGTGATGCCCCTTCTCAAATCACTAACTATTGATCATGTGTGGATGTCACTTCTCAAATCACTGACCTTTGATCATGTTGTGATGCCCCTTCTCAAATCACTGACCTTTGATCATGTGTGGATGTCACTTCTCAAATCACTGACCTTTGATCATGTGTGGATGTCACTTCTCAAATCACTGACCTTTGTGGATCTTGTTTGGATGCCAATTGGGGTAATTTTAGAATATAGAAGACATGCAGAAGACGATATGCACTTTTTTGTTCTTCTTGATATAAAAGAAGATTTGGTATTTTGAAAACTCATTAGAAATCAACTCAAGATGAGCAAACTTAATGTTTAGATCCATCCCTCCTTGATTCCAGCCCAATTACTCAACTCCTTCAGATGGAGTTTTCTAGAAGATCCAAACCATAATGAACTGCTTCAACTTGGTCAAGGATTAGAATAATCTGGACAATGTATGCTTTTATGATGTTAGAATATAGGCTTAGAAAATTAGCTGATATGTTATTGATTAACGTTATTGATTCGAATCAGCCAAGGCAGGGTACAGGAAATTTGACAGTCAATCAGATTTAAATCATTTCATTCTATCAACATCATCTGATTGCTGGAAGAACATATCAAAATCAATGATAAATGTATTGTCTATGGCATCACGTTTTGATGTAAATGAAATACTAAAACATTTGTGTGACAACAGATCATTTCCTTTAACAAGAACAGCATTTACTGCTAGTGATCTATGTAACAGTAATGACTGGTTATAAGTATTGCATAAGAATTGTATACGCTGCTCTCAAGTTAAGTGGATGTTAACTTTTTAAAAGGTTCATTGTTACAAAAAAGCAAACTGACAATAATAAAGAGAACTGTCGCGTCTTCATCCTGTACCCTGCCTTTCAAAACTTGGATCAGCATGAAAGTCTAATTCATTTACTTCATTTTGTTTGCAGTGAGCCTGTGGTGTAGAGGAGATGGATGTGGATGGAACAATTCTTGATGTCTCACTGCACTTGTCTGGATGTTCAGTGAGTTCTGGGAAACAGCTTCCTCTAGTCTACACTAAACAACAAGGCATTGAGAACTAAGCGGTACAGAACAGTAGTTGAAAAGAGCAAATCCATGGCAATGGGGGATACTCCAGGATTTTCCAAAAAAGGGGAAGTATTTGAATCCAGAGACATTCAGCCTTCAAACAGGGCTGAGTTCTTAGATTGATGAAAATGGGATAATTAACATATTGAAAATCACTGTGCTGAAGAAGTCAAATTTACTATCATTATTATACTCTCATTGACACGGATTTGCTGTTACTTGGTTTTGATTCATCCTCAAAAGATGAGAACAATAACATATCAAATTCTTAATGCCAGGCACATGGTAGAAAAGCTCTTTGGTTATAGGCTCTTGTTATGCCTAAACCAAGACACATTTTATTAAACTTTTACATGTATGCATATTCACTGTCTGAAAAACAAAGACGTTTTACAGCTATTGATCTTTCAAAGAAGTTCACTATGACCGAGTTGGGTTTCATCCACTGTCAAACAAACTACAATAGTCTCCGATGACTAATGCTACAAATCTGTTGTAATTTCTGTTCTTGTTCAGGCCAAACAGAAGTCATATGCAGAAAAGTTTTCCTCTGTGATATTGCAAAGGCAAAATAATTCTTACCAATTGCCCCTTTTTTTAATTCTCAAATTTGAACAAGAAACTAATTTGAGAAACTTGGTGATGAAAGGTTTAACAAGTTCTTCTCCATGTGCCTGGTTGTAAAGCCAAAGTGCAGCATCAGTTGGTTCTTACACATGTTATTCAAAGTCCCTTAGTAAAACCAGTTTGTCCGCTTTCCAGAACGTTTTTTTTTATTGAATCACTGTGGACTTACTTGACAGATACACACAGAAGTGTGAAGATGTTCATGTTTCAACATCAAAATGTAGAAATAATCCTGTGACTGTTGCAAAGCAACCATAAAGAATGATCAACAACTGACATTCATCATGTTGGTGAACCAATCCAACCAAAGGAATAAAACTATCTTTTTCTCTTGCCATAGCAGTGCTTTCTGCTCTAAGTTTTGATACCATTCAAGAACAGCTTTTCGACACTACAAGAATATGTGTCTAATGCCCTAAGTTGAAATACCTAATACTGGCAAAGTTAATTACTTATGCCTCTTTATTCCAATGTAACGATGCTGCACTTTGGTTTTGCATAAAAATTGTATAAAGGAAGTTGTGAGATTGATTTTGAATTGTTATGTTAGACTAATTGTAGAATTTGATTGAATTTTACGTAAGAAGTGTTAACGTTCAATAACGAAATGTACACTGGCACATCATATTATTTGTTCTTAAATTTTGTTGTACTACAACGTAACTGATAAGCTGTGTAGATGTAGTCTGGTATAGTGACATCTTATATGGTAGACACCATGGATGAACATGAATCCCAAGCAGAACACAGCAGTTGTGAACAACTCTTAAGCAAAAGAACTTTGCATGAGTCTCAAACACTAAAGTTATGCATTGCCAATGAACAATGACGAGTAAAATAGCTGTGCAAAGCACATGACCAAATATCATGATGTAGTATGGGAGACAAAACACTGAACCTGAATCTAGCCTCAACACCAAGAGCATTGTCGTGTGTTGACATGTGCGTAGCTTGAACATAAACTGTACTGTATCATCCCTCTCATTGATTACTGCATCCTAATGATCGAAAGCACTCATCAAAAGACGCAATTGATTGGAATGTAAAGAGGGTAAAGAATTAAGAAAAAACTCAAACTACAGTCAACCTCACTGTCAACCTCCACCAAATGCAATGCTTCAAAACCTACACAATAGTTGTTATGTGTTGTCGCTTTGAAAACCACTTAGCTGAATAAACCGCCAATTGTGTTTCCCAAAAGATATGAGTTAATACGAATTCAAGGTACACACACTGTCCAAAGATGATTGTTTGAAGAAAACGATTGTGAATTTTTTTAACAATGAATAATTTTGCAAAACAATGCATGAGAAAATCCATTTTTTTAACAGACTTTGAGATCAGTCTAGTTTCAAGATTTGATGATTTGATGGTTATTTTACCTTGTCATGAACGGAAAGCTTGGAGAAACAGAGTGTGTACCAATATTTAATATGATGTGCCAGTGTACATAGTGCTTATAACAAAATAAAAAAGAGTCTGTTGTGTTTTATTTTGTTGTCTGTTGTGTGTTGGGAAGCATCTGCTTTCTATTTCCATCTTGTTGCAGCACAGACCTTTATCACGCAAAACCCATCTTTTTATTTATATTTTTCCAAGTCAAATATCGAACAAGGTTAAGCTGGAACAAATTTAGCCGATAGTTTTTTTTTTCTATCTTGGAAGAACCATGAACATTTGATGACTTGAATTACTGCTTTTGCTGTTACATGCAGCCAATCAAAATGACATGTGTTGACTCAATAGTATTGCCAAGGCTGTTGCTGTAAAAACACACTCTATCTGAGGCTAATCTGTTGTTTCAAATACATGGCAAAAATTGTACAGTTCAATAAGAGTGTACAGAAATGCTGAAACAATGCCAAATCAGATCACCTGAACATTGAATATTAAGCACTTCCAAATGTCGTATGTTGACTGAGAAGTATTGCCATAGGCATTAACAAACTGTTCTTGCTTTGAAAACAGTCGCTCTATCTGAGGCCAATATTATTGTTTGATATACAGCTCAACACGTGTTTCTACACACAAGCTCAAACAATGCCAAATCAGATCACCTCAGCAATGAACAAAAAGTTCAACACAGGATCACCAGTAAATGGACAGTTTTTTAAGGGCAAAGTAACTTCAGTAAGACAATGTGTTGTTTCAATTAGCAATACATCAACGTGTAATCTGTTTGTACACAGACGCTGAAATAATGCCAATTCAGATCACCTGAGTAATGGACAGCTAAAATTTAAAATGTCATTATCATTTTTTGTTAATATCAAAATAAGTTACTTTGCCCAGATGAATTTAAAAGATGGCGTGATAAAGGTCTAAAACACTTCTGGTAATGTGGACGGTGAGTTGAAGGGAAGGTACAATGTTAGAAACAATTATTCAAACTATAACCAAAAAGGTCCCAATGTTCATTCGTTGAAATTTTGATGGAAACAATTTTGTGCCAGGAAAAAGTTCAACTGGACAATATATTTTTGCACTTCCAATAGAAACAAATACAAAAACTTGCTTAAAAAGCAACATTTGTACAAACAGTTTCCCCAATTAACTTCTACCAAAAACTGGTCTCTCAAACTGTTTGAAAAAACGTAAGAAATACTTGCGTTTCTATCTATTTTTACAAACAGAAATTTCTACCAACTCAATTTAACGTGCGCATTTTAACGTGAGAAAAACTTACGTTTTTAAAATCTATTTGTACAAAAAAAACTTGTATTCCCAGATTTTTCTACCAAAAGTAAAACTGTTTGAGCATTGTAACGCAACAAAAACTTGCGTTTCTCTCTATTTATCAAAAAAAACCTTTACGATTTTTCCCCAGAAATTTATACCAAGTCAAACTGAGTGAGCATTTTAACGTTAGAAAAACTTTCGTTTTGTTTACCTTTTAGTACCAACCAGCTTAAGCTCCTTGAAAAAAATGTACCTTCACTTTAAGTCCACATATAAAATAGTGCTGCAACTTGTATTGAAATAGAAAGCAGATGCATTATGGGGGCATAGGGACTTTGTATATGGGGAAGGTAAGTACATAGAGGGCAGCAGAGTCTGAAATAAAGACTAAGTAAACACAAGTGTTCATATCTGTTGTTATTTATTCGTATCTGTTCATATCTATTCATATTTAAATTTGACCTTGAACTTGAAAAAAAGAAAAAAAAGAGAAGCACCCCGGCGAATGCAAGCCCCCCCTGGTGCTCGCACAAGTGTTCCCCGCCCACAGGTGTCAACAGACCTGTCGATGAGCGCCCTCTATCAACACCATTCAGTGAGAGACTTACTGCAGTGTGTTCAATTGTCCCCAATATTTCTAAGTCTGTGTGGCCAAAGAGCCCTCTGTTGACCATAACAAGGGAAGGATCAAACGAACTCTAATAATCAGTTGACTTAGACACGGAGTTAGATGTATCTATCTACCACTCAGGATATTGCCTATGGAAATAGCACCTTCAAAGTCTACTCTGAACTTTATTTTAGGCAAATTAAATTTGCCTAATTGCATCCTGGTTTTTGATCCTATCAAATGAAATATCAAACAAATGTACAGATTTTTGCCAACTTTCTTTAATAGTTTGCCATATTTAGATTTAAGGTCACTTTTCGTTTCTACCGCACTGATCATGTTTGCTGACGTCACAAAGAAGAACCTAATAAATCTCTGCAATGTTAGTGTATTTCTTAGCTTGTTTTAAGACAAGAAGTCTAGGCTGTTGTACAAATTGTTGTTGGTCAATGGTGTTTAAACAATTTCCTACTTGAGGAAATAATAATTAAGTAAATTGTTACTAATGCATTTAGCCTTGTCCAAGTTCATCAGCGCAAACAGTGAATTGATTTTAGTGTGTGTAAATGACAACAGATGATGTGACTTAGTTTAAAGTACTATTGCACATGAAGCGTTTACTGAATGAGCTTTTTCATGTTTCTTATAGAAACTGGAAGAGGATATTTGAGCGCAATGGTCTCCCATTCATTTGAATGAGTAGAGAAGTCAGATATTAAGGTCGGATATCAAGGTGTAATGGATCTGACCACATATCTTCAAGAATGTCAAAATCTAGCACACTTTTAACTCAACTATTTATTTCAAAGGTTAAAAGTAGATTGTTAATATTTTTGTATCGCTTTTAAGAACTCTAGCTGAGTGACGAGTAGTTTTTAACACTTTTCAAATATTTGGAAGCAGAATTTCTAATTGAATTGGTTGCCATTTCTACTAGAAGTTTTTTTGAGTAAAGTATTTGAACCATAGCAATTCCTGCATCCTAACTTTGAGGCATTTTGTAACAAACACAAGGTTCCGAAGTCGGCATGATTTGACTTGATTTGTTTGATGTAACTATTTGTGCCTATTTTATTCTATTTCACTGATTTCAAGCAAGTTATTTTTCTATTTTGTTCACCATTTAGAATTGTGGCATTAATTTTTAACTTGTAACTTCCCTAAAACTTTCTTTCTCCCAGTTTCTAGGGTGCCAAACTCTCCTGCTACTCAAAACAATGCAAGGTTCTCGTGTTTTTATGAGTCCAAAGTACTTCACTAAATAAGTCAAGTCCATACACTGACATGTTTCCCAAATGATCATATTAGGTAAGTGTAACCTTCAATAACTTCACTAATTCTACTACACATCAAACTGACTAACAAGAGTCCATTTGCTTAGGTTCGGAAATGAGTTATAACTTAATTTAGGTAAATTCCAACTGCATAGAACTTTTTTAGTGAAGAGTTTCCTTCTCGTTCACTTTTTCAGGCAATAATTTGAAGCCTTGTACTCTTCAAATACTTTTTTGTTGCATTTGTGCTTGATGTAAGTGTAGACTAAATTTGGTCTTATCCTTTTCATTCTTGATCATATGATGTAATGACTCATTCCTTAAAGATGTGTTTAATTTGTTTTTAGTTTTTTCTTTGGTTTCCTTACACTGTTTTGAGTAGCATATTTCCTCTGTACTATGGTCCTGGGGTGTCTTTTTGTTAGCACCATACTCAGTTTGTGGCTCATTTTTTGACGATGTGGTGGCAATTTACTGGCGGATCCATGGGAGATCCTTCTTTTTGAATTTGATCTCCCTTTTTTTTGCTCCCTACATTTTGCCGGAAAGCCCTGTCATGTCCCGCCAATTCTCCTTTTCCCAAAGTACATGCCTTCTGTACTCTGGTGCATTTCTCTCCCTTTTTTTTGGGGGGGGGCATGTTATACAGATCACACAATCTTACAGTTGATCCCTTACAAGCTTTTAAGATTGTTCAGAGGGGCCCCAACCTGGAGCTCTTTGAACATTATTTTCCGCACTATGCACAATGCTATCCTGATTGATTGGACTACAGTGTAACCAATGATTTCATTGGTCATGTGTAGAATTTGGAGATGCTGTTTGGCTCATCTCAACGCGTTTACAGCGTTATGATGACCAGCAGAACTAAACAATCTGTGACATTTGAGACACATGCTACAAAACAGGTGTCCTGCTAAATTGTGCATCTAAACGTTGCTGAAACATCACAATGACTACAGAATTTAGTTATTTCAGTCTCATTTGGTGTGAGGTTTTGCGATTTCCTGAAGTTCATTGCTACTACTCTTAATTTGTCCATCTTTGCATTTTTATATCACCGGTCTAAATGCGAAGTGCATTTAAGACACCATTCCATGTGTGAACAACCCTAATTCCCCTACCCCCCCCCCCCCTTCATGACAGGACCTCCGGCAAATTTCACTTTCTCTATTTTCAGATTCTGGATCCGACCCTTTCCAATCTGCCCCTCAGTATCAAGGGAAACTATGGTGCCTTTTATCGACACAGGGTTTGCCAGTCCTGCCTCTTTATTGTCCATGGTAAAATTAATTGAAGTTTTTACAAATTCATGCACTGTACACTTTACTATACATCCTCATGTATAACAAATACCATGCACCTTTTACAGCTCACATGTAAACCTATAATAAGCAGGCCCTGGGAAATATCAAGTCATGGTTTTTACTGCTGCCTCTACCAGTCAATTTGCTCTGAATGACAACCTAGCTCTTTTCTAACTCCATTCTCCTGTCTAACTGTAAATTAGCCCTTGAATTGTTAAAGGACTCTACCTTGAGTTTCTTCAGTTAGTTTGTATCACAATCTACTGTGCTTTCTGATTAATTAAATATGTCATTCCTCTACACTAAAAGAGAGAGTTTCACCTTGAAAATCAACTGCTCCCGATTGCCGTTTCATCTTTACTTAAAGAATTGAAGAAGGTCATTCAAAAAGCATTCAAGGTTACATCCAGGTCGTTTGAACTAAATGTGTCTCTGCTGAAGAGGCAGATTTTAACTAAAATACAGATGGCTAAGATGTTAATTGTACTTCACTTTATCCTTCATGACAACAATTTAATTTTGACTATTGGAACTATTCCTGTTTAGTATTTCAGTTTTATTTGAAGTTTAATTAAGAAGTGAAGAGGTCTTTCTAAAAATATACAGCTCAAAGTTCTATGCCTTCTTTAGTCCATTTTTCCTAAACCTCTTAAACTAACTTAGTTAAAACTAACAAAGATTGTTACAAACATTTGTTTGGCACTATATTTGTTTCTGCTGAGCAAACTGATTTGAACTAGAGTACAGTTGGCTAAGATGTTCATGTTTCTTCACTTCAGATTTGATGAAGTGAATCCTAAACAACATTGTAGGCTTTCCCAGGGCCTGCTAGAGTCTCACATGCATACAACTGTTCCTTTTAAATTACATTTGTACCTCTTGTACAAACTCAACAACTATGGCCTGCTCTTAGTGTAGCTTAACAAGCCTGATGTTAGTTTCGATACTGGCTGATGTCAGGGTAACTATGCCTGCTGTAATAAAGTGTCTATAGTAACTGATGTTGATTTTTATAACAAATTTCATGTCTGTGGTTGCAGCTGCTCAATTTATTTCATAGATTGCTGTTGAAATATCTATCGCACTCATCATCAAATGTTACAAGTTCTGAGTTGTCGCTGAAACTGATCATTAGTTACTACCACAAGTTGTGATAAAAAATACATGTAGGCCCTTCATCTCTCCACATATCTTTTGTCTACCAAAAAATGACAACCACAGACTGATGGTTCACACTGTTTGTACTAAGAAGTTTTTACCCCAAGATGTAACTCGTAGGTCAATAAATGTAGAAACATTTCTTTCCATCTATACAGGACTGGAATTAAAAACTTATATTTCTGTGCTACATACATCAAGTCATATGAAATCCCTGCTGCAGCTACTGATATGCTGATCTATCCCTATACTACAAAACCTCATACAAGATGGACCTTCTGCATATTAGTATCAAGGAGCCAATAATGAGTGTCACTGATGAACTAATGAGTGATATTAACTATCATCCAGCATGGTATCTACACTCCTATGATTGATATGTACAGCTCATGGATCATTCCTTGCATCTTCTTCACAAGGTAAACATACCTACTTGGTTTATTAGGCAATCTAAAACAGACCTGTGACTACAACTGTCTGGGCCTAAATCAAAAGGAACAAGGCCTTAGTCCTAGAGCTAGTTGTATGCATGGACATTGGACAGACTGTATACACCACTGGTATAAAACAATACGTAGTGAAAGAGCTGGAATCCTACGGGTAATTACATCCAAGCATTTGGCTTAAATTACCACCTGTGAACTTACACTCACAAAAGAGTGCTATTAAAATGTCCTTAAAGTTTCTTTTTCAACTCCAGATTTTTTCCAGCTTATGTAAAAGAGTATTAAACTTGAAGTAATTTCATCTTTCTACTGAACTGAATCAAATCATCTTTGAACATTTGTTTATGTCTGTAAGACTAACCATTCAAAGTATCACCCACAATTTGAAGCGGAGCACTGGATCCAGTGATCAAGTTCAATGTTAAAAACTGACTTGTAATTTGATCCTATTTGCTCATTGCTAGTGTCCAGTAGACTAGTTTACACCAATCTATTAAAAACTGACTTGTAATTAGATCCCATTTGCTCATTGTGTTTGTCCAGTAGACTAGTTTACACCAATCTATTAAAAACTGACTTGCAATTAGATCCCATTTGCTCATTGTGTTTGTCCAGTAGACTAGTTTACACCAATCTATTAAAAACTGACTTGCAATTAGATCCCATTTGCTCATTGTGTTTGTCCAGTAGACTAGTTTACACCAATCTATTAAAAACTGACTTGCAATTAGATCCCATTTGCTCATTGTGTTTGTCCAGTAGACTAGTTTATACCAATCTATTAAAAACTGACTTGCAATTAGATCTCATTTGCTCATTGTGTTTGTCCAGTAGACTAGTTTACACCAATCTATTAAAAACTGACTTGCAATTAGATCCCATTTGCTCATTGTTTTGTCCAGTAGACTAGTTTACACTGACACTTAATAGATATGGTTGTCTACATTGATTTGGTTTTTATTAGGTTTGAATGCATTCCTTGAGATTCAACAAACGATGTACACCTGTTCTAATTTATAAGAATGCATACAATTTTCCAATGATGTTTCACAGCTAAATTGTTTCTTTTCGTATGTAACAGAAATGTATCACCTTACTATCTTTCAACATTTGATGATATGGTTTCCTATTTTAGTTTCACTACTTTACCAAAAACCAGTGGTGTATACAGCCCTAAAATACATGGAGCTTATTGATAGTCTTCAATCAAACACTATTGACCTATCGCCATTCAGATTATGAAAGCCACTAACAGTGCACTAAGCACATTGTATGATCAACCTGATCTAAAATACTGGAAAGTGATAACCTATCTCATACATACAAGATGTATGTATTTATTCATGTACATACTTGATGTACAACATGCCTCATTTAGCAAACAGGGAGAATGAGATGTACTTGTTCTACATGTAGACAATACATGATGCTCATTCATGCGGTGTGTGCTCATTATTCATTGTAGGTTCAGCCAAAACACAATTGAGCAATTTCCATTTCTGAATTACTTTCCTAGTAGTACATGTAGACAATACATGATGAAACTCATACATATCCAATATGTGTTTCCTTATTCATGTACATTTGCCCATAATTCTGTGCACCCAAAGCTTAACTTGCTTCTACTTCCTGAGAGTGCTTGTTTTAACTTGCTATCACTTATATTTATCATCAGAGATATGGCTGAGTTGTGAATGGCGATAGGTCAATGTTAATTACCTCGTTCCCTTGATAATCCATCCCACAGTATTTCACTATGGCATGGAACTAATTGAATATTGTAGGACATTGGGAGTAGTGATTGATTTTGCTGATCAATCACTTTACCCAACTATTGGGGAAGATGGTGTGTTTTTAAGGGAAAAAACCAGTTGAGTTCACTAGTAACGTGTACTGGTATAGTGTCTAAAAGTGGGGAGCTAGTGTTAATGACTGGCTATAAAACTTAAACAGGTTGTTGAATGCCCAAGAAGGGTTAGTTGTATGTTGCCCAATGGGGACTAGTTATTGTAGGCTGTTGGTTGCCCAACAGGGGCTAGTTGTAGGTTGCCCAATGGGGACTAGTTATTGTAGGCTGTTGGTTGCCCAACAGGGGCTAGTTGTAGGTTGCCCACTGGGGACTAGTTATTGTAGGCTGTTGGTTGCCCAGCAGATTGACGGTTGCTCAACAGGGGCTAGTTGTAGGTTGCCAAACGGGGGCTAGTAATTGTACTTTGGTGGTTGCCCAGCAGGGGCTAGTTGTAGGTTGCCCAACAGGGGCTAGTAATATTGTACGATGTTAATTACACAACAGGGGCTGGCTAGGTTGTACAACATGTGCTATTTGGAGATTTTTGGTTGCCAGGGGGGGGGGGGGGGAGGGTCTAGTGGTAGGTTGTTGGTTGCCCAATAGGGGCTGATGGTGCGTGGAGGAGGGAAATTAGAAGTACTTTTGTAGTGGCCACTTTGTCACTTTTACATCCATTTGCCCATTGGGTCTGGTGGATGTATAGTGTGTGGATCAATAGGGGCGGGTGTAAACCACTGTCTACAAATCAATTTGCCCAGTAGGGGCCATATTGGTGGATGTTGTTGGTACATGTATATCGGTTTGCCCAACAAGGGACATTGAGGGCAACTTTGTCACTGTGTACATCAGTTTGCCCAAAGGGAGGGGGGGTAAGTTGTAGGTGAACGAAGAAGGGAAACAATGGGGACTAACAGTGAGTATAGGGATTATTATGGGTGTACCCAGAGATTGTGTCTAATATTATCACTTTGCCTATGGCAGCTACTTATTATTGTAGTGTGTAAACTGACTGATTTTGCTCAATTTTGGCCTTTGGTGGGTTTAAAGAGGGCAAACTAAAAACACACTGCCTAATGGGCTTAGTAGCCACTTTTATCTGTAGTATGTACCTCAATTATCTATATGGGACTAGTTGTTGGGAACGAGGCTGGGCAATACCAAGCAAGGTTGAGTAAAACATTGTCCTGAAAGTTCTTCACATTATCTAAAGTGCCACAAATACAAAGTCAAATATGTTGTGCTTTACTGACAATTGTGATCTAAGTAATGAGCACAATGTTGTCTGATATTGATTTATATCCTAAGGACTTGGTTCCCATAGACTGGCTGTGATCAGCTTATCCAAGGTTTTTGGATATTCAGGAAATCACATTGCCAAATGCTTCTACATTGTAAGTGCCCACTGGAAGGCAGCAAGTTACATGCAATTGCTACTGAGACAGTTGGGAGAACTGTTCACTGACTCTAGAGCCAGGAGTGAAGTCACCTTGAGCATCACATTATGATGGGGGTAGGTGGATTTGTGAGACTCCACTTATTTCCCTTCATACTCAAAGGTTTAGCTTAACAGATTACTGCATTATCCTATCTCATTGTGTACACATGGAAAGGCCGGCTAATTCTCGTTCAAATGTGAAGAACTTTCAGGACTATAATTATACAAGGCGCAACCCTACTCTCAGTTTAAGGACAAACCAGGCTTGGGGTTATGTAAGAAAGTTAAATATTACCAACAAGGTTGGTAATACACACTGTTTCTAAAATGACTGGATGACTTAACTAATTGCTTTTGTCTATCACATAACGAGTGTATACTTGTTTTGTTTCAGACCAAGGGTTTTAAATTTCCAACCCATTATGTGAATTGCTAAATAAAAGTGTGTCTTAAGGTTATTATTGGTTTCTTCAAAATCTTCACTGGTTGATTGATAGTAGCGATTCAAAGCTAACCACTGGTATTTTGTTTGGTTCTGACTTGTAAGTAGTAATACTTACACAAGAATCAACTAAATACCCCAAGCCTGAATTAATAGTTTAAGGTTGCCTAGAACTAGCAAAATTATCAATCAAGGCATTGACCATTCAACATGTTCAAAGAAACCTCAATATGAGGGTTTTCTGTTGCACTTTAACAATGTCAAACTGTCGTCACTTGTACATTCATGTACAGGTAAACTGGATGTTAAGATGTTGACACTTAATGCTTTGGACATAAAGCCTCATGATGCATTGCTTCCTTCATTTGGTGAAGTTTGTGTCTTAGATCTCTTGTCTAGATTAAGTCCCTCTCTACCCAGGGTATGGGTATCATTGAGGGTAGTGTCTGTTTGACTAATATCTGCTACTGTAATGTATCTCTACCCAGTAAGGGGAATCTAGGTGGACTGTGCCTGCATTATTTGTTTAACTTTTAGGGTTATTTCAGGGATGTCACATCATGTACCATCAGCTAAGGATTGGCCTGAATATATTGACCTTGCTGCATGTCCAAATTCTGCAACAATCGCTATCTTAATCAAATGACCTGTGGCCATCTTGGTTTGACGAGAGGTCACTGCAATGACCGAGTTCAGGGAATTTGACAGCAACTGTCATGTTTCTTCTTAAAGAGAACTTTCCCATTCACAGTAAAGATCAGTGTTTGGAACTGAATCAATTTAAGATATCCATTGCAGGCACAGAGTAAATATCACAGTGCTTCTTATTTCTATGGAAACACACCGGTCTGAAGACAATCTGTCTCCATTTCAAACCCTAAAACTTTGGTCAATGCCTTGATTGATATTCAACCCTAACATGCTTGGTATTGCCTTTGATTGAAGACTATAGGTGCATGACTGAGGATGTATAGTTACACTACATGAATTCTAACTTCAATTAAAATTACCATGGACCTATCTAACAGGACTGGGACCCCCGTGTCTAACACCACAGTTTCCGTCAATACTGAGGGACCCACCACATCGTCCCATGTGCAGCCCTAGTTTATAGTATGGTGCTCTACTTTTGCACACCAGGCCATCCCTCTACAGGAGTTGAAAGAGTTTAGCACCCCATGTTTTTCCCAGTGTTGGGATCAGTTCCACTGTTTGGCCTAAAACTACCATGATTTTACAGTTTGGCCGGGAACTATCATGATTTTCAGTTTGGCCAGGAACTTTCATGATTTAAGTTTGGCCAGGAACTACCATGATTTAACTTATCCATTATTGGAGAGTACTTCAGTATTTTTCTGACTTGTTACATTTCAGCTAAATTACTGACATCTTGGGAGTTACAAGTTAAACTAGTTTACCATGCCATTGGAAATGGATCCTTATCCATGGCAAGCCACTGTGGTTTGTTAAACATTCAAGCCTATTAGATTCACATTGAGGCTTAAGTCTCCAGTAGACTGTTGCCTTTCTCAATCTGTGATTATTTTCATGGTGATTATTAACACAACAGTTATTAGGTATTTTCAGCTGCAGTGCAAAGACATGCAGGATAGAACTGAACTCATTTTAAGTTCTCCATCATTGTTGTTGTTGTTTTGATTATTTTTTATTTGCCTTGCTTGAAGTCGTGAAATAGATTTGAGAACTTCCTGCAGTTCAGTTCAGTTTCTGTTGCATTCTTTAAAACAAAACGTGTCAACAGTTTTGTTTGTTGAACGCAATTTGTTGATTTCATATCAAGATATTGAGGAGTACCCAAGTGGGTTTTCTTATTATTTTAAAATATCATTTGGACTTTTTTTTTTCACAGACCCTAGGTTTGTCTCTTCAGTAGGAGATCATTTGAACAAACTTGAGTTTGTTGCAAAATGTTTATACATCAAATTAGATGTTACTCATTTTGATTGAGTACGGTTTGCCTCTTTTAGTAGAATTTAATTGTTAACAAACTGTATTTTAGCAGATTGTTTTTTTTTTCCATTTAAAAGTATGAATTATAACAGTAGGGTTTATTTATTTTTGAACTAGAAGTAGCATCTTCTTAGTGCTATTGGTGAAATGGCAACCTTTTCAATCCTAATTTGAGATTACTTTGTAAACTTGTTTGCTTAATACTTTTTTGTCCCTTTGTAAAATATTTTGCTAGAAAGATTTTGTGTAGGTTTTTTTTTGTCACCTAACAATATTTGAAAATAGCTCATTCAGTTCTACTTCACTAACTAATATCTTATTCATTTGTAAGAGTACACAAGGTTGGTTTTTGCTCAGTGGATTTTCAGATTAAGTTTTAAATTGTAATGCACTGATTTAAAGATTTGTATCTGTTTTTTTATTACTACTTTTATTTTACTTAATTTTACTTCATTGATTTGAAAAAGCGCTGTTTACTGTCTGTGCTGATGAATTTATTTTTCTAATTTGATTGACTGGATATTTATATTTGCTTCCTCAAGCATGACTATTGCTCTTTTTAATGGATTGTCTTATCCTTAAGATTACAAAACTTGATTTTTTTGACACGAGGCAGAGAGTGATTTAGTGACTTAGTGATCGTTCAACAAATTAATGATTGGCTGGCTTAAACATTGTGACCAAAATCCTTTTGTACGACAAACATCTCAGAAATACTTGGCAAAAACGTACATTTGATGATATTCCATTCTCATGGATCAAAACACCACGATGCAACATTTGAAATGTACAGTTCAGAGTAGATTTGAGGGCATTTCTTCCATGTGCATTGCCCGGAGTGGAAGATGGATACATCTTCCTCTGTGGAAAGAAAACTGGTTATTATAGTTCAAAGGATCCTTACCATGTTGCAGCCAACTGTGGGTCTTTGATTCATCCAGACCGCCAAATCTTGGGAAGGTTGACACACCACAAACAGCCAAACACCTGCAAGTGCATTCAGAGGACAACACACCGACCAGCCTGCCGACACCTGCGGGCGGGGAACACTTGTGCGAGCACCAGGATGGCTTGCATGCACCGGGGTGCCATAAGAGGGGAGGGGATAGGCCTACATTCCCTTTTCTGTTGGTAAAATACAAAGTAACTTTTTCATTAGTAACAGAATTGTATACTGGAAAAGATTGGCAAAACAATTGTGTCATTTTTGATTTAGAAAAGGAAGATCCAACATTGTGATTTCAGCTTTTTAAGACGATTTGTCCATGCTGCTAAAAAGCAAAAATTTGGGGTACAAGATGGCTAATGTACTTCAAAATGCAACTTGAGAGTGTTAATGGAGATTTTTTCTCAAAAGCAAATCAGTCTAGTAAAAACAAAGAGATATATTCAAATTCACTATAATAACAGTCTTGGACTACTAGATAAAAGAAATGTGATGAATGTTTCCTTGGAAAATGGCTTACAAGCAAAGGGTGCTGTAAGAGGGGTAGATGTACATTTTTGGAATGCTAGTGATACATTTTCAAAAATTTCCAATTGTTAAGAGCAGAATTGTTCACTGAAAATGATTGATACAAATGAACATGTGGCATTTGCCATGGACTGTAAAAGGAAGATCCAGAATTTAGATGTCAGCTTTTGAAGACAATTTGTCCATGCTGCTAAAAAAAAATTAATGGTGTTTTCCCAAATAGACTTTTTATGATACTTTATTTCTGTTAAACATTCTAAAGTTCAAAAAGGTAGGGGCAATAATGACATCAGCTAGTCCAGCCAATGTATTCTATGTGCAAGTTTCTTTGGACAGTTTGCATGGTAAATGTTTGACTTTTTGAGTCCAAGTTTTGAGTTGTGAAGTACATTAAGACCAATCTTGTACCCAAGTACCAACAGATATTGTAGATTCACCCTCCACTCTCTTACTAACTAATTAATATTATTTGTAAGCTAGACCAGCCTCTCAAAATTAAGCCATGAAAAAAATTTAAGTTCAAATGTATTTTGAATAAGCTTAGAAGTATAAGTTAGTTTATACCATGATGCTAAACAGGCTAAATCCAATGAACTTCTAATCTTTCTTGCTTTTTCATTTTTAGACAGAGCATATGAACACTCCAACACTGTTATCACAAGAACAACTCATGATCTTCATTGTGCAGCTCCTGTAGAATTTAGTTTTTGTTTTCAGTAACTTGATTTTTGAAAGTTATCATTTCTTTGAGGCAGGTTTGCAAGAACACATTTTTACCAGGAGGTTCTGAGTCTTTGGTTGCATACACGGCAACTTGTGCCAACGCCATGAAAGTTAGACATGTAAGAGTGTGGCACAAAAATAGTGGGAATTGAATTTTGTCTTCTTTGTTTAGATGTATAATTGTTTGCGCAGGCCTGCTGTGAGAGGCTGTTCCTAGCAATTATTTAGAGTTACAATTACTGCTAGCGATACTAATTACCCTCTGTTAATGCATGAATTCCTATGTGCTCTCTTGACTTGGATGCACTTCCTTTAAAGTCAAATCTAACAAAAGTATTGAAACAACTACTGCACTATCCTATCATAGATCTTCCAAGTTACAAACGCTAACATGTCTTCATTTCCTTTGAAGTACTACACTGAACTTTAAATACTTTACATAGGTCCTAAACTTTCTTTTCAATTAGATAAGATTAAAGTATTTGCATGGTGCATGAAGCAAATACATTTGTGCATATAACTCTTATGCATTCAATCTTTTTCACATCAGTGTTGGTACTGATAATATATATATTGACAATTCTAAAAACAAAACTACTATGCTCAAATTTATCTCATTGTTCATCAAGGAATCTAAAGAATTTAACATTTTACATGTAATTAAACACAGACTTAACCTCACTTGATGCCTTTGGATGCCTTTTAAAAACACATTTGGTGTTAGAGAGTGTTGACAAAATGTTTAGATAACTATTTATCCTAATCCAACTTGTTTATTTCACTAGCTGGTTTTTAGTGAGAGGCTATACAGGTATTGACAAATCTTTAGTAAACACTCGGTTTTAGTCCTATCCAATTAATTAGGTAACTCTTTATGGTTTAAAGGAGAAGTTGATGACAATCTATTTAGAAATATTTTGCTGCTGTAGTCCTTCCTGTTTTCATTTTAGTTTACTTGGTGGTTTTAAGGAGATTCTACATTTATTGATAAAGTATTTTTAAAAGCAATTTTCATTTGAATCCTATCCTTTTTAGTACACTTGTTTGTTTTAGATTCAGGCCGTTGAAAAGCTATTTAAACATACCATTTCCCCTAGTTCAATCCTATTTATTTCACTACCTCTATAAAATTTCATGCATGAACAGATCACTATACCTTTATGCTTCATTACTTTAGTGCTTATTTGGAAAATACATCGTCACCGTTTTCTCGAATAGACGATTAGCCCCTGCAGCCGAACTTGCATGTTAGGAGAAATTGAATTTTTAAAACCAATGTTTACAAAATTGTTAGCCACTTCAACTGTGACATTTTAGAAACCATGAAGGTGGGGATTTTCAATTGTACACATTTTGGAACAAACATTGTCTATCGTGTAGAGCATCATTTTCAAACCAGTGCATAAACAAAATTGGCAGTTTGACAAACTGGTAAAATCATTAAGGTCACACTTTTAAAACTTAAAAGCCAAAGCACTCATTTTGGGGCACTGTGCAAGCAATTGTACTTCAATATAAGAAGAAGTCAAATCGAAGATTGCCTGTTCATTAAACACTTTTATAATCTGGTGATATTATCATTGTGCTAATTTATGTCATTGAAAGACTAAGCACTTTTATGACTTAAAACCTAGAAAAAATGTTGATGTTAATGAAACATCAAACTCTGTGTAGATGTAACACTTTGCAGTTTTTACAAAATTCTGTTACAAATTTTTCTGTTCTTGAAAACGGTGGCGATATTTAAACTGATTGACAGACATGTTCCCCCCTTATGTCCTAAGTATTTTTTACAGACATTGGCATTGCTTCATTGATTTATAGATACATGTACAATACAAACGGTCTGGTCCTTGTATGTTGATCACATTGAGGTTCCAAAGAGTTCAATGTCAATGTGGGTTCAGAAATGTCTCATACACTGTGTCTGTACAGAACTGATGTATCCTTCTCATCTCATTTGTATCTCAAGTGTTCAAAGAGTCTTTAGGAATTCTGTCTCCAATCCAGGCTTTGAGATGTAGGATTAGATAACTCTAGAGCTGCATCTCAAAGCCAACATGTCCAAATTGTTCACATAGTCTTTGATGGATTGAAGTTTGTAGCATCAGTTGGTGATGATTCAGTGCTCTGAGAATCCTTGCAAACATGATGTCTCCTCACACATTGCATCTTGCAGCTTGCAGCATGGGTTAATGGACGTTTCCTACATTCCCAAGGTCTTTGAAGAGAGTAGTCTCCTGCTCAAGTATTCCATAATGATAACCTTCCTCTCTACTTGAATACTTGATTCTGCAAATGATACACAAGCAAACCCATTAACTAACAGAGTTACAATTGAATCAAACATATGATGTACCTGTTAATTATCCGTAAAAAGTGTGGAAACAATTATTGACAAAAGAGTTCCATCAAATCTTCAACTAATTTGTTCGGGTTGAACACAAAATTAATTATTAAAGTGAGATTTGGGCCTTTGACCTCTGGATTAATGTGCTGAAGCTCTACAGACTAAGCTATCTAGCCCAAATGTTGACAGTCTCCCTAGTTTGTGAATATCTTTTTTTGAGTGCCAGTCAAAATCCAGTCAGTTCCCTCGTGGTTTATTACTTGAAGTCTTAAATTTATTTAGTGAAAGTGAAAGGTGACTCTGTGTGAGGAAAGGGACCTTTTCTTTTGGGAAGATCAGAATATTTTCTATGGGGAACCAAGGAAAAATTGAAGCATGTTTGCATAATACTATCACTCTAGATAAATAAGAATGTATTGAGGGAGGGTGGTTATTGCCCTTATGTTAAAAATTTTTGGTTTTTTTCAAATCATGTTTGCTTTGTTGACTGATTGCAAAGGTCAGGGGAAGCCTAGTTGAATGCAGCTTTTGTTTTTGGGTCTGTAGATGTGTGCAACATAATTCAGGTGACAATGACAAAATGGTCTTATTTTTTTATTAACAAAATAATGTTTCACATTTATGCTAAGAATTAAGATATGTCATTAAAAATCATTTAGTTAGTTTATTTGTTTGTTTGTTTATTGGGGTGATGGGGTGTTTGTTTGTTTGTTTGATTGTTTGTGAGATTCAGTCAAAGTTTTTTGTAAACATATGGACATATTTTGATGACATGCAATGGTACAAAGCTGTGTGCCAATTGTTACTCTAAGTGTACAACTCCATTCTCATGCTGGTTAACACAAATACACACACTGACAATGAGATCAAGTGTACTTGGTCAAAAAAGGTCCAATAAAATAACATGCATCATAAACCCCTCGTTATTGAAATATAATTTCAGTCAATTGCCTGTCATGTTTCTGACACAATCAGGCAGGCAAGAATTTGCTTCAATGTTTCAGAGTATTCAAATGACAATGTTATCCTTTCCTACCTGTATTCCTGTAGGTGAGTTTGTATTCAAAGCCCAGGATTCGGTGCATCCATTGAAGAGGCTGTTGCTGAGGAAACACCATGTCGATAATCTGGGGTAAAGTGAAGGTAAAATAAAAACCTATTGAATATTCTTATATTTTAACTTGTAGCCCTGCCTTTGTATTTATTCTTTTGTTCATTTCGTCGCATTTTTCTCATAGTGACGAATCAGCATTTTTTAGCAAATTTAGGTTTTTGCAGTTTTAGGGTTAGTTTGTCTTCTGAATTCATTTCTGAAGGTTTTGAACAAAAACAATGTCTCATCATAAAGATATAAAGAGACTTTGTTGGCGAATATGTTTAAAGGCTAATAAATGTTTTTTTACATACTGACGAATAAGTGATTCGCCACTCCGTAAACACATAAATAGACCCTTTTGTTTTTTTACAAAGTGACGAATAGGCAAATGCGCTGGTAACCACTCCAGTTATGAGTGACTTATAAATGAAATGCCAGGTACCATCAGTTTCTCTTAAATACAACACAGTAAGATTTTCCGACTCCACTAGCTTGTCTTCAATATGCAGCCAAAAAGGTAATTATACTGTAGACAGATGTTAGTTTATTTAAATTTGTTTGCCACAATCATTAAAAATATCCTTGTGTTTGTGTTTGAAAAAGTACACACTGTCGCTGTACTACTTTAATAAAGGCTACACACAACGATACGCCATAACGTTATACATAGAGGTCAAGTTAACAGTCACACACAACGTTCAAGTTAACACTAACACTAACAGTCACTGTTAACTTGCACGTTGTGTCTGCTGGTAAACCTAACATGTACAATAATCGTGTATCAGTTTTGACCTACATAAAACAACGTATGTGTATCTAATGTGATAACTGAGGTGGATTTCACAGAGAGTTAAGACTAGTGTTATCTCGAGTTAGGACGAGTTACTCATCCTTACTTAGGACTAGCCTTAAGTTTTTAATGACTCCTAGGAATAGTCCTAAGTTAGGACTATCTTACACTCCACTGTTATTTTACGCTTGAATAATATTAATACAACGGTGTTTTTTTTTAATACAAGGCCTAACATACAGCTTACGTTTAGGCCTACATGCGCTAAATGTTTAGCCTAACATTACCAAAAATAGGCTTCATGTGTTTTATTTATTGGTTCATTGTTATGACCCAATAAAAACTACACAAAAAGACAAACCCGACAGCCCTTATCAGTTACATGAGATCAATGCGTACGTTCCTTGAAGAAATATGTAACGCTTAGTGCTAGTATTAGTAAGCATGATTAAATACAGCTTAAATAGTTTTTGCTTTCTAGTGTCGTGGAAGGCTATAATCTGGCTCTTAAATATTAAGTTTTGTTGATGTAACCTATTTTCCCCAATCAAACTGGGTTTATGTTGCAAATATAAAACGTTTAAGAGATCCTTAGTCTATACTGTCCTCGACCAGTAGGCCTAGTGGTTATGATGATTTAGTTATTTTATGTGGGTGTCACCGTAGGAGAGTGAGACTTTCTAGCAATACATATTACTTCAGTATGTTCAAATATGAAAGTCACTGGTTTGCATAACTATTCGTAAATGTTGGTCATGCAAAGTTTAAATTAAACAATTGTTTTTATATTGCCACTTCATCAAGCCATTTCAATGAACATCATTTTCAAATCCATTTAATATTCAATATTCGATATACTGCACTTAGTGCAAGATAGTTGACAGAAAGTCTGAACGCTTTTGACTTATCTTGAAATGTTCACATGTTCTTTTTTGTTACTTAGAATAACCTACCCCAGTCCAGGATCTGACGTGTTGGTGAAATGGGAGGATGGTTCGACCAATGTAGTCAAGGTGGAGGAATTGCGAGCAGAAGCAAGCGATGTCCTCAAAAAGGGATGCAATGTTAAAATGTGGTGGAAGCCACAAAACAAATGGTGGAAGGCAAAAGTCATTGCATTCGAAGGTGACGACTACAGCAGTGAAGATGAACTTCACGAAGACGACGACAACATACCCCTCTCTTGCCTCTTTGAGACATTACAAAAGCAGCATGAAGATACTCCCTGTTGTGAAACAGTAAATTGCACTTCAGAAGTATGGGCAGCTTGTATAACCTGTCAGTGCTTTCTCTGCTTCCAGACTTCGAGGAAAGTTCACCATGCCACCTTCACAATAAGTTTGTACCTGCTCCCGCTCCACAGAAGCCCGACTGTGTTGTTGTTGATCTTGAAGACGTTCCGCTCTACCAAATTTTAAGCGACAACACTGACCCGTCACAAGGCGTAGACATTGAAAACCTCCATGGAAACATAGTTCCCTTGATCTCACATGTTCCAGCATCTGTTTGTGATGAGGATGCACCAGAGCCTTCCTCTTTTGTTACCATTGAAGACCAAGAACAAAGAGTACCAGTCAATCCCTTATCTCCTCAACCAGAAGATTTTATTGTTGAAGGCAGCCAACACGAGGATCTCGACACTATGCCCAATAAAAAAGATAGTGCTGTGTCAACTAAAAAAACACGAACAATCCTTAGAAATATGGGTATGTCATACACAAATGCATCCAACAAGGTTGTCCCATCCCGTCGGGGACTTAAACCCACCTGCAGTGGAGATCTGTGCTCTAAGAAAAACTTAGCCTGTTCGTCATTTTCTTTAACGCGTAGACAAAATATTCAAAGTGCGTTTTTTGACTTGGCTAATCTAAAGGACCAGAGGGCTTGGTTGTCAAGACATGTGCAACACTCTCATCCACGAAAAGCAGATGGGACCCGTAAGAAACGAACACTTCTTTACAATCTTCCTGATGACCAGGGGATCTCTAAAAGAGTTTGTCGGATAATGTTTCTCAACACACTAGGTGTAAGTGAGCGTCAAGTAAGAACAGCTTTGAGCAAAACAAGTTATGATGGAGTAATGGAGTCTGAAAAACGTGGTGGTGTAAAAGGATCTCGTAAAAAAATGCAAGAAGAACTGAAAAACGCAGCAAAAGTGCACATTAACAAGTTCCCCAGAACGGAATCTCATTATTGCCGAAAAAACAACACCAGACAATACCTGGCACCTGAACTTACAGTCAGGAAAATGTACGAGATGTACAAGGATGAAAACAATCCACCTCTTTCATTTAGTTTGTACTACTCAGTGTTTTCTTCGATGGATTTAAAGTTTCATAGACCCAAAAAGGACATGTGCGGTCTTTGCCAAACAAATCATGAATCTAAGGAAAACAAAAGGGAGCTCCTTCAAGGAAGATACGAGACACATATTGCTGAAAAAAAACAAAGTCAGAGAAATTAAATCTGACCTCAAGGAAAAATCATTGACAGACCCAAAACTTCGAGTAGCAGTCTTTGATTTACAACAAGTAATTTTTTTGCCCCTAAATAATAGAATTGAACTCTTTTACAAGCGCCGTCTCTCGTGCTATAACTTCACCGTCTACATGTACGTCATGGATAGCAAGTTCTGTCAATGTTATCTTTGGCATGAGGGTATTGCAGCACGTGGTGCAAACGAAATAGCATCTCATTTATACAACTTTTTGTTGGAAACTGACTCGGACGGAATCAAAGAAGTTGCTTTATTTGCGGACGGTTGTGCTGGACAAAACAAAAATTCAATTATTCCCTCCATGATGCTAGGATTTGTTAACAATGCCAAAAATGTAAAGCAAATAACCGTGTATTACTTTGAAACAGCACACGGTCAAAGTGAAGGAGATTCGGCACACAGTACTTTAGAACGTGCCTTGAAGAGAGCAGGAGAGATTTTTTTACCTTCACAATTGGCAACTGTCATACGGCTTGCAAGAATAACTCCCTACGACCTTGTACAAGTCCAGAAGAAGGACATACTGGACTGGAAACAATACTCAGAGCAACTTGGAGTATTGAGAGTTCGTTCCACATCAAACGGAGAGCCAATAAACTGGACAAAGTTGAAGCAGTTTAGGGTTAAGCACAATCAACCGAAAACATTGCATATAAAGATGTCCCACCTGGACAATAGCTTTGGCATTTTACAGCTTGACGATCATCAACATCGATCATCAGGTAGCACACAGTCAAGTCATCCAAAGAGAGCGTACTTATTTGACCTTCCAAAGCTGTCAAGCGCCAAGTACAATGATTTAATGAAATTATGCCAAGGCAACACACCTGTTGTAAGACACCCCGAACATCAACAATTCTACAAGGAGCTACCCCACTAAATAATCACGGACCCAAGAAAAACAAAAACTGGTTTCCATGCTAATTTTGAATATATCATTTAACATTTAAAATTTAACCTGCAATCTCACAATTTTCCCGTCATTATTTAAACTTAACATAGTACAGGTCATTTCCAAGCACATGTTTATCTTGTTTACAGTTATAATTAAAATGACAACCAAAATCTGATTTGTAAATATACTTGATCGTAGGTTTTCACGAAGTCAGTTGTTACGGTTTCATAATGCCGGTCAACAACTAAAACACAATTTTAGATAAAACGAAAAATGTTTTGATTTTTAAATGAATCCTTCAAAACTATTGCCAACAAACACAAATGATTATTCCTTAAGTGCAAACATTGTTGATAACAAAACATCTTAAAGTTTGTGTATGCTTATACAACAAATGAGTTCAGTTACAAAATAAACATACTTGTTATTTCAATAAGTGTCTTGAGGTGTACAACTTTAACTTGGAAAAATTACCTATTCCTTCCCTCCCCATTTGAGCAATATCTGGAGGTTAACCAGGCCCAAAGGAAATGGGAAAATGTCATGTGTATACTCTTCCCATTTACATAGTTGGAAATTTTTTGTTTGTTTGTGTTTTTTTAGCCCGGTCTGAATTTACATTAAAGCTCCCCTCCCCTCCAATCCACATGCCAACAACACCCATCCCATCCGACCCCATCCACCCCTCAAAACCCACTCTCCCCTCCCCACCCAAAACAGAAGGAATTCTGGATCAGTGCGTCACTCAGGATTTTACCGTGAAATATCATGTTTAACACAAATAAAAATTAAGGCGTTTTAAATTACCTGCATTAATGGTGATATTACTGACGAATAAGCCCCAGAGCCTAGATTTGTTTTTTTACATACTGACGAATTGGGCACAAAAAGTGACGAATAAGCGCGTAAACGACAACAATATTTTTTACATACTGATGAATAGGTTTATGAGGTTATAATTGTTTATTCAGATCGTTTCATTTTGAAAAACATAAACAAATGTGAAGAAAAACTGCTTAAAAACATACCTTCGATTTGGCAAGTGATAAGGTAGGATAATAAGGTATGAAAGCAACGAATGAAAACATGTCCAACTTCAAAGTGAATTTACTCAAAATGCACTTTTTTCCGATTCGTCACTATGAGAAAAATGCGACGATTTGTTTCAATTTTTTTTTTGGCAATTAGGGAACATTTTTAATGTCTCAATCAGTGAGCTTTCAGAATGAAAGTAATTCTAAACAAAAATATCAACTCTGTACTTTGTCTTTGAATATGTCATGTTTAACAGAGGAAGACTTTATAGCAATACTCCCAACTGAATCCACAAACTAACTAAACAGATGTCACTTGTTTCAGTATTTGTCTGCATTAATCATGGATAACATTCCTTTTGTGTCCAGGCAACTCTTCTATATAAACTAATGGGTTAACTTTTACTTCAAACTAAAAATGTGTTCATACTCGTAGTGAAAACACATGGCAAACTGCTCCCTTACCAAATGCCCTTTCAGAGCCTCAAGGTAAAAAAGACAATTGTTTAGCTACAAATTTAGGGCGACAAGGAAATGAATGATGACTGCCTTTCTACTTGTATTTGATGTCAAAGTGAAAACCTGTAGGTATATTTGGACTGAGGAATTTTATACAAATTGAATCACAGGAACTCAGATGGATCAGTAGTGGAAAAACAATAAACTGTTGATTAAACTTCTTGTGTACACTAATGCCAAACATGACTTCTTCAGTGGAATCAGAGCTATCTACAGTCCAAGAACTCATGTACTGACCATTCTGAGACCAAAGAATGTAGAAAAAGCTTTCTTAATAAAGGGTGTCCTGCTGGAAAGAGCACTTTATGGATCTTCTCTAAGAAGACTCCATCCCGGACAAATATGTTTTACTAATTTTACCACACCACTTAAGTGTAGAGAAGAACTTGTTTATTTCCTAACTTTTGTTGAAGTGAAAGAATCCTCCAAACAGTTGAGAAACTCTATTGCACCTTTATTTGAGTATAGTAAGAGCTGATTCTGTTTTCCACTTACCATTCTTGTGCTGAAAGTTACTGCATCATCGCGACAGTGAGCCTCATAAGAGAGTTGTCCATCCAATGTTGTGCAGACTGTTGTCCCTCAATTGAAGTCTAATGAAGGATGGTAAAAAGATTAAAACAGTGTTTAAGTCAGGCTCCCTATGCAAGTGTTTTTCTCTTAACTCATCTAAAAAAATACAAATTAAAAAGGTATTACATTGGTCTAGCTCCAATCTAATCAGAGAGTAACTCACCTTTGAAATGATCCTCACATCAGGTCTCAGTAGAGAGAAAGCTGCAGAAATCTGTTGTCAATGTATTGCAAGTACATCCATTGTACAGTAGTTGAGATCATACAGTTGTGTAGGTTCCCGCCATGCCCGTAATTTGTTGGCTGCAGGTCTGTACTTCAGTAGATGGAGATGAAAGAAATCCAGAGTAAATTGTGTAAGCTGTCCAGAGAGTACATTGAGCAAGCTGTCCAGAATCCAATGACAGTTTTCAGGCAAACCTCAATGATGAAACATCCAGTAGTTGGCCATGAGAGGCAAACATGTGTGGCAAACTCCACACTGTTATGAAACTGCTTCACTGCTGTTTGAAGATGTTTCTGGACATTTTGAGAGCTGAACAATTGGAGTCCTCCAAGAAAGTTTTCAGGCAAATCTCACTTGGGAACAGTCGGGAGGGATTCTGGTACTAGATATACACCTTCATGTACTAGAAAGCAGAGAGATATGGGAGGAGACTTGGCGTATGCACATGTAGATGTACACTCCACACTGTTTGAACAGGTAACTAGTTCAAAGTTGAGTAAAGGTTTGAAAATGTGTTGAAAGCTGTCAAAAATTCATTCCCTTGTTGACTGGATTGGCAAAAGTAAAACACATCCCTCATAAGTCTGTGATTTCATTCCAAAAGTTGTAGAGACACAGTGTTTTATAATGACTTCCATGTGTTCCAACTCATTGCTTGGCTGTCTGTTGTTCTAACATCCAACATATTCTTCACTACTGCAACTAATTCAGTTTACAGGGCAGTGTGGTTTTCCTCTTAGCTCTTGTAGTCAACACTGCATCAAGCTTAGACTTGATTGTCACTGCATCTTCACATCCTTTTCTTCCTTTTCAATCCTCTCTAATACCAGTGGTACAGCACTGAGTAGTAGTGTGGAGCTTTACTAGTACTAGAACACAACTCTCTAAATGTCACTAATCTGTCATGCAAGCACTGTGAGTTGATCCCTTGTATTTGTACAGCATACTTTGTGACATGCTCTGGGTTCATGTGTTGAGTATGGATAAGTTTAGACGGCTTTCTGCTGATGTAGTACAAAGTATCAGCATAAGTTGTAGAACTTTAAAGGATATTGTTGTAATCATCAGGCATTGTTTGGAGCTCTATTGTTGCAACATCTAATTCTCTTGGATTTTAGGTGCAGCATGAGTTCCAGTACTTTGTTGGTGTATCTGGTGAGTAGTGAACAAAGTTTTGGGGGGTTTCAATTGTTTCAGCATACCCTATTCTTCAGATTACATAGTGGCACTGTTTGAACCTGCTTTTAGTTCCTGTGGTGAGCACTGGTTCAAATATGGGGCTAGATTGTCACATTGTATCTATGTACTCTTCTTGATGAATGTCAGAACACTGCGCAATGCTATCCTATTCCTGTGGTGAGTATAATCAGTTTAGGGCTAGTTTCAAATAATGGGACACAACTCTATGAAGGCACAGTCATCTCTCATGCAAGAACTTTGAGTTGTAAATTGCACTCCATTAGGTTCATGTGGCGAGTATTATACTAAGTTTGTCATGATTTCTGTTCATGTACATCCCAAATCTACTGATCAGAACTGCTGTCACTGTGAATTTCCAGTTTAGCATTACAGGGTAGTTTTACTATTTACGGTATTTTTGAACGCATTGGGCAGTGCTAGGGGCTCTGTTGTAGCAACATCTACATGTTCTCTTGAGTTGAAGGAGCACCATGAGTTGCAACACGTACTTTCTGGGTTCCAGTGGTAAGCACTCAGCCAGTGTGTGGGATTCTCCACCGTTGTGACACAAACATTTATCTGTAGGCCCCCCCTTTGTGTCTTTTTGACTGTTTGCAGTGTGAGTTTACAGTGCTGCAAACCTCTCTCTGACTTGTACATGAGTTCATAGAAGTTTGAAGTGCAGTTTTCACCTTCTCTATGGATTCTTGTTGTGAGCAGCTCATTCTGGGCATCGTTACATTGTAGTACTTGATGTATTCCTCCATGGTTTGATCAGTTCAAACAGATGTTAAGACTGTCTGGTGCCTTGCAGTGCCTTGTCTTTCTGTGATGTATTCAACTTGCCGTCATAACTTGCAGGTAGCTTGTGTAGATCTTATATGTTGCCCATGGGAAATGAGGACAAAACAATCTGGAAGTAAGACAAATAAAAGATCAAAGATTTAATAACCTTTACTTGTACAATCTACATACAAAATCAAGTACATGCATTGCTGTTACTTCTGTTTATGCAAACACCTAATAAGAAAAGTATGTAATTTGGCCAGGCTTATGTACCTGTAGCTGAACAACCCTGCACCATTTATTTTAACACTCTTTAATATCCAAATTTAAGTTGAACTAGACATTAGGTGTCTGTGAACAAGAAAACAAAATTGTTCCGGTTTACGATATGATTGTGTGATCCAGACCCTGAAATGAACCCAGAAATAAACCCAGAAATTTAGGCAATTAGACAATAACTCTAAACCAAACACAGATCCCAAATTTGACTCAAACTGTGCAAAAATCCCAAACCATAAAGCTTACCAGTAAGTGCAGTCATGTTTTTAAATAAAATGTTTACATGTGCTCTATGCTACAATACTGCACAAAAATTAAGATTTAACCACTTGTCAGTCAGGAAAAGTTTTTTAGATGCTCGTGCAATTTTGCACGAACACCTATTGATTTTGTTCTGTTTTTTTAGGTGTTCGTGCAATATGTGCATGAACACCATTTGTTTTTGTTATTTTAAATTTTTTTCTTCTCCATCTTCTTCTAGAGAACTCTTCTCTACAGCATAACTCAAGATTTAACTTTAATATAAAGACAACACACTTGTCATGACATCATGATGACAGCAGTGGGTGTCGAATTACAAGGTTTTATAAATTGAAAATTACCATTTTCTGTTTGCTGTATCTTTGTGAATTTGAAAGCTATGCAACTCATAATTGGGCATCTGATACATCAAGATGGGGCAACATTTGAAAAGTAACGCAAAAATTGTATGACCTTTACTTACGGTCTTAACAGAAGGTAAAAGTCTGCCTTTGTGTTTTTTCATTAAAAAAAAACAAACTTTTGTCACAACTCAAAATTGAAATTGATTTGAACCTTGAAACTCATCAGACATTTGAACCTTAAATTGAGGACAGCACAAACTTGATGACGCCATGATGACAAAATTGGGTGTTGAATTACAAGGTTTTCAAATTAAAAAAAAAATTACCAATTTCTTTTCGCTGTATTTGATTGAATTAATAAGCTATGATGTTCAAAGTTTGGCATCTGATAGATCAAGACTGGAGCAACATTTGAAAAGTTAATGCCAAAATCGTATGCCCTTTACTTCCGGGTCATTACCCTGGGTCGAAGTTTATCTCCGAAATTTTTCCTTCAAAAAGTCATGTTTTGTGAATTTGTACAGCATAACTCAAGATTGAAATTGAATTGATGGTTGAAACTCATCAGACATTTTAACCTCAGTATCAAGATGACACAAACTTGGTGATGTCATGATGACGTCATCGGGTATTAAATTACATTAAATCAAAGTTTAGTATTTGTAAAAAATCATAACTCAAAAACCACAGGTTGGATTTTTACAATCTACACATCATCGGATAGGTCGTTAAAAGTTCAACAAACACTACATACAACATGATCCCATTTGACCCTGACTTCTGGTTGAAAATTTCGAAAATTCATATCTCAAAAACTACGTAATATTTTTACGTACATTTTGCATCAGATTATAAATGAGTTATCCTGCAGAATGTATTGCACAGTGATAATAACATTTTAACCTTCGCATTTGGTTAAAACTTGACGTCAAAGCACATGTTTCTGTTGAACCACATTGTACAATACACGGTAGTGAAGGCCTACACGTAATACAATGTACGTACACAATGTATGTCAAACCTGCACCAGCCACGCATGTGTACGATGCACGTGTAGTTAAGGTCTCGCTACACGTCCATACAGCCACATGCACATTGCATGTGTGGTGTAAGTTAAAATGTCTGTACTAAAACTGTAAAGCTACATATAGGAATACATTTGGCAATGCTCGCTATTTCATTGTATGTTGCACATCCAAATAATAGCAGTCCGTGTAATATTTTGAAAATTCATACCTCCTTAACCACACATTTGATTGTTACAGTCCATAGGTCGTCTAAACGGTATTGATAAATTAAACACGCACTACACAAATTGTGACCAGTTTAACCGTAACTTCCGGTTCAAACCGGAAGTTGAAATTTAATGTTTTAAAAAATCATAACTTCTGAACCACACATTGGATATTTAGAATCTATGCATCATTTGGAAGGTACACATTGTAGATAACAAATGAAGAAACGATACACAAAATGGTATGCCCTTTGACCTTGACTTCCGGTTTAAACCGGAAGATGAATTTAATAATTAACAAATTAATAACTCCTCAACCACTCATTGTATTTTTATCAAGTAAACGTCATCAGACAGAGCTCCTAAGACTTAACAAACGATACACAGTGTATCCTCATTTAACACCGACTTCCGGTTCAAACCGGAAGTTAAAAATTACTGTTTCCAAAAATCATATCTTCTAAAGCACACTTTGGTTTTTTTTTGCAATCTTTACATCATTGGCAGGTATTTATCAACTTAAGAATTGACACACAGAATGCGACCCAATTTGACCTTGACTTCCGGTTCAAACCTGATGATCAAATTCAATACTTGAAACAATAATAATAATATATTGTATTTGTATAGCGCCTACTGCAGGCCAGCCTCTAAGCGCTTAACATTCAGTATTTCCTGCAAGGTATTTGGGGCTACGTTTGAAGTATGAGACCTACTCCTTTACATAGCACCTTGTAATGGTTTACAAGGTGCTGTGGCGCAATATGCAGCCGATCAAACCAGGAACACCGGGGCGGACCCCTTCTCTTTTCGATAAGTGCACTGGGTTCTTTTTCGTGCGTTACACAACACACGGGACCAACGGCTTTACGTCCCATCCGAAGGACGAAGCAATCATGGTTAAGTGTCTTGCTTAAGGACACAGGTGTCACGACCGGGGCTCGAACCCACACTCTGCTGATCAGAAACACCAGAGCTTGAGTCCAGTGATCTTATCCACTCGGCCACGACACGCCACAAATCATAATTCAAAATTCCCGATTCACACATTGGATTGAAAGCTATGATGTTCATAATTGGGTATATGATAAATCAAGACTGGGGCAACATTTGAAAAGTTAGCGTCAAAATTGTATGACCTTAACTTCCGGGTCATTACTCTAGGTCGAAGTTTCCCTCGATTTTTTTCCTTTAAAAAGTCATGTTTTTTTTGCTTTTTTACAGCATAACTCAAGATTGAAATCGAACTGAAGGTTGAAACTCATCAGACATTTGAACCTTAGTATCAAGACACCTCAAACTTGATGATGTTGAGATGACGTCATCGGGTATTAAATTACATTAAATCAAAGTTTAATATTTGTAAAAAATCATAACTCATGAACTGCACGTTGGATTTTTACAATCTACACATCATCGGATAGGTCGTGAAAAGTTCAACAAACGCTGCACACATTGTGACCCCATTTGACCTTGAATTCCGGTTCAAACCGGTAGGTGAAAATTTCAAAAATGTATATCTCAAAAACTATGTAATATTTTAACATGAATTTTGCATCAAGTTATAGATGAGTTATCCTGCCGAAACCTTTGCACAGAGATTATAGCATTTTAATCTTTGCATCTGGTCAAAACTGGGCGTCAAAGCGCATGTGTCTGCTGACTTTCATCGTATGAAAACGCACAACAGTGTAGGCCAACACAAACATATGCCGACACTGTACACAGTCACGCAACTGTACAATGCACATGTACAATGTAGTTAAGTTGACATGTACATGTACAATCGACTCTCGTTAATACAAGCTCGGAAGATACGAGACGCCGGTTAATACAAGGTATTTCACCGGTCCCGAACTGTCCCATTCGTGTTTCTATGTCTTAAAAAACGGAAGATACGAGCACGGTCGTAACGAGAACACGGATAATACCAGGTATTTTTGCGGCCCCATGATGACAAAATGTATTGTTTTTCATAGCGAGATCGGAAAAATATTGTTGCGTAAAAGCTTACCATTCAGTCAGCCAAGTTTCTGAAATTTCATGCTTATTGCCAAACTATTTATCAGATCGGACCGGCTACACGGTTCCGTCCGATCCGAAAATCAGAAACATTACGCTGGTAACCTATGCTTGAAATACTACTTCGCCTACACGCCTAGCGGCTACCAGCGAAAACAACGTTCAGCATAGGCGCTACGCAGTATCGAATCTGTCACATCATGGTCACATGACCGGCAAGTTTGACATGACTTAGCTATGATTTTGTATTTGAGTTATACAAAATATTAAATTTCTATGATCATAGTCAACAAAATTGCATTTATCATTATTATTTTTGTGTACAGGATGCTCGTAAGAACTGTACAACCGCTCCGTTCTAGCCTAGACACGTGTGTAGTGCATGCACTATGACGACATGTGTATAGAGTACATGTAGCTACATGTACATGTACGTGTAAATAGTGCGCTGCATTTAAGACGAGGTTCAGATAATGAGGAAAATGGGCCAGTTCGGCGGACCTCGTATTAACGAGAGTCGACTGTACTACATGTGCAAATACATGTAGCGATGCTCGCTATTTCATTGTACATGTACATTGCAAACCCAATTAATAACGGATAGTCTGGTAATATTTGAAAAATTCATATCTCTTTAACCACACATTGGATTTCCTTAATCCATACGTAGTCTGAACGGTATTGATAAAATAAACACGCACTACACAAAATGTGACCCGTTGACCTTAACTTCTGGTTCAAACCGGAAGTTGAAATTTCGTAGTTCAAAAAATCCTAACTTCTGAACCACACTTTGGATTTTTTAAATCTATGCATCATTTGGAAGGTAGATAACAAGTGAAGAAACGATACACAAAATGATATGCCCTTTGACCTTGACTTACGGTTTAAACTGGAAGATGAATTTAATAATTAACAAATAATAACTCCTCAATATAACATCATTCAATCATAATTTGATGGCATCGATCTGAACACCTTGTTTTTGTAGTAAACAAAAACTGAATGTCTAGTTTTTTTTTTGAACTTCCTATTTTGACTGCAAGGAAAGATCCAAATGAGGCCATGTTTTAAAATGAAATGTTGCAATTGTTGTAAGCTACAATACAACAAAACAATTCAACTGTATGGCATTTTGTTCAGGAGATATGCTTTTTTTAAAGAGTTTTGAGCTTCCTGTTTTGACCAGAAGAAGAGATCAAAGTGAGATCAATGTTTTGAAAAAATTGTTGCATTTGTTGTAAGCTACAAAACAACACAAACAACACGACTTAACGACATGTGGTTCAGGAGACATGAATTTGTAAAGGAATAAACTTTGAATAACCGTAATTTGACACCTGATGACGTCACAGAAAAAAAAAGTTTGTTCATAACAATAAATTTCATAAGGAACACGATGGTATAAAACTTATTCCCATTTTATGCATTTTAACAAAAACCCTAAAAGTATGTAGGAATTACATGTGTTGCTCTGATTTGTTTTCACACAAGTCTATTTATAGACACTTGCATGTGATTTAAAGGGTTTTTGTACCTTTTGTAGATCAAGTTTTTGGCCATGACATGAACCCCTTTCAGTGTGATTGAAGATGTATGTATTATAATTTACCTGTAGTTTCAGCTTCATACAATGTATTAAAGTTGTCAAGTTTTTGAGAAAAAAGTGAAAATCACAGAGCAATTTTTTCAGGAGTCACGTAAATCCGTTGTACATATGCTTAAATAATTTTCTTCTCATGAGACGAAAATTATTTGAAGCCTTTTACAATGCAAAAAAACCATTTACAAATGTTCTCTTTGAAACATATTAGTTTACAGTGTATTTATAATATTTGATAATTTTTACCCTATACATAAAATGAACTTGTCCAGGCAGTCTTGTTAGTGCGTGTGGGACAAATGTCTGATTGTGTGTGCATGGGCGTGGCCGGCCATTTACAACACGCAGTGGATACGGACTATCCATGTACGTACAAACAGTACATTTTCATGTACATGTACGTGTGTAGGACAATGCCGCGCATGCTGTACACAATACGTTCATGGGATGCAATGCAGGGCCTGGCGCGGGGCGCGACCAGCTCGGCCAGTGGTCGCTCGGCATCGGCTGTGGCGACGGGCGAGAAAACAGATCGACATTTTAAAAACAAAAATAGCGTTAGGCGGGCATTAACGGGCGAGAAAACATATTGAAATTAAAGAAAAGAAAAAAAGCGTACGGCGGGCATTAACCCCCTCCCCCCCCCAGCGTGAGGTTTGTGGGCTCATGAAAATGTTGATAATTGTGAACGGCCCCTTAATGCTGACCTAGAAACAACATTACATTGGTCCTACATCAGAAACCAACTCAATGTTTATAATACTTTCCCAATAATAGTCAACGTTGGCTCAACAATGATAGCCGATGTAAAACCAATGTGACAATGCCAACTTGGAGCCAGTATTGGTCCTACGTCATGTACGTTGCAAACTAACACAATGTCGATACTGCTTTACCACTAATAACCAACGTTGGCTCAACATTGATTGTCAACGTAAAACCATTATTATATTGTCGAACTACAGCCAATATTGGCCAAAAATCAATACCCCAACACATTGCCAAATGTTGTGTTTTTTTTCTCGCAAATCTAACGTTGCTCTATTGATTGCTGACAGAAAGACAATGTGATTCGGACGACCTTGGCCTAATGTCAGAAACAAACATAATGCCAACACTGTTCATGGCAACATGAGGCCAATGAAAAAAGCTAATACAATACTAAGCCTGTGACGGTTAAACGTTTAAACGTTTAAACGTGTACAAAATCACTATGCGTTTAGTAAAGTGTTAACCGTTTAAACGAAACAAAAAATGAAAAATAATTTGCCGACAAGCTTTTGGTCGGCTCCACTGTGGGCACGTGTGATTGACACTTACTTGTTCAGCGAACCTAAGCTACAACTAATTCAAACCTACAATTTGTTATACATTTTGCTTTGTGCGTTGCGCCGAAAACATACACACAGAATATGCCGCACAGTGTGGGGTTTTATTATTTGTAGAAAGCTGGCTATGCGTTATTAAGAAACATTTTTAAAAAAAAATCATTTTTGGACGATGTTATCCCCTAATTTCTGCCCTAAATAATACTTTTTCCATCAACAACCAATTTCATGGATTCGTGATTTAAGGATTGGTTGTTTAGAACTTCGTTTGCAATAAAATCATCGAGATTCATCGACCTGTCGACAACGCAAATTGAGAAAATTCCAGTACCTTTGCCACGCATAGCCCTCTATCGGCAAAAGTTGTTGTTGTTTGAAAAGCCTTAATCCAAGGCTGTATATATACATGTATTGTACCAATCTGCAGGCGTGCGGCACACTGTGCGGCAATTCTTTACTGGTACCGTGTTGGAGACTAGCCAAGCTCTCTTATGAATATGGTAATTACAACGGCCATCAACGGCCAATCACAGCGTGCGGAATGTTGGTTAGCTTGGACTTTGGACCCTGCTGTTGTAGACCATACGTTGTGGGGCCCGGGCCGATGCACGATTTACCGTGGGTTTTTCTACTTTTTAGTTTTCGTTGGACCACCTTCTGGGTGTTTTTCCTTGCGATGTTTTTTTGTACCGATCCTTGGATGTTGAAGAAACGTTCTCCGTTGCAAGCAAGTTCGTCCAGTTCGTCCTACACAGAATACTGGTTGGGGTACGTTTTCGCGGTCGTAACCAATAACTGTTTCATAGGCAAGATCAACCGAAACAGTTATTGGTTACGACCGCGATCGGACTTCGACTAGGACTGACCATAGAGCAAGGAACCTTGCTCTATGGACTGACATCCGTTTATGTCTGTGTTTTTATGTCCACGTGAATTTGTGCTTGATGGATATGAAGTCTGGATCGTCATGCCTCGCCATTGTTATAATTAATACATAAACCGAGCACCAGTCTACTTACAACGACTTGCAACGGCTGGAAAAGCGTATAAGCTGACCTTTGACCGCGTTTTGTTTTTTTTCACATTTTTCGTTAATTACGTGATATTTTGATGATTTTTTTTTACAACAACCATTTAAAATTTATTGTTTGTCATTCCACATCACTAAATTAGGTAAACAGTAAGCCGGTGTGTCCCTTTAACATTTGTAATGTACAGAACATGTACATGTATACTTAAATGAACGATCGCAATTCTAATGCTGGGGTTTGGAAGTCGGGCATGGCTTGTCGGCTGCTCGTTTGGTCGTATTAAGTGCAGGCGAAAAAATAGTTTGTGTGTAAAGGAAGCTTATACCAGTGTTCGGCGCTGCCGTCGAAGTTGCTTTCGTTCCGTGGTTTGTCATTTTTTTGGCAGGGCGGCCTTAAACTTTGGGAGGGCGGCCGTTAATAGTCAAAACATTGGGACTTCCTTGTACCATGGAGGATTGTCTTTGGTGTTCGTGTATTTTAGATCATTGACTTGCCGCTGACAAATTTTAAACGGTTAACCGTTTCGAAAAGTTTTGTTTAAACGGATAGTAAATTAAATGTAGGGTCACAGGCTTATACTATACCAATGCCAACATTGCAGACCAAAACCAATGTTGGCCCAATGTATGAATGTTATCTGGGAAAGCACTTAACAAAGGTTGTGAAGTTCTCTTGATTCGTTGCTCTGAGATTAAATGCAGCAAACCTCTCTCTGAGATAGACATGAGTTCAATAAGAGTTTAAAATGCACGTACCTTGGTTACCTCTTGGGTTTGTGTTGTGATCAGTTCATTCTGGTCGTCGTTACAATCAACTACTCAGTGTAGTCATCCATGGTTTCCATCAGTTCATATAGTCAGTACATGTCCAAGTGTGTTGTGTTTCTGTGGTGCCTCTACATCTTTAACTTGGTGTTGTATATTGTGTGCTGCTGGTGTCGACATCTTATGTTGCAAAACGTCATGGGGAATGTAGACAAATCAATCTAAAAGAAAGAAAGTTTCAAAATCAAAGAATTAGTTATCTAAGTAGACGCACTACAATCCTACCTCAGATTCAAATACATACCTTGTTGGTTAACGGGATGTTTCTAAGAGAAACTAGGTGTATTTTTGGCAAAGCCAGTCAATTTTTAGCTGATGGACCACGGGGCTGGAATACCTTTGAAGATGCATGGCCAGTGTTTAGATGATAGGATTTGTTTTTATAGATTTTGAAACATCAATAAAAAAGTTACAACTTTTAACATTGGGAGCTTTAGATGCATGCACTGTTGTTTTTAACTGGGATAAGCAAGTTAATTAATGAATATTCATGACTTCTGTGACCTCTGTGCTGTGGGCTGGTCACGGCCTACACACACATGCGCATGCTGTGCATTTTGTGTACCGTTCATGATCTTTATAATCACACACTGTTTGTAGCATGTGTAGATGTAAACTGAGTTGGTTTTAATCACATTCTTCATATGGGATAATTGAGCTATAAGGGTTATTGCATTTTTATCGAATAGTCATGTTAACAAATTTCATTAAGGCATTAACCATTTGCGTTCGTGCGTTTTCCATGCTGTTGGAATCAACATTTACGCTAACACACTTCGTAACCTTTGTAACACTTCTTCAATCTGGTGGTTATAAACTGATGGTTATGTTACTGACTTGTTAGTAAATCCCTTTTTCACACCCAATGTTGGCCTTAAACAAAGCTAAAATAACGTCAAGCCCATTTAGTACTAATCACGTTCAACACTAATAGGATATTCCAACGATAGGCAGTAATGCGTTTTCACCGCATAATCACATACAAAATCAAAAGATTTTTTATGTGATTACGTAATCACATAATGACACTATTTGCCCCGTCAATAATCAGGTTATTGAAAAGTTTTGAATCAAGTGATACAAACTTAGTATTCACGCTATTGACACAAAAATGTAATTTTTCACAATACCAATATTCACGTTATTGACCAATATTTGACTCCAGTTTTTTACACCTAATAATCACGTTTTTGGCTGTTCTTGTATTCGTTGTATTAACCAATAACAATGTTTTGGCCCAATTCACGTTCAATTCTTAACCACGTTATTGATCTGTTCTTGAATCATTTCATTGTTGCATTTTTTATCACATTTCTTTGTATGGCAATTAAGTAATTGATATCATATATTTTGGTAATTACATCGGTACCGAGGCTTCATCATCATGGTCTTGTGTTGTTTATTTATAATTTCAAGTTCACATATCTGATCCTTTTCATTAAATTTTTGCAATGAAACGAAAGCCTGGATAGTAAAAGCATGCTGCAAATACATTTTATTTTTTATTTCTGCACTTTTAAAAGATATTGCAGTTTGCATATTTATAGGGGCACATATCCAAAGGTGAACTGATGTTAAAATAGGGCCAACGCGGTTTAATGACAATCTACGCAAAAAGATTAAAGAACATTGTCACTTTAACAAAATTTGCTTTACTAAAAGTACCGAACTTTGATTAGGCTTTGTCCCCTGATACCAACCGTCGTCTTTTAAACTGAAAATATGATTATCCTGAAAATGGAACAGGACAGTGTACACCAGTAATTTTTTAGAATAAGGAAAATGAACACATATATGTTTATGCATGGAGGATGTCATACAAAATTGCATTATTAATCATTTGTACATTATGTAGGCAGAATGTTGACCTTAATCTATAAGCCAGAAAGTGCATTTTTACCTGAATTTTGACTCCACAAAATGACTGTTCCTCATAAGAAACTTCAGGGTATTTCCGAATTACATTACAATCTCCAAATAACAAAATTAATTTTCCCAAACCGCGTGTACAAAAAATCCCATATGCTGCATGCACAATTAAATTAAGGAAGCATGATCAATAGGTGGCGCTATTTTCAAATGTCCATTTTAAAAAACTGAAAAAGCTCAAAATAATTTAGATTCCTAAAACCCCCAAACAAGATCCTTTTGAATAATTTAAGGTAACAATACGGTATAACAATTTAAAACAAAACTGTCATAATTTATATATAACAAAATATTTAATAGAGCATAATAACATGGTTCCAATCTTAAGCTGTGCATGCTATGACATACTTAGTGAGTCAGGGTACCTATTTAAGTAAACAATACCACACACTGCAGTGGTGGAAGGAGCACATGGTTTATGTTAATTTGTTATGACTGGAAGTCAGTCGGCTGAGCTCAACAACAACCCAGTTATTCAGGGTAAATACTTTTTATAATTTGTTGAAAATTATTATTTAATCTTTAGTGGAATATTTATTTTGCAAGCCTCAATTTGTTTGAGAAAGTAAAATATTAATAATTCGTATTAATTACTAGTTTAGTAATTCAATATATATATTTTTTAAGACTAGAAAAGTAGTACTAATTTTCTTTTTTTTAATTATTATTTTTTTATTTAAATAAATTGGCCCTTTGCATGAGTATTTCTGTTTATCTGGACCAAAAACTTCTTAAATGCTCCATAAAAAGCAAACAAACAAACAACAAGCAATAAAACAAAACAATTTTATCTTAATTTTTAATAAAAATAATGAGGCAATTTAAAAAAAAAAATATATATATATATAGGTTTTTTTTTAAGCCATTGAAATTTTGGTTAAAAAATGATTAGGCCAACACAGAAACCCAACTTTGTGCCATTGTAACAACTCTCCCCCCCCCCCCCGCCTAACCACCAAACTAAAAGTATTTTAGTGTAAACATTTTAAATTCATGTCAAAAATGGTTTCAGTTGGTTTAAAAATTCACAAACTGGTGGTTTTGACCACCCAAAGAAGTAATTTTAAAACATAAAAAATAAATAACTAATAAAAATAACAAATAAATACAAAATTAATAGGTCAGTAAAAACAATTACTTACAAACTATAAAGTATTTTTTTTTTAGTACATGTTATTTTAAACTCACTTTTTACAATCAAACTTTTACTGCAGGCAGGATATTCTAACTTTTAAGTATAATTTCTTTGGAAAAATCATAAAAACTCTTATTAAAGAGACTTTAAAAAGTTTTAAAAAAGCCTAAAGTACATGTACATGTAGGCCTTGGTCAGCCCAGATACTTGTTAAGTTTCCTACTTATTTCCAAGGACCAATATACTGCCTGTTACTGTTTTATAAAACAACATGAACCTTAAAATTGTTTAGTTTTTGCTATAGCTAATAACATTTAATGGCGTTTATAGTTTCACGGAGCAAAGTAAAAACAAAATTTCAAAAAGGCAACGCAAATATTTAACAAAACATCCAAACCCTACACTTCCAAAGAAATGCAAAAAATTTACACTTTTCCAAATGTTTTTCTACTTCAATTATCCTGTTGCTTTAGTGACCATGTACCACAACAAAATGTGTACCAATGAAGCAATAAACTTGTTGTCCTACCCAAGCAACCGCACCCTCCCCCCCCCCCTCCGAAAAAAAGAACAAAAAGGGGTAACAATATTTTTACAAAATTCAATGGCAGCAATGACAATGTTTTCAATTGATATTTTCATCTAATGAATTAATAATGACTATTTTTCTTCTGACGATAAATGTTTTTAATGAGTGTAAGATCTAAAAGCATTGAGTAATGAGCTGGCAGAAAGTAGCCTTTATTGACAATTTAATATTATTATCATCACTTTTTTGTCTTTACTACCAACACCTCTTTGTATGAAAATTCTCAGAATAAATGCCATATAGTAGCAGCTAAAAACAAAGCAATACTAATTCTAAGTTTTAGTAAAGGCCAAAGTAGTAGTTTTTAAATCACGGAATTAGTTACTGGTGTAAAAACAAAATTATTTAGTTCCTAATGTTTGAATAAAATAAAAATTCAACTGATCAAGTTTATTGTTACCCTTTGATCAGTCTATGTGTCTCGGGGGGGGGGGGGGGTGGTCAACCCTAGAGGGTTTTTTTACAGGATTTTTTAAAACTACATTTTGGATGGTTTCGTAAAAATAATTGGCCTTTTCGCTCGTCAGGGTAAAGTCAGGGGTGTTTCCTTGCCACTAAGTTAGCTAATTAAAGGGGAAAATTAAATTACTGGGTAATGTAAATGCTCAAATCAGTCTAGGCAATAGCGGGGCATGTAAAGAAGTCACTTAAAGAGGTAACAAATTTTAGGAAAAGCACATCAATTTTTTTAAGATGTCTTAGATGGTGTGGTAGGAATTGTTGACCCTTTTTAACACAAGGGTTAAAATCAGATAATGGAATAATAATAGTTAAAATTTTCGTGCACCACATACAACAAATAACAAAAATATTCAATTGCAACAACAAACTTGCTGAGGTAACTTAGCCAACACCCTTCCAACTTTTTGAAGGGGAAAAACGTCGAAACAGGCAGCAATTACATTTTTTTCTAATTAGCGTCAACTGAGCTACTGAAGATTGCTAAAAATAAATCACATTTTAGGATATGGTTTTGAAGGAACTTAAATTCTAAGAGAGAATGAAAATTAAGTTAGTCTCTATTTTAAAACAACAAATAAACAACACACAAATAATTAAATAAATGATTTTTTGAAAACACCTATTGCAATGGAGTTTGTTACTGCATGTTTGATATTCCTCCTATTTCTGTCTTATTTCCAATTTTTACTTTTAAAAAAGTGGATTTTTTCCATGGAAAATTCTGAGAAACTCTGAAAAACATGTATTCTGCACTTTTTCAAAAAGCTCACTCTTTTCAATCAGACATTGGAATAAAAACAGTTAAAATGGTCATGCCCCACAAAAAACAAATGTATTATAACACACCTCTTGCTAGTTCTGTGGTTTGGTTTGCTGAAACAAGGTCACGTTGGGTTAGTGCATGAGATTTGCCCCTCCTTGAACTAGATGTGGGTATGCATAATTTGCAGGAAATAGTTCCCAAACGAGGCAATACACTTCAACGTTTTGACTGGTTACAGCACCTGCTCATGATGTTAACAGTGAACAACGATTACAAAAACACATAATGGGAAATTAAAGCATTCCTTGAAGTGTTGAAATGCTTATGATTTAATTGGCAATGAATTAATTGTTGAAATTTCTTGGGCCCTTGAGTCTCCAGAACTGAGCGACCTATTACCTTTAGCCTGCATTCTCAGGAAATAGGTCCCTCTAAAGTTAAAGCTTAGGCAATTAGGCAATTAGTTGCATCAAGACATTCTGGAGAGAGGGCAAGGGGTATTAGTAAAGGAAAAACAAGAACTGAGCCTTAAATAACATTTTTATTGCATATTACAGAACTTAGTTTAGACTAAATGTGTTGTAGCAAAGTTTGTCATTTTCAATTCCTCTTTTACATCATTTGGTTTGCATTCCAGTCATCTAAGTGAAATGGTTAAAGTGTTCTTACTTTTAAGTGATTTAAACAAGTGACTCGTGACTTGGACTTGGACTCTACCCAATTGACTCAGGACTCAGACTCTGACTCGAACCAAGTAACTTGGTACTCAGACTCAAACCAAGTGGCTAGGAACTGGGACTCAAGACTTGACCCAAGTGACTCAACAATAAGATTCGAGCTAAGTGGCTAGACCCAAGTGACTCAGAACATGGACTCGAACCAAGTAACTTGGTACTCAGACTCAAACCAAGTGGCTAGGAACTCGGACTCAAGACTCTACCCAAGTGACTCGACAATAAGATTCGAGCTAAGTGGCTAGACCCAAGTGACTCAGAACATGGACTCGAACCAAGTAACTTGGTACTCAGACTCAAACCAAGTGGCTAGGAACTGGGAATCAAGTAACTTGGTACTCAGACTCAAACCAAGTGGCTAGGAACTGGGAATCAAGTAACTTGGTACTCGGACTCAAACCAAGTGGCTAGGAACTGGGAATCAAGTAACTTGGTACTCAGACTCAAACCAAGTGGCTAGGAACTCGGACTCAAGACTCGACCCAAGTGACTCGCAATCAGATTCAAACCAAGTGGCTAGACCCAAGTGACTCAGGACATGGACTCAAACCAAGTAACTTGTGACTCAGACTCAGACTCAAACCGAGTGACTTGGAACTCAAACTTGACCCAAGCGACTTGAGACTATGACTCGAACCAAGTGACTCAAGACTCAAGACTCAGACTCTAACCAAGTGACTCGACAATCGGATTTGAACCAAGTGGCTAGACCCAAGTGACTCAGGACATGGACCTGAACCAAGTAACTTGTGACTCAGACTCAGACTCGAACAAAGCGACTTGGAACTCAGACTCAGACTAGAACCGAGTGACTTGGAACTCAGACTCAGACTCAAGCAAAGTGACTTGGAACTCAGACTCAGACTCAAGCAAAGTGACTTGGAACTCAGACTCAGACTAGAACCGAGTGACTTGGAACTCAGACTCAGACTCAAGCAAAGTGACTTGGAACTCAGACTCAGACTTGACCCAAGTGACTTGGAACTCAGACTCAGACTCAACCCAAGTGACTTGGAACTCAGACTCAGACTCAAACCAAATAACTTGGAACTCAGACTCAGACTCGACCCAAGTGACTTGGAACTCAGACTCAGACTAGAACCGAGTGACTTAGAACTCAGACTCAGACTAGAACAAAGTGACTTGGAACTCAGACTCGACCCAAGTGACTCGGGAATCGGATGCCAAGTATACTTTGATAATCAATAGAATTGAAATACATTTCTCAGACTCAAAGTCAACATTTGAACATAATTTGTTTCTGTTCAGGATCTTACTTAGTGAGGTACATGTATTGATATTCAATTGAACAACACTAGACCACAGGACTTGACAAACACAAAACCGTTGGACTTGTCCAGTCAGAGGTTTACTGGCCTGACACTAAAACCACTGGCCTCGGGCCTGCAGACCAGTGTAAAATTTGAGCCCTGGCTGTAAAATTCACCTTAAATCTAAATACTTTGGTTGGTGATCAGTTTTATGCTTGGCATTATGTTGTTTTTATGTGCGCACCAGCTACCTATAATCAATACATTGTCTGCGCATTCATGCATAAACGTGGTATGAGCTTGCACTAGCTGTCCTTGCCAAAAACACAAAAACAATTTGCATAAAGAAAACAGCTAAGTGCACAGTGCATACAGAACTTTTACACATCAATATACTTGTTTAGGGGTCATTTAATTACTAGTTCACAGAGCTGGTCTTTATTTCATATGTTAACACTCCCCATGTGACCAGTATTCAACCAATCAGAGTGCATAAACTCTCACTTTAGCAATTAATTAACAGAAATTCATAATTTGGGAAGGACATTTTGTATGAAAATGTTTTTGCAATTTCAAACAACTTTCACATTGCTTTATAAAATAATGCAACCAATACATTTACAGTGCACTATGGTTTTCTACTATTTGTTCATTGCTAACGATGTTTTTTGCCTCTCCTTTCATTTACAGCCATCTTCAGAGACAGAAGCCTAACCAAACTCAGCTAATGTTCTCCACAATATGATGTCAACTATGGATATGAACAATCTATGTGAGGAGTGGTTTACATTGTATGTACCGAGGCTTTGGGAAGTAATGAACTAGCTGGCCAGGCCAGTAGAATGAACTAGCTGGCCAGGCCAGTAGACTTGTATCATGGAGCAGCCATCTCGTTCGTCTCTCGTTCAAATCAACGTAATCAAAACGAGGCTGGCAGGCAGAACAGATTGGTGCATTTTAGAGAAAGTTAGGATGGGTATTTATGATTGCTATTGCAGTCAGGGAACATGGTGGCAGCATGCTCTCTACAAACTCCTGGGACAGATTTGGAGCCTTTTCTGGGTCATGCTGACCTGGAAACTGTTTTGGGTTTTTTTTTTTTTTTTTTTACTCTGATTCTGCCTAGGTTTTACCCATTTCTGGGTCATACTGACAGAACAGAAGTGGGCAGTTTAAGTGCATTTGCCAACAGAAAATTTAAGAGGCATCTTACATTGATATTTTCTTGTTTTCAAGAAAAACATTTTGTTATTGTTTGGCAAATAATCTGGTGAGCATCAAACATAATTTTCTCAAATATAAAAGCCATTTTGTTGGCCATAAGAAACTGCAAATGTAAAGAAAGCCTTGTTTTCTTTCAGTATCCATCTGGACTAACTATTGCCATTTTATAGCACTTCAGTCTTTGTGTCAGGAGATAAGCCTTGTAGTGCCAAGTATGAACATGCACAAGCACAAATTCTTGGCTAAAGAATTCTGTTTACATTTAGCATGAATTTATCTCTGACATTAAGCGCTGATTTTTCGCTTCCAGTAAGCAGAGCCATGAAGTTGGGCATTGATCTACATACATGTGTCTTATAATAATTGAAACATTTTTCAGACTATTGGCTATTTTAGATTTCAATTTGGCTTAGAACATACATAGTTGTCAGGGGCCTCTTACCATCCCAAACACCATGTAATGAATATTGTATCTGACTAAATCCACGCTATGTTTGCTGAGCTATACAAAAGTTGTTAAGAACATTCTGCTAAAGAGCTGTATGAAAATAGGACTAGGCGTACATTACACCTAGAATGTGTACATAATAATGATGTAGTTACTAAAACAATGTAGCTATTTATTTGACCATTCAGAATCTGTGAGAACTAAGGCCCAGCCAGCAGCTATGAGAGTGAAAGTTATGGGTTCAATTAGCCAGCTTGATCTTTGAAGAAAAAAAAACAGTGACATTGAACTCCATGGAGATTCTTTGCTGTTAGACTTGAGACTTTCTGTTACAAAAACAATTAACTCTCAGCTTCCAAGCAAAGTTCCACATCATCCTGGCTACTTGTGATTTATCTTTCTATTTTTTTAAAAATATTATGGTGGATCATTCATGTAACATCTAGTCATGAGATTTAAGTTATTCTTTATTTTGCAGTTAAAAATGAGAGCCTCCATTCTAAGAATTCTGAGGTCTGAGTTGGCCCAGAATCCAGGTCTCAGGAGGCCTGACCCATTTTGGGTTGGAATGACACAGAAACTGATTAAAAATGGGATTTTGAATCAGATTCTGTATCAGTTTGGCAGAGTTTGGGGGTAACTTAGACACAGATAGCATGTCCATGGCATGTCATGGCATGTCATACTGACCCATAATTGAGTCAGGCTCCATGGAGGCCCGGAGTCCAGACTAGTTCTGAGTGTCCAAATGTGTGATAGCAGTGTCATTATTTCCGACAAAGTTACAATTACAACTTCACAATTACACCATGTTAGGACCTTGATGAGACCTCGTTCATATTACAATGTTGGCATCATGTCGTCATCGTGCATCACGTTACATCACCTTAAAGGTGCACTTTTCAAAGATTTTTTTATTTACAGGAAAAAAAGGGGGGATCAAACTGAAACTTTGCATATATTCAAAAAATTGGAATGTGTAACATCCAAAATGTGAGGGCCTGTACTAATGACATCATCAAGTGTAATGTGACATCACCAGGCAGTGGCGTAACTAATGTCATATTTTTTAGGTGGCACCATTTTTTTCTAGGGGAGCACTGTTGGCCAACCAATCATAGATTCCACTTGCACTTTAAAAAAAAACTGGATCTTGATCTATGGTGAGTTCCAAGTGGGGGGGGGGGACCGGGGGTCACTGACATTATTTGGGGGGGGGGGGGTGCGCATGTCTCCCCATGTGTCCCCCCCCCCTCTTAGTTAAGTTACTGCTTAAAGGTGCAGTTTTACAAGATCTATACATTCGAGCTGAAATCATTGCATGTGTTCCTGCCAGGATGTGTTACAACCAAAATTTGAGGTTCAGTTATAATGATGTCATCTTGTTATAATGACGTCATCAAATGTCACCTTACGTCACATGATGTCACCTTAAAGGTGCAGTGTTACCTTAGTTCGCACAAACACACTGCTCCAGTTTATTTATTTATTTGATTGTTATTTTATTTTAATTGTTTGTTTAATCTGATTAACTTTATGGTAGTTTTTTAGTCTGTAATTATTTAAGTTTGTTGTTTTGTAACCATTGTAATGCAGATAAGTATTTTAGTGACAACCTTTCATGTATGACAAATTAAAGGTTTTTGTCTACATTATTAATATGTATGCTACTATTGTTGAGTTTTTCTTACATGTATGACAAACTTAAGATTGTTTTGTATTTCTTAAATTCTTATTTTAAACTATTTTTGCACTTTTAATTCTGTGTAACTTTCCAACCATGTCTAAATGAAGGATGGTCTCTCTTTTTTTGGGGTACAATCTCACTTTTGCGGGGGAAAAAAAACCCACTAAATACACTATCTGTGAAAAAGTTTGTCAAAATTTGAAGATAATATTGTTTCACCTTTGGATTAATATCAGTATGAATGTAATGTAATCAGTGATTTATCACATTGAGACTTATTCATTCAATTATTTGTATCTATTTGAATAGTTATTTTGTTGATTATCATTTCTGTACTTTGTGTTTAGGGGATCCATTGTATTTACCCTCAAATGGGGGCAAACCTATTGTTATGTCTTTGTTCAAGTAGTGTATGTTTTCTTATGACATATTGGAATTTTTTGGAATAAATTATTAAAAACCAAACCAATGCTTATTGATTTGTTTCATGTGTAAGACAGTTTTCCTCTAAATCTCCACCCCGAAAAAAAAAAAATGATTAAATGGATCATGGTATTAAAATTGTATCCATTTAATTTAATTTCTGACCAAATCACTATTGATAACAAATTTGTTTGGGTGCTGTGCACAAAAATCAAAGTGCCCTCAACTTGTGTGAGTAAAACATGGAGGTGCATGCTTTGTATGCATTGTGTAGACCAACAAGCAACAGAACACTAAGTGGGCACCGTGCAATGCACCGGTGGAATGTACATGTGCACGTGCACGTGGTGGGACAGCCATGGGCTAGTGGTGGGAGTGCTGTAGTCTCAGCCTGAACATTCGTGGGTTGATATTCAAAGGGTCCAAATTTACTGATTTTGAAATCACCAATGTGGTCCTTACCTGATTATGTATTCATTGCATGGGTTTAAAATATCACTCGCCTACGAAATCATGAAGAAATGGACAATTTTAGGTTGCCACTGACCCAAAAATAAAAAGCCCCTCTTCGTTTGTAAATAGACTGGCTCCCTGTCACCATTTTCACACAGATAAGTGTATTTTCTAAGCATTTCCCCCATGGTGACTTCAGGGTCCATACACTTTAAGCGCCCTCACACGGATTGGTCAAAGTTTTATGGCAAAACTGAGGTTTTAAACTCCAAATTTAAGGGGGTGGTTTAAATTTTTGGTGAAAATTTTACATCCAATCATGAGTTTTAGTTGATAAGGATTATAATAGTCCACTCAAATACTTTTTTTGAGGAATAAATTACCTTACCCCTGTAACCCCCTCCACAAAATCCTCAAATTTCTACACTAGGCCGCATCCACCAGTATTCCAACAGGGGCTTTTGAGGCGTTTAAAATACCCTTTCCCTCCACGAATATGCAAAAAGTTAAACATGGAGTTTTATAATCACCCGCCTAAGAAACAAACTTCTAACAAGGAAAAACACACACAAGAAAATTCCAAGCTTTCCGTACCCGAAGATTCATCCGTGCTACATCCCACAACCCAGCAGTGCCTCCTATTCACGACTATTGTGTGTAATTATACCAATACACTTAGAAAAAAAGAAGAAGAAAAAAACACTCACCCGAATCATTGAGTCTTGTGTTATTACCCATTCATGCATGGATACAGCGTGTAACCCTACTTTTCTTTCTAACCGTCACGAAAAAACCTAACCCTTACCCTAACCCTAACCCTAACCCAAAAGAAAACACCCCATTCCCTATGGAGTTTCTTTTACAGTCATTACTCTTTCCTCCTGGAATGCTTTGTGTAACTGCAGGGTTTTATTTCCAACCGTCCCGTGAAAAACCCTTAACCTAACCCTTACCCTAACCCAAAAGAAAACACCCCATTCCCTATGGAGTTTCTTTTACAGTCATTACTCTTTCCTCCTGGAATGCTTTGTGTAACTGCAGGGTTTTATTTCCAACCGTCCCGTGAAAAACCCTAACCCTATAACCCTAACCACAACCAACCCACTCGAAAATACTCCGATCCCTATCAAAAAGTTTTTTTTACATTAATCTTTCCTTTGAACCGCAGACTTTTATTTCTAACCTTAACCCTAACCCTAAATAACCCACCCCAAAACACCCTAATCCCTATCAGAGTTCTATTTCTAACCTTCACCCTAACCCTAACCCCAAACAACCGACCTAAAACACCTTAATCCCTATCATAGAGTTTATTTTACATTACTCTTTCCTCTGAACTGCAGAGTTTTATTTCTACCCCTAACCCTAACCCCAAATAACCCACCCAAAACACCCCAGTCCCTATAAGAGTTTTATTTCTGAACTTCACCCTAACCCTAACCACAAACAACCCACCCCAAAACACCCTAATCCCTATCATAGAGTTTATTTTACATGACTCTTTCTCTGAACTGCAGAGTTTTATTTCTAACCCTAACCCTAACCCCAAATAACCCACCCCAAAACACCCTAATCCCTATCAGAGTTTTATATCTAAACTTCACCCTAACCCTAACCCCAAACAACCGACCAAAACACCCTAATCCCTATCAGAGTTTTATCTCTAACCTTCACCCTTACCCTAACCCTAAACAACCAACCCAAACACCCTAATCCCTATCAGAGTTTTATTTCTAACCTTCACCCCTACCCTAACCCCAAACAACCGACCCAAAACACCATAATCCCTATCATAGAGTTTCTCTTGCATACTCTTTCCTCATGGACTGCTGTTTTTAACCACAAAGTTTTATTCCCAACCATCCAGAAAAACATTTGTATCATAACAATCTTACAAAGAAACAACGAACATCAAGAAACAAAATTGCACACATCCCGAATCATTCGGTCTTTTATTGCTACTCACTACTTCATATGACTACTTTTATTATCAATAATATTAGAAAAAACAGTAAACATTAAGACACAAGCGTGAAAGTATTCCAAACCATTTGGTAATACTCGTACACTGCTCTTTCCTTCTTGAATCCTACTAGTAAAATGCAGAGTTTCATATTTTGTTGTAAACTTACCCCCCCCCCATTTTAACAGCTATTGAAAACACCCCACATTCCACGCACGAGTTTCATTTACCTTATTCTTTCATTCGTGACTACTGCTCATACTACAGCTTAATTCTGTTACCAAATGTCCTCAAAAAGAAACAGACAGAAAGAGCATGTAACCGTAGTTTTATTTTACCAACAATCTTAAAAAGAAGATTGAACAACATAAAACACCCCATATTATGAAATTTCTCGTGCATAGTAATCTTTACGTCATGAATAATACCTGCAACGGCAGAGTTTCATTGCCGAATGCCCCCCCCCCCCCCCACACACACACACAACCTAAAGAGTTACTGTGACATTACTCTTTCCATTAGGACTGCTGTTTGTAACTGAATAATGTATTTCCAATCTTCCTTAAATAAAGTTAACATCAACTGAAAACACAATATCTGAATCACGGAGTTACTTTCATAACTATTTTCTCATGAATGTAGCTGTTTGTAAACGCAATGTTGTATTTCCAAATTAACCATAACCTTAACCCCAGCCCAACCGAAACACACCCATACACGAATCAATCACTCACCCTTATTAACTCTCCCTTCACTAAAATCATACTTTTGTTTCCAACTTTCCTCAAAAAAGAAAAGAAGGAAAAACATTTATTATCAACACCCAACAGCCTAATCACGGTGTGTCTCTTATTACTGAATTAATACTGCATAATAACCGAATAGTTTTATTACCAGCCAGCCGTATACTACACCAAAAGCGAACAGTGCAGTGTTCTTGCACCTTCCTTCATAAATACTACATTTAACCTTGGTTACACACAGTAAAAAACACCTTAAAAACAAGCAAACAAACATTGAACATTAATCAAAATCACCCCGTACCAAATCATGGAGTGTCTTATAAATTACTATTTCCTTCACAACTAACCATACAATTTTTGTTCCAACATTCCTAAATTGTTTCAAGTCATCCGCGTTTACCCACAGTCTAAACATTCTCAACGCCGCCATCATCACCCCTTCCTCGGTTCTTAAAGTCCCCCCCCCCACACCCCCAATTGGTTCTTTGCTACCGTGCGTCTTCATGGATGCTGCTCCAACCAGACTACATTGGTTCAGACTCCTTCCTGCAATAAGAATAGTCTGTTCCCCTTTTCATTAATATTACCATCAAAGTTACTTAGTGGATCTCCATAAACTTTGTGTGTAAAACACTTTATTGATGGTGAAAAAAATGATTAAAAATACAAACAAGGTAGGCTGTAATATTTTGCTTCAGAATAGTATAAAGGTAATATTAACTTGGCATCTATGTTTTGTTTTGCTTTACATTTGGGGAAATGCTTATAAATGTATTTTATTGTTGTCACAGACGAATAATAAAACATTATACATATCAGACAAATCCACGATACAAGCAAATAAAACATCCAAACACAACTTGGATTTTAAACTTTCTATATCAATTTACAATACTTACAGCTACCAGAAACTTTGGATGCAATCATGTTCTTGTCCTTCTTGTTCTTAACTTTTTAACTCTGCGTGACACCATCAAAAAATACTCACACCATTTCACCATGCCTTACTTGTTGAGTAACAGTTTGATTTTAGCGTGTAATACATTTCTGTGAAGAACCAAATCACTTTTTAAATCAGCCAAATCATTAGATATAGACCCTTTTGACTAAATAAAATCAATTCAAGCAAAATTGTATTTTGAGATGAGCCCACAAGTCTCTTTCTGCTCAATCAACCATTTCTATGAATAACGCCCTTTGTTTACAAAACTTATTAAAATAAAATAAAAATAGGCACGGAAACTTGTGCACCCCCACACTCAACCCTTACGGCTCAACCCTCATGCTAACCCTACCCCTACCCCTAACCCTAACCCCAACCCTCATAATATCATTTAAATCACGAGGGGCTCTTCGGAACTTGTCGGATAATAAACATTTCGGACTTTGGAGAAATAAAACATTGAATGCATTTCGTTACTTGTCGCAGAAAAATTACCGGCTATTCCATTTTTTTCTCGGTTTTTACCTCGTAAAATGGAATAGTCCAGATTTCACCTCGTTGTCATAAATTCTGCAACAATGCGCTCCTTTAACTTTGCAGCCAATATGTGTAGGCCTATAGTTTGATGTTATTACCACTACTGTGCAGTTTCATGTAAAGCGACTAGCTTTTCAACCTCACTTAATAATTAATGTAAACAGTTCCTCTAAAGAAGACCACCAACCCGATTCCACCACCCCCCCCCCCCCATCAAAAATCACTGACCCCATTCCATTTTCCCCAAGAATCATCACAAACCGTAATCCATTGACAGAAACTCTACGATGTTTTCAAAAAAGCATTCCTCTCATTCTTTCTATTCTTGAGACATTTTCATTTTTATTTTTTTGCCGTTGATTTCAAAGTGTCATAGTTTTTATTGTTAGTGTTAATTCTAGAAAGAAAACGTTGCGGTATACATAAAAGTCATATGTCCTAAATTAACGGTAACTTTAGCAGTCATACATAGCTATCAAACTTTACCCCCGAAAAGCCGTGTTGTCCCGTAAATTACAAATTAATAAATACCGAAGGAAATAATCACAACTTAGAGCTTGTATCCCTTTTCTAAAAATAATTGTAATTGTGGCAAAATGCCTGTTTGTTTTATTTGTGTAAACTGTTTAAAAATCAAGGATAATTGAGGGCGCTATTCGAAACTGATTTGCATATTTGAATATCTCAGTCATTACAAAACGTCCACATAATAAAAATGGCCACTAAGCTATTAAAGTAAACACTATTCATATAGGTCTATTGTAAACTGTGTTTAAATAATTCAATTTACCTATGAATAAGAGATCCCACTCAAGTTGAATTTAAACCAGGTATGCTATCAGTTCAAATTAGTGATACTTCAAGTTATTATTATTATTTTTTAAAGTAATATTAATAGCTTCCGTGTCCAAATAGTATAAACACGTTTTGTAACGCTATAATAAATTGAGCAAATGACCAATAATGTTATTGTTATTATTATTATTGCACTTAGTAAACTAGAAAAAAAAACAGTATTACCAGTAGTTTCCGAATATTACAAATGTACAAAAGAATATTACAAATGTACCCTACCTTAAATTGTTGAGACTGGTACACGAGCCCCGACAGCAAACGTTCCCATTGCACATAACATCACACTACTCTGAAAACTCCCGGCATATTTGACCCCCCCCCCCCAATCCCAGGGAGCCTGATCCATTTCTTGGCCGACTCGGAAACTGTTAAATAAAAATTGGATTCTAGCTCGGAGTCTGCGTCAGTTAAGTCGACCCATTTATGGGTCATTTTGAACAATATTTCGGGTCACACTGACCCCAAAACAGTCAGGCCCCCTTGCGACCCGGTTCAATTCCAGCAAGAAGTAGTTTGAAATAATATTCTGCGGTATGTTTGACAATAACTCCTGAACTAAGCGTGCTAGAGAGACACAACTTGTACCCGACTCTTCCTTTGGTATTCCTCCATTCGAAAATCAGGCTTTTGGGGCCACTTTGCACCATCTTCAGACCGGAAATGACCAGCAAGTTGGGATACTCCGAATGATGCCCAACAAAAGTATCTTCAACGGGATTTTTGTACACAGAGCTGTCAAAGATCGAAATACAAAAACAAAGACAGTCAAATCACACTCAGAATAATGCTGGATCTGCTCATCTCATGGGCTCTCACTTTGTCTTCGTTTGTTTTCTTTTTCGTTTTGTTGTGACGTTTTTGTAGGGGATGCGAGCGGCCAAGGAGTATGGCTAATACGACCACCAATTTAAAAAATATATATATCAGATGAGCAAATTTATTGACATAATTAGTTAACTACAATGATTTGTTGTACATTAATTCTGTTGATTTTTGGGAGTAACTTTTTTTTTTGGTAAGGCTAAGGCTAAGGCTATAGGCTATAACAAAATAAAAATAGTAAATAAAAATCAAGGTAACAAAAAATAATGTGCAGTTAATTTTTGTTTGTAACGGGGGTGTTATAGGTGTTGCAAAACATTAGCCAAGTCGAGAGAGGATGGTGAAGGAGATTCATACCAACTCTTTGATCATGCCAATTAATGATAATCAAAATGACGTTTCCCCTTTCAGCCTCGCTTTGGTTGTGTTGGTTTGAAATAATACAAACACAGTGTCTGAACAGTGATACCCGACGGGCATCAACATTTCGTCTTGATGACTTTGGAATGCATTGTATTATGAATGGCATCTAGAGGTGCCAAATTGTTCTGAAAGTTTTATACATTTGGTGGTCATGCGTGTACGACAATAGTAAATATGTGGTCGACTTTTTGGAGGAAAGTATAGTGACCTGGAAAAGTTGAAAAAGGGACCAAGTTATTGTGAAAAACTACGTAAACAAATGTACCTTTCTTTAAACGCGCATGCAGGAAATGCGCATGCTCAGATCTACGTAAACAATTGGGATGTCTGGCGCCATCTAGCGCTCCCAAACCTCTAAATGATTTTTTTTTTTTTAAGAGAATAAAAAAGAATGATTTTTGTTTTAACTTAGTTGATGCAACTTCTGTTATAACCAACCCCGTACCTTACCAATAGAGGGCGCAATAATCACACAAACTTACCTTTTCAGGGGTACTAGATGGAAGACGCTTACTTGAGCCGGCTGAGAAAAATAAATAACAAACAACAAAATAGAAAAGTTTTAAGTCAAACTGAAACCACAATTAATTAATGCCTAAACTCACCCTCCTGACGTCACCCCAGGACGAGGCCCTAACACCCTTCCCCATCACAGCCCAAGTTGTAATCCAAGGCTCCCCCAACAAATGAATCCCCCTTTTTTACACTGACATTTTTAGGCAAATTAAATGCTTCCGAGAATGATACTCAGGTGTTATAAACCAGCTCAATCAATGAGGTATTGGATTGTTTTGTTTCAGATGATGCTCCCTCTAGGGTTGTACTACCTTTTGTTTGACCTACATTTATGTTCAAGCATTTCACCCCTTTTTGCTATCTTTTACCAAAACTTGTTGAGCCCACTCAATGCAAACTTGTTCCAATATCCTCTAACTGGAAATTGGTTTTGTACTTGACTTTCATTCAGTTTAATTGTTCGTTTTGCAAAAGGCAGCGCTTGATAAAGAGTGTTGACCATTTGTAAAATGTTCCATTAAATTGCCCGTTATATTGCTTTGAAATACACAGTGCTCTGCGTGTCCTGCTTATGTTACAAACGTGTCTAATATTGAAGTACAAGATGGCTGCTGACTGTGAGTGAAAGGTCTGCACTGCAAACACATTACAATGCAGGTTTATTCTAATCCACAGGGGAATAAGACACACAAGCACAATTTATTTTCTTTTATTTCACAACAAAAAAACACACAAAGACAAAATTTGTTTTCCTTTATTTCACTGAAGAAAGATACACAAAGCCACATGTCACACATTATAAGCTGGATATGAATTAGAAACACACACCACACTGTAGTGGTTTAGGTTAACCATCAGTTGACCATAAAACTGTTTTGTAAAATTGTTGTCTTCTAATCAGTGCTTTCAGTAATGGAGGTTTATGTTTTCCTCGTGATTCATCACAGAGAGTCAAGTTGTAAAACATTGTAATGTGAAATTCGTTATAAGGGTTTCAATCATAACTAAAATGTGTTAAAGTATAACAAGATTTCATACATTCACAAATAATATTGAGAGAGAGAACATTGGTTTCACTGTTTTTAGAATCCTATTTTGACTTCCATTGAGGTTTGCATGATTCAATCTAGGCATCCTTTTCCACGCTGACCTTACAACCAAACTTTTTGAACAAACACTTGAAGATTTAACTTTGTATGAGTTGCCAACCCATGATAAAATGTGTAATTAGTGACAAAATTTAACAGATCAATAAAAAAACCCAAGTAAAACGTTTTGTATTCTTTATGAGATGTGATGCCTTCATCTTAAACATGAAAATCAACGAATCTCTGTAGACCTTTACTGCACTGCTGCCTCCTTCTTTGTCAAGTTCCCTGCTTACAATAATAATATACATCCTCATACCAAAATGGGACCACACTAATTTGCTCACTCTTCAGGGTCAGAATTGACTCGATTCCGGGTCGCAGGGGGCCTGACCAAGAGCTGCCAACATTTGCATCTTGCAATCAGAGAGATTTTGTACAACAATTAGGGAGATATTTAGAATTACATTCAACATTATGGGGACAAATTTTCCTTAATCAGGGAGATTTTCAATTTTATTGATCAGAACATGGAGAGATTGGGTTATTTTCAGGGAACAATTTGCAGAATCAGGGAGAGTTGGCAGCTCTGCTGACCAACTTATGGGTCAAACTGAAGTGGAATCTGAGCTAAAATCCCATTTTAAATCACTTCTGAGTCAGCAGCTGGAATTCCAGTCATTTCAGACCAAGGAGTTTCTTAGAGTGTAATTGCAATGGATTGACAATGTAGATGCTTTGAGACAGAGCTGTCTGAGAATACTAATACCTTGCATGTTGCTGCCTTGTTGAGCTTAGACGTCAGTTATATCAGGTTGTTCTCTCCCTAGCTCATCACTCTCCACTGCATACAATTAAAAGAAGAAAGAAAAAGAATAGTTAAATAAAGGTTCAAAATTATGAATGACTGAAAGGCAAAGTACAGGACAGAGCCCTAAACAGACATGAATGGATGCTCTTCAAAGAGCTGGATTACACCAAGGATGAAACATACCTACATCACTTCGTGATGAGATGAAGGAAACATTGTGACCAAATTGTCAGTGGGGTAACTAAGGGGAGGACACTTGTCCCCCCCCCAATTAATGTCAGTGGCCCATCCCCCCGGGTGCCATTACCCCTAATTGAAACTTGCCATTACGTAAATCAAGATCCAGTGTTTGTTTTTAAGGGCAAATGAAATCTATAGTTGATCTGCCAGCAGTGCCCCCCTAGAAGAAAAAAAAGTGCCCCCTTTGTGCCACCCTCAAAATTTACCTTAGTTACGCCGCAAAACTTGTCCTTAAACAGTCTATTTAAAACATCACAAGCTCATTAAACTACAAACATAATGCCCTTTCTTGTCTTCTCTCCATGGGATTTGTGGCTAGAAAGTAGAGTGATAAAGTTGGCTTTTATGAGAGTTCTTTGCTTCACAACAAGAATTAACAAATGAAATGAAATGTGTCATTCAAGGTATAAGTCATATTGTCTTTTTTAAATGGTGTTTTCAGTAATTTTTGTAGAAGCACAATGTGATAAGACAGCATGTGATAATACCTTTTGTTGCTCAGAAAAGCCCTTGCTTGTTAAATCAAAGTTTCGATCAGTGCCCAATTTCATCAACAATTATTGCTTAAGCATTTTCTGCTTAGCAAAAATAAGCAGAATACCAGGCAAACATTGTACATTTGAAATGGTATTTAAGCTGGTAATCTTATTCTGGTAAGCATAAATTGTTTGTGCTTAGCTACTTTTTGTGCTTAAGCAGCTCTTAGTACTTGTCTGAAAATACTTACGATCCCGTACCCAGCCTGGACTGAATTGAGTTATTTCAGAGGTATCCAGATTCCTGAACACATAAACAAAACTTCTACATCTACAAGATTGCTCTACACTTTGACCCAGTTGAGGCAATGAGTAACTGGTTTTGGATGTGGGAACTGATTGTCTGTGCGTATTTGAACAAGGGTCTCAAACTGCTTGGATGCTGTTTTTTTGCACTCTTAATCAGAGCAATGATGAAGATCCAACAGGTTAACAAGTCCAGTGAGATCAGACGTCAGTCCTCATCTTGTAGTCTTCCCATAGTTCACCAATCTCCTCTACACCAAAAACACATGGAGCGGATAAAAAAGAATAAAGATTAAAACACACATAATTGTAAAGTTCTATGCATTTTTGATAAAGGCAGGAAACAGGATGAAGGCATCTTTCTTTCTGGATAAGTTTCCAAGTAAACTTATTTAATTTGGAAAAAACCTTCAGCATTTTCTTCTGGCATCAAGGTCATCTGAATTCCAATATTGGAGTTATTAGTGATTAGGTCATATTTCTTCTGAATAATATGACAATCTGAAAACCACTATTTCTTTTGTTTTCAAATTAAGAATAAAATGTGCATTTTCGTTTTAATAAGTGTCTAATCTTGAACAGTTTAACTTGTCATCTTTCAAATTACATTCTGTGACTTTAAACTTCTTTTTAAAGACTTGATGATTATCTTGTTTTGGCTTAACATGATCAAATCCTGAATCCTGCCTTGGCTCAGCAGTGTAGCCAGGACTCTTTCAATTCGGGGGGGGGGGGCAAAGGGGGAAGGGGCACAGGGGGGCATTAGTTGGGGAGGGGGAAGGGGGCTAGGGTTTGTCAGTGGTGGGGTCATGCTTTTATTTTGGAAAGGGGACTCTGGTGGTTTAGGAAGGATGTTACAAAACACTGCCTTAGCATTGAACAAGTTACCCCACTTGGCCATCAAATCAGCGGTGAAACTGGGGGGGGGGGCATTCAATTGATGTATGTGCCCCCCCCCCCCTGATAAAGGATATTAATAGCAAGTTGTTCCTCTTTTGTAAAAGCTTCACTGTGATTATGTTTTTAAAATGATTCTTCTATTGCAAAGAGACAATGTATTTGTTTTTAGGAGCATGTCAGATTATTGCACAAATGCACATCAAGAACCTGAAAAGGGGATTGTTTAGGAATAATGCAAGTGGATTCTTCAGTGTTAATTGGCCAGAAGTGTGTCTCCCCCCTAGAAAATAGTGTACCAATTTATGCCCCCTCCAAATTTACCCACATTTTGGCGCTGTATCAAATTACTAAATATCTTCCATCTCAGTTTCTTAGAGTCATTACCATGTTATATTTGTGGCGTGTCGTGGCCGAGTGGATAAGATCACTGGACTCAAGCTCTGGTGTTTCTGATCAGCAGAGTGTGGGTTCGAGCCCCGGTCATGACTCTTGTGTCCTTAAGCAAGACACTTAACCATGATTGCTACGTCCTTCGGATGGGACGTAAAGCCGTTGGTCCCGTGTGTTGTGTAACGCACGAAAAAGAACCCAGTGCACTTATTATCGAAAAGAGAAGGGGTCCGCCCCGGTGTTCCTGGTTTGATCGGCTGCATATTGCGCCACAGCACCTTGTAAACCATTACAAGGTGCTATGTAAAGGAGTAGGTCTCATACTTCAAACGTAACCCCAAATACCTTGCAGGAAATACTGAATGTTAAGCGCTTAGAGGCTGGCCTGCAGTAGGCGCTATACAAATACAATGTATTATTATTATTATATTTGTCCCTAATAGCCTAGTATTCAATGTTTAAAACTACTCAACATCAGGGATTCTTGGATTAAAACAAAGAGGGACTGATACAAGCCTGAAGAAGGCAATGTAAGATGAAGAAGAGATTGACTCCGGGTGAGTGTTGTCTTCCCAATGCATTCAAGCTGATGTACACAGAATTGAAAAGCAACAAAAGTTCCTTTGGAGCGCCTTTGCAAAGTTGAACAGCTCAAGGAGAAACAACTCAGAGAATTGTTGATGGGAATGCATGAAATACAGGACCAGTGTCTAGTGACGACAGGGCAGGAAAAAATTAACAGATAGATAGTTGTACTGAGGATGTTTTACTAAATCAATTCTACTGAGAGATGACCCTATTTAAGATAAAATGAAGGAATAATTATAATACCAAACAGTTCACAGTTGGCTTTGGTAATAGTGGGTTTGAATTGAGGTGTAAACAGATGTTGATCAAGTAGAGTTAGAGAGAAAGAGGAGTAAGTGAATACATGTACAAGAACACAGATCCATGACATGTTTTCCATCACATTCAAATTTGATGTAACGATCAAATTTCAGCGTAAGTAACACATAACAGAGTTGTTTTTTTTTGTCCTAATGAGAATGAAAGTGAAGGACAGTTCAGGTACTCAAGTATGAAACAGACTATTGCACTGTTGTATTGAGGTTCATCCTGATGATAGACTTGGCTCAAGTTGGGTCTGGTGCTAACCGAGTCAATAATGTATGGCTACACAGCTAGCTCTGATGAGCTCTTTTAACATGCACCCTCTAGTGTCAATTAGTTGCCAATCCAATGAGTTGGATCGCGAATAGCGAAGTTGAAACAAAGTGGTGAAATAAAGCTGTGATGAAGTTTACACACTTGGAGTGCATGCAGTGGATTAAAAGCACAAGAAGAACCTGACAAAAGTTTGACTTGGATCAAGTCTATTCTGATGATAGAAAAAACTGAAGATATTCTAGATTTGGAGAAATGTGGATTACAATCACCTGAGTCCATTGAGGAAAACACAGGAAAGAAAGAAATGTCAAGCCCTCCTTCACAGCTTGCTGTCAAGATTTAAAGATGGATGTTCAATCCAGTTCCATAGAGAAGTAAAGAGAAAGCAAGATGCACTTTGAGTTTGAGAATTAGACAGTGCTAGATGAGCTCCTACAAAAGCAGAATGTTGAAGGTTTGTAGGTAAAGAGGTCTTATTTCATACTAATCAACATATTCTATAAAATCCCAGAATCAAAATAGTCTGAATGTTGTGATGGTGTCCCTTCTGCTTCATGCATCAAAGCACACAATAAAAAACTGTAAGGAAAAGTGTTCATGTTAATGATCTGTCTCAATTTCTGATTGTGTGTAGTTAAGTATGTTCAGTCTACCTTTGAGTCTTTTGAACAGTACCTTACATGTTAAATGGTAAAATTAAATTATATACATGATCTGCAAAAACCCTTCACATGGTGAAACTTTTAATTTTATAAAAGTGACCATTTCAAATGAATGGAAGCTCATTGCAGTTTTTCAAATGTTTTGAGAGAACTAATCCAACTGTACATAATATAGTGAATGAGGCTATTTGTAAAGAGTTCAGTATCAATGATAATTTGTAGTAGAACCTAAAATGAAAACAATTACCATGTGATGGGTTCCAAGAAAGCATCGCAAACTAACTCATGATTGGGTAGAACATGTGAGTCCCAGACCAATAAATATGAAAAACCAAACCTCATGATACATTACATAAACTCTAGATGCAAGGACTAATTGTACATTTAAATCGTTGTGTCACTACAAAAGTGATGTATCTTGGTTGTGTGTCTTGATCTCACAAGAAAGTACTCTGTGCAAAAACATGATGTCTTGGGGTGTACTTGATTTGTGTTTACATTCTGGGCTTTTTATAATGAGATACAACGCTTGACAATGTCAGACTTAAGTAACAGAAGTGCTCTTTTAGAAGATACAATGTTTTTGCACTGACATAACGATATGTAGCCATACTCGGGGAAAAGCCAAACTGATGAACTACTGACAACTAGAGTTATAAACCTTAGATGGGTTTGGCACATCCTATGGAAACCTTTTGATGAGCAAATTAATAAGCTCTTTACTGCCCATCTCATGGCAGGTGCAGACAAGATCATCAGCGCCTACTATACTCAGTGTACATCTCTAGTATATTGCCAATGGATGTTCTGCTTTCTCTGTATGAGATCTGGAGACCAGTACTCAACAGGATAAAATCGGAAAAGCTTGTGTCTGCCTGCTGAGAAGCCCACTGATAAATGATGAGGATGATGATGATGATGATGATGACGATGGAGCCATCCTACATTGGATAGCATTAGTTTAAAGTTTTGAAATTAGGCCCAATTATGGATGTTGCCATAAAGTCAGTAAACAAAGTCCTTTGACATCACATATTGACAGAGATATCAGTCCCTGAAGTTGCCTTTTTATTTCAACAAGGCCTGGTCTGGTTGATAAGAGCTCTCCATTGACCCTGTCTCTCATAGCAGACTGGTTGTTCCTCTCAACAGAAAACCCATGTCTGGTAATTGCTGAGCAGCTGTTTACACAGGTGACACAATTCAAATGAAAAGGTACCAATAGCACCAGGGCTAAAATTCATAGAGCTTCCTAAGCAGACAAAAAGTAGCTTAGCACAAGAAAAATTATGCTGGACACCAGAATTTTTGGGGGCAAAACATCATGTCACATGCACCATTTTTTGCTCATCTTTGCTTAGCTGAAAAATGTCTAGCAATATTTTTTTGCTCGAGCAGCTCTTACATGTAATTGAGAGCAGGTTGCTGACTGACAGGATGCCTGTTAACCGTTAACATCATGGCTATCCCTTTTCTTGCCAGTACGAACATTACAAAGTAATATCAATTCTGAAATTCTCTTTCAAGAACCAGAATCCAGCAGCTGACTCAACTCAAGCATGGTGCTCCAGACAAGAAGCAAAATAATATATCATGAACATAGTACGTTACACTACCACACAGGTTGCTCAAACTTTAACACATGAAGCAAGTCAGCATTTAAATTGGAATTGTTATTCTGATGACCATCGCCACAAGAATCCAAGTCCAGCTGCTGACTCAACTCAATCATGACACTTCCAACAAGAAGCAAACGTGAGATAAACCAATAAGTAGTATTGACCAAACTGCTCTTGTAAATCTAAAATCCTTGAAGTAAACTTGCTGAAAACATCAGCAAATGATGCATGCAATCTAACGTCTCATTTTGTATATCAAGTTTGGATGTAGTTTTCAAGGGGTCTGTGACATATCCTGTTTGTCTTCTGTCATGAATCTTCAGACCAGGCTTTATTGCCCTTCATTTTCTGAATTACCCATCAAGAGTAGCGAAAATCCAACTGATTCAAGAGAATTTTTGTGAGAGTCAATTATGATTATGAAATACAAGTTTTGTTCTAATTTCTACATTTATTTTAAAATGGGGTCAACTTTAAAAACATGCGGAAGATCCAGGGGCAGACATTGGCCCAATTTCATAGAGCTGCTTTAAGCAAAAAATACTGCCTTTAAAAAATTCTGCTTAGCAAAAATGAGCAGGGAACCAGTCACAAACTGTAAACATAACAAGGTATTTTTGGCTGGTAAGCCTTTATCAGTAAGCAAAATTGTTTAGCAATTAATAAATTTGTGTGCGCAGCTCTATGCAATTGGGCCCAGTTCCCCAACACCCAGTTCAGACAGGTGCTCCAGAGTCGTGCAGAACCAAATAGGTTAGAAGCAACTCTAGGTCAATCCAAACAAATCTTGGTTTCAGGCAGGCCAACTTAACATAAGATCAATGACTGAAACCAAGACTCTCTAGAGTCATTTTAAATGACTGCTACAATTGATCTTTTGCGTCCAGTGCGTCCAGTCGCAAGTCAATAATTTGGTTAGGCACCAGTCTGAATGGGGTCTTACAAACACAATAAGCCCCGTCTGATGTCACACTGCATTGAGCTGTGATCATTGGCTTCAAAACCTTTCCCTCCCTTCCCCAATAAGTCCAATTACTTTAATGTAATACTCCTGGAGACAAGTCTTTTGTATACTACAAATGTCAGGACTTGGACTCAATATTCTTATGACCATCACCACAAGAATCTAAGCCCAGCTGCTGACAAAGTCAAATGTGATGCTCCAGACAAGAAGCAAATTACACCCACATGGATCTAAGATCAGTGTTGACCAAAAGGATGACACAGTGGTCAAACATACTGTTTAAATAAATAAATATTTATATTGTAAGATTCATCACAACACAGGTTGGTCATGTTTATGACAGTCAAGCCTTGGACTCATTATTCTGATGACCATCACCACAAGAATCTGAATCCAGCTGCTTCTAGTCAGCATCATGTAATTACAAGTTCAGTCAGACTGATCTTGAACGTGATCAGGCCTGATGCTTTATGGAGGCAACTGCCTCCATTGCCACTAGTCATTGCCTTGGTGCCCCTTGACATGCTTCAATACAAGTTTACTATTTCTTCTTAGAGGTGCCCTTTACCAAGGAGACAAGGTCTTGGTGACCCTGCTGTTTCAAAAACAAAGCATCAGGCCTGCATGATAGTCATTACACTCCCAAAAGGATGTAAGAACACCGCTGGTCCATGGGGTGATGACCTGCATGTACATGTGGTGATCAAATGTTTGGTCTGATGAAGATTCGTACCTAAATAATGCAACATCACCACAAAGGTCATGCAGGTTAGTCAAACTTACGACAGACTCAGACTCAGAATTCTGATGACCATCGTCACAAGAATCTGAATCCAACTGCTGACAAATTAAATTGTGATAATCCCCCAACCAGAAGCAAATTTCATCCATGTGTATGTATCATGGGTATGTGATCAGTGTTGATATCGAACCCACTTATTCATTGCACTTTCAATGATAAATTTGTCAAGATTTGTACCAAGTGATTTTCCATCACACGGGTTGGTCAAGTTAACAAAAGTCAGACTTTGTACTCATTATTCTGATGACCATCGCCAAAAGAATCTGAATTCAAACTGAATGTAAACATAGTTTTCTCGACAAGAAGAAAAATAATGTATTATACACAAAGTATAATGCACCCCCATACAGGTTGGTCAAACTTAAAGAGAACAGCATTATACAGGTTAGGACTGAATTGGAATTGTTAGTCTGGTGACCATCGCCAAACAAATCCAAGTCCAGCTGTTGACTCAACTTAAGCAGGAGGCTTCCAACGGAGCAAACTGGGCATTCCCAAAATCACCAAAATAGCTGAGGCACAACACTGAAAACAAAATCAGCAAAACTGTATTTGTAAATCTAAACCCCTTGATTTCAACTGAAAATTTGTAAATCAAGTTGTGACGTTACTATCAAGGAGTCTGTATTTGTTCTTTTTTTTCATGGAGAATGCATCTTCAGACCAAAAATGGTTGTCCTTCATTTTCTGAATTGCATATCAAGAGTAAAAGCAAATACATTTCAAGAGATGTTAAACATCGATCACCATGTCCCAAAAGAACAAATGAAACTTGATTACTTGCGATAAATGAAGCACCCATTTTGTATCCCATCCTAACACCATTTTAAATACTTTTTACATCACAGTGCTAGATTCAGAGGAAGACAGTTCCCTACCCTACAACCCAGTCCCCCCAACATTAGCTTAACACCTCCTGACTTGACTTTACACTGTATGGGTCAGAAATCATACAGGTACTTCCCAACCTGCATACAAATGATTTTGCTAATAAACCATTTTCAGAGGCTGAACACTATAGTCAGTTATCAGCCCAACAATTATATACAGTACACAAAGGTCCTTGCCATTTGATTGGTGGAACAAGCGTCACCTGTCATCCAATATTTTGGCATTTATTTACTGCTGCGATGCTCCACAAGTTAATATTGGAGTCCAATATGGAAACTATTTGATGCTTTGCAGTGTCTTTCCCATAATACCTGTTCCCTACCCATTTGAAAGTTCTTATTACAGCAGACATAGTTGATGTCCAAACAGAGTCATCCAAGTTGTTCAGATTGGGTATTTTGTAAAAAGTTTTCAGAGACAGAGGTGGATGAGTTTCCTTGTCTATTTTGTGTTTATCGGACAAATTTCAAATGACAAAGATCACTATGTGAGTATGTGTTTCCATGAAACAAATATTGAATGCATTTGATTTGTGCATTGTGTTGTAGAATATAATCACTCATTAAAACCTGGCTTTTCCAGATTTCACCTTGTGATTATATTCTATAATAATGCACTCATATGCCTCCAATATTTGTAAAATAAACGACCATCCAGTATTTCTAACATGTACATAGAGCTACATCAAATACTATCCATATATTTAATTACATACATTTTGATACAAAAAGTCTTTAGGAAAAAGTTCACATTATTAAACAGCTGACTAGTTTCTTGTAAATTCTTAGGTACTGCTTCTGTATATCAGAAGATTGAAGGCATGTGATTATGTAAAAAGTGTTTGGAATCTATGTACTTATGGATTATCTCATACACTCCTTAGTTTAAACCCTCCTCTTCTTAATTTTCCAGTAAGTTGACCAACCATTAATTTGAAACCATGCAAATGCACAGGTTGTGTGGAGTGGAACAGCTGACCAAAAACTTGTTTGTGTGTAGACAAAAGCTATACAACATGTGTGTTCTGCATAGATTTCTCTTTCATTAAAAGAATCCATAAATTGGTCACACAGTAGGAGGGCTTGATAGCATTTGTATGTTGTTCTTTTGTACAAATAGATGACCTATGCAACCAATCAGGTCTGACCAAATCACTGTGCGTACCCCGCCGTCGAGTCAGCAATTTAAGGGTTCTGGACCTCGCCAACCCTTGGTTCGCAGGCGGCATAGTACCACAGCGCAGGGAGGCCATTCCCCAACCTGGTGTACAAGAACATCATTTGACAGAAACAAACTTTACAGTCTGGAGAGCAATTTGGTTGATGACCCAATCCAATCATCCTCAGTTGCATGATACCATTCATCCTCTGATCTACACATAGTTGAATCATCCTATGCCCTCAATTCTTCAATTCCATACAGTATAATACATTCATTCCTTCTTTATCAACTAAATCTTGAATTCCAAGACTTAGACCAAAATCCAGGCCTGGAATTACACGGAGGCCATGTAGGTCATGGCCTCTGTTGCCCCTGGTCTTGGCCTTGGTGACCCTTCAGAAGTTTTACATAGACTTTTAGATTTTCTACTTAAGGGAAGTGCCCTTTGCAAGATGAAAATGGCCTTGCCACCTCAAAGATGAAATTCCAGGCCTGAAAATCCTTTAAAAAATATATACAAAACCGACCTGGATGTCTGATCATTGCTTTAGGATTCTAGTTAAACTTATAGTTTGAAAATAGCACTTATCAGGGAAGATAGCAGTAATTAATGGAAGTTACAGTAACTTTCTGACTATTAGTCGCCCAGACTATGAGTCGCAGCATCAGAAAATCTTTTTTTAAAATTTAAGATTCCTAAGTGTATAAACTAGCACCCGATTGGTTTATCAAAATGCACAAAACACGTTAATTTCTGTCAAATTGTAACTGTTGGTACCAGACCAGGGCTCGATTTCACAAAGCACTCAGATTCATTTTCAGATTAGTTGTTAATGTTGCTATAATAATTTGTATAATGACATCACACTTTGCTTGGCAACTAAGATTGATGCACATCGTCAGATCATTCTTAGCTCTATGCAAAATCCAGCCCAGTTACATCTAATTGAAATCAGACTAATTCGCTGTTATAGTTTTAGCCAAAAAGGTTTAAGAAATTAAATAATACAAGCCACAGAGCTTGTTGCCGGCATGAAAATTAATTCATTAGCTACGACTAATATTAAAAAAATTACGGAAACAACCCTCCTTTATTCACTTTATCAGTAAAGGGACTGCATCGTCATGATCTAAGCAGGCAGTGGTTGTACATCATTGATAAACTCTCACCCAGTTACTGTACACACACTCTCCATAGATATGATACAGAGGGAAGGCGCATGTGTGCAGTAACTGGGTGTGAGTTCATAATTCCATGTACAGCCTCAGGCCTGCATTGATCATGACGACACAGCCCCTTTAAAAAGAGGTTTAACTTATCAAACCAAGCTCTTAAAGTTTCATCAAAATCCATTACAACTCTTGGCCAAAAAGAGACAACTACATACATACCCTAAACAGAGATTTTGCAAATTATCATTTACAACTGACTACTGATGTATTTAGTTGTAATGATTTTGGAACATAAGAATATTATGGTTTGGTTTCCAATGTTACACTTTCTGGTTTCTTTCATAACATCATAAGACTCAATAGAAGACTGAATAATCACCTGACTACACAAACTTGTGATTATGGGTCAATTGCCTGTCACTTCTTACTGTGGAAGTCTGTGCTTATGCCCAGCCAAGGCCCATAGAAGTATGTGCTTTATGGGGCGCTGTAAGCGCAGAATTCTCTGGTAAGCAGCACCAGGAAATTGTGCCAAGGTTTCTCTTGGAAATGTTTTCAGTTAAATGATTAAAATGCTGAGGAGGCAGACGTAGAATAGTTGAAATAATCCCATGAGTGGGAGAATGGAAAAGATGCTTAAACAATTGAAGAATCATATTTTGTGTAGGCTTTTGTTATATCTTTTGCATGATTGTCTAACATTTTTTAAACTGTCATTCAACAAATTTTCAAATCAGAAATATCTTCATCAATGAAAGAAATTAAGAACCTCTCAAGGTGAGATAATTACAGGAGAGAGGAAAGCTCAAATTGACAGCAGACTGCAACTAAAGACATAGGCTGACATTGTAAGGTAGAAAGAATTAAAGCAATCTCCAAAGGAGTAAAGATGAAATATTTGAGGACAACAGCTGTCTAAGATAGAAGATTAACCATTTGCAAAGTTCCAAGATATCACAATGTGAAGAAGATGCACATAGAGTTTTGCATCCCAACACATTAAAGACAAAAAGAAACATTTTGTTTTGTCTCTCAGGGGATAAGGGGATTAAACACACAAAGGATGACAATTGTGTACCACTTCATCCTTCCCTCTTCATTCTCTCATATATGGCTACAGAGGATGCCAAAAAGAGTTTGTCAAAAACCAAACTGAATAAAACAAAAGAGGGACATTGGATGGACAGTGTCCTCTAGGAGCAGGTAGTGCTCAGGACTGAGGGGAATGTATATCCTACCAAAAAGGGACATCCAACACTATGATAAGATTGAAGGAAAATGTTGCATGAGGCAGGCATCAACATCCCTCAGTAGAGCAGAACATAAACTGAGAGGAGCAAACATAAAACGAAAGAATAAAACAAATAACAATCAATCAATCAATCGTCAGACATTCGTAGAGCACCATCATTCAAGTTGTCTATTCAAGGCACTCAGCAAGGTGAAGGAAAAACTGAAGACAGACAGGTGTACAGAATTTCATGTGGAGATGACAAGAGCAATGGACTAAATGCGAGCAGATTCCAAGAGATGAGTCTTAAGCTGACTTTTGAAGAACAGTACAGAGTCAAGTATACAGAGTTGATAGGGGAGATCATTCCTTAGCTTTGGTGCACATTAAACAAACATTATAGCCCAAGTTAACCTTTTTTTCCATGGCCACGTTATATTTTATCTGTTTTTAAGCAAGACCTCGTGGACTAGCTTAATACTTTAGTTCCAGTCACGCTAAAGTTTCCTATTGAGCAACAAACATCATTTGTTCTGATACATGTTTGGAGACTTACTGTTTTGTCATCAACAATACTGTATCTGACCTAACATTTTGTCTGGAACTGCAGTGAAGATTAACAAGAAGCATTGACAAACCCCAAAAGACACACAACATTTGCCCATGCCCCCCCCCAACACTCCCCCTGGTAACCCCTACCAAACTAAACTACTACCTATTTTTTAACACTGATTCATAGTCAAATTCGCCCTGTGGTGTGAGCTTCACAAATTCTCTTGTGGTGAGGCAGTGCTATCTGTGCAGCATTTTCAACACTCTGGATGTGTTTTCGAAAGTCTCCAAGTTATCCAAAACTGTCATTACTAGTCAGTCATCTTACTCACCATTTGCCAAATTAACGGTCATTTATTTTGATCTCAAACACAAACCATGAATGTGACAACACTGCTGTGTTTGAAAAAGCTTTCCAATGGTTGTCTAATGAGATTACAGCTTGCAGCTAGACTTCTCATGAGATGTGTTGCTGTTGGTTGTGCTCTCATCAAACAGCAGTCAGGAAGCTTTTGCTGTTCATGTTTTTTTTTCAAAATGGTTGAAATTGTTTGAAATGTTGTTGGAAGAGCCAGTTGGATTGGACATTGCATTAATAGTAGGAAATTTAAATAACTGGAAAAAACATTCTGTTCCAATCATGCTTCTCATTGAATTAAAAAAATGAATGAAACTGTTGCTTTCAACCTGTTGATGAGAAAAAGACTTTTGGGTGACTTACTTCACATGACCTACCTCCAGTAGCATTTTGCCTGCCCGATGAAGATGCTGTACTCTCTTATCTAACAGTGAGATATCAGCGTCTGTTGATGAGTGGAAGATGTGGTTGTAGTTGCTTCATGGTGATACAGGAGAAGTAAGAAGCTGAGGTGATTGGGATGTCTTCCTATTTGTAAAACAGGGTGTACAAGAACTTTATAAATTAAAACTATTAAATCAATCCAGTCCCATTGTGTTAATTTCGCTCAGTTCCAGTGCCTGAACCCAAGGCGCTGGGATGGACTGCCGTACATGCTCATTAAACCCTCTCTCCTGACCTAGCAATCATCAGTCACAGCTTCCTGTTTAGCAAAGAGTCCTTCTCTATCATTACAAATTTAGTTGTGTTGTGTAAATCCGTTGCAAGTAATTTTTGTCATTCTTGTGACTTAGGCTGAATACAGGAATCTATTGCAACAGTAGTAATTTCCTTGGAAAGTTTTATTCTTCTTGCGACTTTGGTTTTAAACAAAAAGGTTTTAAGTTACAGTTACATTATCACACCATGTGCGTGCGCTGTGATTGTGTGCATTGTGCTTATCAGTAGTACACATCAGTCCCATCATGCATCACTACATCATGAACAAAAAGCGAGTAGGAACTCATTAGCCCATCCCAGGCAGGGCTCATAATTTACACTGGGCAGTAGGCCCAAGGCCAGTGAGTTTAGTGTTGGGCCAGTAAATTCATTACTAAACAAGACCAGCAGCCTTTTGTTTTTTAATTGAATAATAATGCGCCACTGTTTATAGTTCCTTTTAAAACATTTGACAAAATGTTGTTCATGTTGACTTTGGGTTTGACAATTATCTTGCAATTTGTTGAGTATCGATGGATACTTACCCAAGTTAAAAATGAGATGAATTTGCTTTTGAAACTTATTTCTTATCATTTTGATCATGGTCTGAGGAAAAAATTTCTGGTGCAGTAAAAGATTTTAACTACAAGCAATGCAGTCTTGTGAATTTTTTCCTTGAATTCGTGACCTGCCATCAGATTTGAACAAGAACTGTGGGCCGAGCTATTGTGAAACCTGAAAGTCAGCGACTGAGACCAAATCATTTAAAGGGGGCTTTGTCATCATGATCAAAGCAGGCCTGTGGCTGTACATGGAATTATAATAAAACCTCACCCAGTTACTGCATGCGTGCAATCCATAGAGTTGATACAGATGGAGGGCGCACGCGTCCAGTTGCTGGGTGAGAGTTCATAATTCCATGTACAGCCACAGGCCTGCTTTGAGAATGACATCACAGCCCCTTTAAGATCAAGATCCAAACCAGCCCTCCTGATGGGGAGACCTCCCCTTTAGAGACCAAGTTTTCAATCGAGAGAGACTGAGACTAAGACCAAAATAAGGTCTTGAGACTGGGACCAAGTCTTGAGATCTTGCACAATAAACATGCACAGTGAGTGCTTTAAAAAATGCAAATCAAGAATCAATCATTAAGGGACAAAAGCTACAGATAAGAAAAGTGTCCTATGTTTCTAAAGTAAATGTTAGATCCTAAATACTTCAGTAACACATACTTACATCCAGGGCCTTAGTGATTGCAGCACACAAGGCCCAGTAGCTGCTGTGCTCGGTAGTCTACTAAGAATCTCTAGTCATTGGTCTCCTCCCAGAAGGAGAAATTCAATGTGTCTACCACAAAGATCCTGTACAAAAACAAGAAAACATACAACTATGGATGAATCACAATCGGTATTTGAGTAGGATCCTAACCAGCCTCGCTACCATGGGCAGCGTGCCGTATCGATACCTCTCGTCACTAACCCCTGGTAGGGATGTACTGGAAAAGACTGGCTCTCAAAAGTGACTACTTTGCATGCATGCTTTTTAAAAACTTGTGATCGCTTGTATTGCGATTGTAGGACGCTTAGTACACGCACATCAAAATGCAAGTATTTTGGCACGATTCTATTTTAAATGAATCACGTTTTTGCACGGTCACCCTAAACTGCATACAATTAGACATATCACAAAATCAGAGAAGAATGACAGAGGACCAGCCTTTTGACTTGATGCCTCTTTTAGGGGTAACCATTCTTGAGTGTGCGCGAAGAATGGATCAGCCTCAGGTCGTCATGGTGTCATAATCAAGCTGGGCCTGCTGGGGAAAAATGGTGCGGCAACATCGATCATCCCTGGGAACGAGGTTGGATCCTGACTTAAAGAGCCGCTTGAAAACAAGATAAAAAAAGAGCACATACTTTAATTTCCTTTCTCTTGTATTTATGTAACTATAAAAATGATATATAACCGCCTTTTTACCAAGGGATCTTTTTTTATGGATGTTTGACGTTTATTACATTCCTCTTGAGGAATTGGTGGCTAAAAATACTTATTGCTGACCTCAATAAAAAGGAAATTTCAAGCAATTGTTTCATCCATGACCCCAATTTCAATGGTAATTTATGTTCAACGAAAAACAAAAAGCAAATTTTTTTTTTAAAAGAACAAGAAAAAAGGGCATTTAGTGGTAGATCAGAAAAAGGTTTATTTTTCATGATGTCAACACTGTAAGAATTCAAAGTGCCAGTTCCTGTCTCTGTGTATATTCAATCAACCTTTCTTCTGGACTAAAGATAAAATTGGACCTAAATCAAAGGAGATAAAGTTAAAGTTGGAGAATGGTATTTTTGCCTTCAATGCATACATCATGGTCTTTGAAATCTTGTTGGACTTGTGGTTGAATGTTTGAGCAGCTCAAATTTTACATACACAGGCCAGCAAGATGTGGCTTTTTCACTATAAACAAAATGACACTTCTTAGGTTTTTCAGTACAACACTACAATTATTCCGTACAATAATCAAAATTTACTCACTCAATGTAAGTCTTTACTTCTCAGCATAGGTCTGGGTAGTGCGACGATGTCTTCAATCACAATCTTGCCTTGTAAAATTTGCAACCTGGATGAAAAACAATCAAGTGGTGGCTGCTCAATTACTTTTCTGTCACATGTAGGTCGCTAATGATGCTTAATCTTTATGCTGGAGGTTTGCTTACACACAAGAGGGCGCTATGATGATTTTTTGGTAGTCTTGCTCCTTATGGATCATTTTAGTTGGAGAACTGATTTTTAACATACTAGTGGTTTACATTGGTTTGAGCAATGGGTAAAATGTTTGCGACAATGTGGTCAAGGTCATTTTGTTCTTAAAGCGAGTTTATTTATAGGCTACAATTGTAAAAGTTACAACTTAGGGGAGTTCCAAACCTGTCAAGGCAAAGCGGAAGATTAGACTTGGATTTGAGAAAAGAAGGAAAATCTTATTTTTTAGCAGCTTTTTCAAAACAATTATTTGTCATTAAACTATTAACAGTTAGACCATTACACAAATCTTTAAACTAAAATCACAGAAAGCCAAGCCTTCTAGAGAGAACAGACAGCTGAACAGATTTTTTCCACTTATCAGAGGGTTAGATCTGGGTAGCTCTGTGTTTTTGTGCACTGGTATACCAGATTGTGTGTACATTTGTATGCCAGGCACAAATTTCACAGCCCATAAAACAAAAATTACACAACTCTGGGAACTGACCCCCCATCTAAGATATGTGGAATGGTCCTGTCTAGAAAAACAAAACAAGAAACACTTAGCATCTGCCACCCTGCACTGGAAGACTCCAGTATTATATGGTGGTATACCAGATTTTGTGAACATTTGTATACCAGGAACAAATTTCACAGCCCATAAAACAAAAATTACACAACTGACCCCCCTCATGGAATGAATGAATGGTCATGTCTAGGATCTTCTGGATGATCAAGTCCCCAAAGGGCATTGCAAGTGAAGAAAAACAAGAACAATCTAAAATCTACCTACCAACATGCACACTGGCAGACCCCCACCCACAAGGGTTATAAGGAAGTGTAATATGAAAAAACATTTTGAAACTTCAATCCAAGTTTACATCAAAATATTAAAAAGTCGTTTAAAACAAGGAAGCGATTCTGAAAAAAATCTGAAATCACGACAAAAACAACTTCACAATCCTTTCTAAAAATAACCTCACAAAGCAAAAAGTTGTTAACGTTTGACTTTGTCATGTAAAGCAAGACAACCACTTCCCACTTGGCATCCGTACAGAAGTGACATCATTGTGTATAGAGAATCACCAAAAAAAAGCCCTTGATTTCATTATATTTATTGGAAAAGAGATGACGCGTCTAGACTGTAACTGGGCCTGTTAGTACTGTAACGGTGTGGACCAGATTGTCATCGGATGGAACATTGGCACAGCATAATAGTGCACTTTTTTGATTCTCTTTGTGCCCCAAGCTGTTTTGATTTACTTCGTTCTGATTGATAAGATATTGCCGGGCTGTCAATTTTACCAGACGTGTGAACATGGGTATCACAAAGTTGTGTATGTTTATGAGCATTGTCTTGACCGCGTTGATCTGTAAGGCAGAATATCAGTATTTCAACTTGAACCCACAGAGTGCTACAGTCACCGAGGGGAGTAATGTAACACTCACTTGTGGATCGTTGTATTTAACAACCTGTACTGTTTATCAATTCAGTTGGCAGAGAAAACTTAATCAACATTCTGACATTGAGCATATTTCTAGTTGTTCCCGTCTAACATCAAACTTTGCAGGACATAGTGGTATTGTTGTTGAGCAGGTCAATGAGCGCTATCACCTGCAAATCACTAACGTCCAACGAGATGACAGTGGGATTTATTGGTGTAATATGATTGAGACAAATGGGCATTACACCAGCGAGACAGCTTTATTGACAGTTAATCCACTTCTCCCCGAGTATAAACCTTCTTGTAACATTCATCCAAGTCGACCAAGAGTCGGTGAAACCGTCTCGTTGGAATGCACTCTCTCAGAACGCGACCCTCTGAGCCTGTTGACCTGGTTCGAATCCACCTCAAGCGGTCTCATCCAAATTGAAGAGAAAACAGAAGTCAATCCAGGTGAGACTTACGCAGTTGAGCGTGAGTTGACCGAGTCTGATAATATGAGAGAGTTTACATGTGTAGCTGGTCCCCACCTTAATGGTCCCACTTGCTCCATTACGCCTATTCAGATACTAACGACTGTCTCAATCTCGCCCTCTTATTTGACGCTACTTGAACACCAGAACGCGACATTCACATGTGACTTGAAGTCTACACCACAACAGCTAGCAGAAAGGTATAAATGGCGCGTGTTCCAGGTTGACAAAGGCGACGTAAAGGTTAACAGAGACACGGTGCAGAACCTCGATGGTCGGTTTAAACTTGACCAAAATGGACAAACTCTTCAGATTATCGACGTAACTCTTGGCGAATTCAACAATTCTAAGATCAGATGCATTGCATTTCAAGGCAGTACAACATTTTCAAGCATCAATGATTCACTGTTATTTGTCTTGCCTTTAACCACATCCACACCAAAGACAACGATAGTTTCAATTAAAAAAACATTTACAGATAAACCTCCCTTCATCAATGACGACAACACTTTGCAAGGCTCTGGTGTTATAATTATTGCTGGTGGAATCATCGGTGCAATCTTCAGTCTGATAATCATACCTTTGCTTGGATGCTACTTGATTAAACACAAACACAACCCCACCGGACCAGGGCAGACGGCGGCTACACGTGAGCAGAGACCACCTACAGATGAAAGAGTAACTGTGAGCAGCGAGGATCAAAATGGTCAAACGTACAACGAAATCCCATTGGATGTTGCAGGAGATCGGAACGCCAGGATGTCAAGTAGTGCTATGAAAGAGGCTGAAGTGTTGTACGCGTGTGCCGATAAGACTGGACGTAATGAAATCAAGAGATATGGAGTGCCTGCTCCATCAACAACTGGTCAAGATGGTTACACAGTCACTAATGGAGACAGCATGGACAAGGAGATTGGACATGCAAGGGACCAAGCGATATACACAATGGTGAACAAACCTATGAAAACCAAACCAAACCACCCAGTGAAGAGTGACCGTCACAAAGTCAATCAACTACCAGATGAGGACGGCAAAGAATCAGACACACCCATCAAAGACGATGTTGAGTCACGCAAGAAAAACGTGGAGGGATTGGTATATGCGGACTTGGACCTACATCGCCCCTCATCAGCCAGAAACACAGAAACACTTCAGTCGGAGGAGCAGAGTGAGTATGCTGAAATCCGTCGTGATAAATAGGTAACTAGTGGTTTGCAAAGTTCTTGTCTGGTTCTACTCCAGCTAAGGTATGGTTGAGATACCTGCTACTTGATTAAACACAAACACAATAAGGGTATTATAAAGGATTGGTAGAGCTGAAACAAAATGGTCACAGTGTTCATGTTTTGTTTGAGTAATCATATACATTGATAATTATATCGGCTAAATCCGTTGTGTTAGTCCGGAGAAATTAGTGAAAAACCATGCACAGTTTTCCGAATGTAAACACATTGTCCTTAATTTTGGTGGTAACAACCGAAATCAGATGATGCAGGTTTTTTAAAAATGTTTATATACAGGTTTTTAGACACAGTTTTCTCGAACATGACTTTGTTTTAGAGGGAATATTTCGCACATAAAAATGGTTCTTTTATGATTGTCATAATCAGCCAGATTTCAGACGAAACTTAAACAAACACATTGGCGTACACTGTGTGCATGCTTTCTTTCATAAAGAACGACTTAGTCGCAAGACTGATGGCTGAAATATCAGAGTGTGGGTCAAATCCTGGTCATGACAATTGCAAGAAACTTAACTAAATACATGCTTCTTTTCACCCAGAGGTAATTGGGTACCGATGAGGGCAGAGATGCTTAAGTAATTGTTTTAGCTTAGTGCGCTACAAACTTGGCAGCACAGGCTGTATACTCCCGAGGGAGCTGATGCATGATGGTTTAATGATTGAAATAAATCGCCCAGTGATCAGGGCTAATAATATTGGAGCGCCAGCTATATAAGAAGTCACTAGTATTATTATTATGCCAATATTCATAGCACAAGTCACACAATAACGCGACGGTTCGTGTCAATTTTCGAGACTAAACCTCAAATCGTATTTTTAAGATCGCGTCTCATAATGGTCAAAGATGTCATAAACATCAGGGATCTTTTAATTTAAACAGACACCTCTATCGAAGAAATAACCGGACAACCTTTTTGTATGTCTGAACTACACCATCCCCCAAAACAGTTCGAAAATAAACGAATGAATAAGCACATTTGACCACACCAAGTTAATCACTTTTCAACTCGAATGTAAAGCGTATGTTTGTGCATTTTGGATTTATCATCATCTCCTTCATTTTGTGTGCGTAACTTTGTCTAAGAATCAAAATACGGTACTTTGTTATTCTGCAGTCAAGCCGAATTTCAAATATTATGTTATGTCGTGTAGCTTTAAAAACGTTAACCAAAGCCAAAATTTTTTAACATGAAGCTGTCTAAAAAGCACACAACGTTTATTGATTATGTTTAAGATTAGGGCGTTTCTTTCCCATCTGTAAAATTAAATAAACTTTCATATAGTGAATGTTAACCAGGATTTTCCAACCAAGAGTTCCTTTAAAAAAATAATAATTACAATTATAATAACACTGAAAAGCATTTTTATATTCATGACTGTTTTTGTACAGTCAGTCGTTCAACTTTCACAAGGAAACGGAACCGTTGTTAAAAAAATACAAATTTGGGTCCTTGTTTAGTGTTTGTGGTTTAATTATAGGCAGTACAGGAAATGGATGTGGCACACTTTCTGGCTGAACGGAAAGTAGGAAAAAACAAAACACTTTCGATTTAACACAGCCCACTTATAATTTTAGATTATTAACAATTTTAGTTCCTGTTCCAGTTTTTAATTAGTTTCATTTTCTAAATTCATATTGCTACAAAATGTCACAGAAATATTTATCTGATTTTTGTGCACTTCTATGCAGGATCCCATGTATTTCATTGTTTCCTCCAGTTACAAACCCACAGCGAGTTGACTGACCTCCATATCCTAGACTGGACCATTCCTGGAGGGGAGGTCAGTTTCCAGGATTGTTTTCTTTTTTTTTTTGGCTTGGGATTTTTTCTCCTCCAAATCTTTGGTTAATTTAGTTTTATGTGTGAGTAATATTGTTGATTTTGCTATTTGCTGTTTTACTCCAATGGGCTGACTTTTTACAATTACATTATTGTAATGCACTTTTGAAAATATTATTGCATTATTTTTTAACATAATTGTTTATATTCTTTTAAATCCTCTGCAGAAGGAATAGGTTATTAACAAGTTGATTCTTAAAAAAACTGTTTGAGAGAAAGAAGGGTAAAAGTGGAGAGAACAGGTTATTATGTATTATGTATATTTATATAGAATATTTTTGTTTGTACCTATATTATGTTTAATCAAGAAATATTTACAGATGTCAAATCAAGTTATCATATTTAGCTTATCATAACCAATATATTGTATCCAAACAATTTAAATTTTTGTACACGACAGAGAAACCTTGTAGGTAAATGTATCAGTTAATTACTCGGTGTATTTAATGTTAGCTGTTATAATTATATTAGTCATTGCTTGTTTGATCAAATTTAACGTTTGTAGTATCATTTGCTTAGTACAAAGTTTTTGGATACTGGCACTTGTACTTTTTAGAGTAACAACTTTTAGGATTAATATTCTCATTGGAGAACTGTTTTTTCTTGACACAATAGTTATAGTTGGCTATGTATGTTTCAATGTCAAGCAGCTAACTGGCAGTTCAGAAGTATTACACTGTGCTTTTGTTTCTGTTTCTGTTTTTGCCTTTGCTGGTGTGGCAGGAGATTCTGTCCCCCCCCCCCCCCATGGTAAAATGTGTTGAAATTTCTTTGAATCAATTATCATCAGCCCAAGTTGATTTACCGTATGGGGACACATGCACACATACCGGGTGACAACATCCCATATGACACAAGCCTTGGTCACATAGTGTATTTTAATTATTGGAATATGATTTGAACCCTGCTTCAGCTAAGCTTACCAGCTTTGTGGAGTTGGGTGAATGTCTCATACAATATTATTGTGTATAATTATGCGATAAACGCTAAAGGGGCGACCTCTATCGGCCGCCCGAGAAAATTTCCTTCATTTAAATAAAACGGATGGTATAATTTATGCAAACTCATAAATATACGTGGTTATTTAGATTATTGCAATAGAAATAAGTAAAGGTAATTTTATGGTCTTACATGTATATGAAATTTGCTCAACTTTGACAGTACATCAGACAGAAATGTTTCGACTGGTTTCTGGATTATAATCAGTGAGTGAAGTTCCGAGTGAAACTGTTCCTTTCAGATAAATCAAAATAATGAATTGGACCTAGCTATGTCGTTTGAAGTTGGTAAAAAGATTGAAATTCTTTATTTGTGCTAATAATTAACTAGCTTATAATAGTGCTAATGTTGATTGTTTAAAAGCGTGGATATCGAAGTTTGTACACTACCTGCTATACAACAAATGCCAGACGTGGGGCGTATTTAATAAATCATTCATCATTTCAAAGTAAAAAGGAAAAGATTTGAAATGTTCACTAAAACAAAGTGTATTTCTTACATATGTTTCAACATTGGGAACAGTTAAAGGGTGTTATGATGTTAAGTTTGCATCTGGGATAAAGAATGTTATTTGTGTCTTACCTATACGCCCATGAGTGTCTTGCCTGAAACCTCTGCACTTTCCTGAGTGAGTCCTGTGAAAAAAAGGAAAAAGAAACAATATGTAAAGTAAATGCAGGTTATTTTTGTTCTTTCATTCACATAGTTGGGAAGAAGAATAGGCGCAAGGAAACCCAAGACACCCTAATGTTTAACTAAACAAAAGATTTGACGGTGTCCTCTGTTCCAGGTGGATAAAAATGATTGCGTAATTCTTTTGTCTCAATCTGATGTTCCACTGAATGGCATCCATTCAAGTTTGAATGAATCCAGAATTGTTTATGTAAAGGTTTATAATTGACTCTGTTATTATTATTGTAAGATGCATATTTACTGATAGCGATATTAATTAATTAAATTGATGCTTCACGCTTGTAAATACAGAAAGAGAAGTGAAGATATTTGGTGTAAAACAATTGTTGTATTATTTTGTTTGGTTGAACGAACTTCCTCAAGATATTCCTAATATTTCCAGTTACTCTCAAAACTCACCTTTTGCAGATGTAGTTTTTTAATTCATAGTTTAGATTGATTTGGTGCATTACAAATGCCTACTATTATTAATTATTATAAATATTATGCAAACAAAATATAATTTTTTCTCCAATGTTGTATGATTTGGACAGCGCTGAAACTAAGGCTCAGCTTTAGGGGGTGGGGCATATAATTAGGGAGTGCACCATTTTATTTCTAGGGGGAGGGGTACTTCAGGACTATTAAAACCTAGTTTCCATTTGCATTTGGCCTAAAGCCTTCAAGGAAGTTGGAATAGCTGTATGGCACAGTAGGATTTAGCATTTTTTGTAATTACTCCCTTCATACAAGTAAAAAACAATTCCCTCTATGATATCCCCAGCTGTACCATTGAGAAACATACTGCAGAAGTTGAATGGCCTGGGTTACCCTGTTGCTTGTATGAATTCCCTATGGCTTTGTGTAGTAAGCAGTCCTTGGTAATTGACAGATGTATTGGCTCTGCCACAGTGACCTATGACCCATTACTAGAGAGCAGCTTGACAGAGATTCACAGCTGTTGTTAGTTTGTGGGGGGGGGGGGCATGGAAGGTTTGGAGGAGCCTGGGAATCTTCCTAACAAGCTTAAATGAAACAAGCTTGGCTGTAGTCATAACAAAGCATGCTGGACTCTCTGTGTGTGGTGGGGTAACAATCTTGTGCATAGAGGGGTGTTTCCACAACTATTTTTAGCCAAGCAGAGTAAGGTAGTTTACTCACCCCCCCCCCCCCCCCCACTGGATTGTTTTGTTTTTCCATTATTTATTATTCCCTTGAGGAGGAGGTGGTGGGTTTCTTTTGTGTCTTTTTTCTTGTTCTTGATAAGACTTGGTAGGAGCATGGAGGATACCTCCATGACTGGAGTAGATTTCAGAGAATTAGTGATTAGTCATTATGGTAACATTTATTACAGAGTGTAAACAAAGTAGTGGGCAGTGGTGGGGGACAGGATTCTAGGAGACTTGGTAGGGATTAGGTCAGATTAATTATAAACAAGCAGATAAACAGGTGAAAATGACAGTTTATACATTTTTATCGACATACTGTATGCACTAATTAGCTTTAATTATAAAATGAATTACCAACATAAACATTGGAAATGATTTGTTGCTTTCATAGTTCCTAAAGAACATCTCTAGTACCTCTGAGGCATCTTAGGCTCGATTATAATGAGATTATAGCTTCATACCCCGGGTGTATTACGATTTCCTAAAACCTTCTGTAGCTCACAGCTATTGATGTGGTAGCGAATAACAAATTACGTCACACGGACTGCAGGTCTCTTTTTTTTTTTCAAAATGGCTTCCACCAGTTGAAATTGTTTCAATTGTCCTGATAGAAAGAGCCAAATGGGCAGGAGATTGCACTGAAGTTAGGGATTTTTTTTATTCAACCAAGTTTGTTCACATCTTGCTTCCCTTGGAAAAAAAGCTGTTTCTTTCAATCTGTTGTTGAGAACAAACTTGTGAGTGATTTCAATCACATGACCTACCTCCAGTAGCATTTTGCCTGCCTGATGAAGATGCTGTACTCTCTTATCTAACAGTGGGATATCAGCGTCTGTTGATGAGTGGAAGATGTGGTTGTAGTTGCTTCATGGTGATACATGAGAAGTAATTAGAGGCTGAGGTGATTGGGATGTCTTCCTGTTTGAATGATAGAATATTATGACCAGTTACATGTTCTTTATACAAACGTTTACGTAAATCCATTTTTATATCCAGTTGACATTTTGCACATTTCCATTGATTGACCTCACAATGGCGGCCAATGCAAGGGGTCAATACACTGATACCACAGACTACCACAAAGTGCCTAATACCTTCCAGGCTAGAACTTGGTGCATGAGTTTCTTCTGTTTGTACAGCTAGCAATATGTGGAAACCCCAAAGCTTGTTTACTGGGATTTAGTCTCAACAGTCTCCTGTGCAACTTTGTGGCAAGAGCCAGTTGGGCAGGAGAGTATATTGAGAGTAATAGGGTGAAATGGTTCTTGTTTTCTCAGTTTGTAATACGTTATAGAAATTTCAGGTTGATTTTACTTGAAAATATATACACTCACCAATCAACAATCTCTTTGGTCATCTGCTTTGGATGCACACCATATTGTTTCCAGATCTTCATAACTGTATTCCTTTCTCTACTTTCTGAAGTCTGTAAAAACAAAACAAACAAACAAACAAAAACCACTTGGTTGTTGTAGTTATGAAACAGTAACTCAGGCTTGATTCATCTATAGAACATTTTACAATAACATCTCAATGGGTTTTATGTCAGTGCCCTAGTCACTGGGCCAATAACATTCCTGTTATCTTTCTCAATTCCCAGGGGAGTATACAGCCCTGGGCTTCCTTGCCTTGTTTGGATGTTACTTGAAGTAACAGCTGGTTTAGTCAAATTGTTATGTAATTTCATCTTCTTGATACATTTTCCTCCTTGTCTGAGTTGAGGTTAGCTTCAATCTGTAATCATATATGAAAGTTCTAGGAGGAGACAGGATGTTTGCTCTTTTACTGTGATTGTGAGATGAAGGACAGCATTGTCAGCATTGGCCAAGTTTTTTATGCTGGTAAGCTGGCAGACTGTATAGCGCCCTCTTTGACCTATACATGAGTAGCCCCTGGATACTGAGAGAAATAACAAGAATGTTATTGGCCCAGTGATTAGGGCCCTGACATAAAGCACAATGATATGTTATTGTAAATAACTACAATTTCAAATCAGCACATAGCCTGGTGGATTTGCTCCCACTTCACAACTTCCTTGCTCAGCATTCCAATCCCCCTACACATTATTTTTCAGAAATACAATTTTTACTGTCTTTCTAAAAAAAATAATAATAATACACCGCCTACCTTTAATTTTTGGCTTTGTACATTTAGCCAGCACTGGACAAGCACAGTTGACAGTTTTTGGACCATTATGTCAGACTTTAGTTCCCCCAAAACAAAAATCTTCCAAAGCCAATAATCTGAAAAAGGAGAAGGTAAATAATATCCATTTAAATTTCAGGGTAAAGTTTGAATAAACAAAGAACAAAAAACACTGCCAAGCACAGCAAATTTGTGCTATGTGCACCTCGTTTTGTGCCAGGGCCTGACAGCCACTTCAAGGTAAGGGCTACACATAACTGATTTTAGTGATTGTGACTGTCACCAGGGCCACGTTGCCACCTTCTCCTGGGGCTGAAACAGGGTTAATCCCTTCACAGTCCATAAGGATGTAGGCAAGGGTATGATCCACTAGGAGCCTGGCTGGTAGAGCAGAATGCAATACCTTCCCAACTTTGTACGAAGCAATTAAGGTTAACTGCCCTTGAGCGCCTTGCTCAAGGGCACAAGTGTCATGAGTTTTTGGCTCCTGAACTGAATATTGACTACTTTGTTTGTATATATACTTAAAAGTAGGGCATAAAGCTGTTTATGATTTTTAATTAATTTAATACAACAATGCACTCGATGACTGAGAAACAGCGTAATGGAAAGAACTTTAACTGTAGTATACAGGTATAGGTTTGTTACAAATTAAAGTTATACAGTACAGTAGCATATGATATAGCAACTGTACTGACAAAACCCTAGAGTTGATTGTAGAGTTTGGTCTAGTTTAGTAACAATTTTCCTTAACAATTTCAAGAACTGTAAATCAGACTTAGTACTCTAGATAATCAGTACCCACCTGTCGTGTGATGACTGTACCTTAAACAATACTATCAAACTGTGCAAAATGGTGAATACCGTCCTGCATTGTAAATGGATTTAGTCCCAAGAAAAAAATTCGTCAAGACTATCCAAACAACAACAAGCAAATCAAAAGGTCTATTGAGGGCGCACTAAAAGGTCATTGGTAAGCTCTGTTTGCTCCACATTAAAATGACAGAAATTCATGCGCGAAACCTCATTAATAAAATGTATACCCACAACTTTTTCTCTGATTCAACTATTTGAAGGTGGTGGCTTTTATGAAATGTAAAAAAATAGAAAAAAATGAGCCCCTGGGGTTTTAACTTCTGACTTAAAGGATTTAAGGGTAAAAAGTAAGCACTCTTAAGAGGGCCCTATTTTTATAAATGTAGGGTCATTTTTCCAAAAAGGAAAAATCTGACAGGTAGTACCCTGTCGCCATTTTGATTTTGGGGGTCGAAAACAAAAGTGCGATTTGACGGTGCAGCGTTCTAGACTAGACTTCCCTGAAGACCTTTTCTGTGTGGGGACATGGCCAAATCCCCAAACCTGGGCAATTAGGAGCTTTCTAGCAAAAAGTGACGCCATCTTTGTTGCCCCCAAAACCTCAATAATTCATGGAATAAAATGGTTGCGGCCTTCAAGTTCGAACCAGCACCGTCGGGGGAGTCGTCCGCAAAAAGTGATCGCCGAAAATCGCCATGTTACCGGGGGTCGAATTTGGGGAATATTTGACAGGTAGTACCCTGTCGCCATTTTGACTTTTGGGGTCGAAAACAAAAGTGCGATTTGACGGTGCAGCGTTCTAGACTAGACTTCCCTGAAGACCTTTTCTGTGTGGGGACATGGCCAAATCCCCAAACCTGGGCAATTAGGAGCTTTCTAGCAAAAAGTGACGCCATCTTTGTTGCCCCCAAAACCTCAATAATTCATGGAATAAAATGGTTGCGGCCTTCAAGTTCGAACCAGCACCGTCGGGGGAGTCGTCTGCAAAAAGTGATCGCCGAAAATCGCCATGTTACCGGGGGTCGAATTTGGGGAATATTTGACAGGTAGTACCCTGTCGCCATTTTGACTTTTGGGGTCGAAAACAAAAGTGCGATTTGACGGTGCAGCGTTCTAGACTAGACTTCCCTGAAGACCTTTTCTGTGTGGGGACATGGCCAAATCACCAAACCTGGGCAATTAGGAGCTTTCTAGCAAAAAGTGACGCCATCTTTGTTGCCCCCAAAACCTCAATAATTCATGGAATAAAATGGTTGCGGCCTTCAAGTTCGAACCAGCACCGTCGGGGGAGTCGTCCGCAAAAAGTGATCGCCGAAAATCGCCATGTTACCGGGGGTCGAATTTGGGGAATATTTGACAGGTAGTACCCTGTCGCCATTTTGACTTTTGGGGTCGAAAACAAAAGTGCGATTTGACGGTGCAGCGTTCTAGACTAGACTTCCCTGAAGACCTTTTCTGTGTGGGGACATGGCCAAATCCCCAAACCTGGGCAATTAGGAGCTTTCTAGCAAAAAGTGACGCCATCTTTGTTGCCCCCAAAACCTCAATAATTCATGGAATAAAATGGTTGCGGCCTTCAAGTTCGAACCAGCACCGTCGGGGGAGTCGTCCGCAAAAAGTGATCGCCGAAAATCGCCATGTTACCGGGGGTCGAATTTGGGGAATATTTGACAGGTAGTACCCTGTCGCCATTTTGACTTTTGGGGTCGAAAACAAAAGTGCGATTTGACGGTGCAGCGTTCTAGACTAGACTTCCCTGAAGACCTTTTCTGTGTGGGGACATGGCCAAATCCCCAAACCTGGGCAATTAGGAGCTTTCTAGCAAAAAGTGACGCCATCTTTGTTGCCCCCAAAACCTCAATAATTCATGGAATAAAATGGTTGCGGCCTTCAAGTTCGAACCAGCACCGTCGGGGGAGTCGTCCGCAAAAAGTGATCGCCGAAAATCGCCATGTTACCGGGGGTCGAATTTTGGGAATATTTGACAGGTAGTACCCTGTCGCCATTTTGACTTTTGGGGTCGAAAACAAAAGTGCGATTTGACGGTGCAGCGTTCTAGACTAGACTTCCCTGAAGACCTTTTCTGTGTGGGGACATGGCCAAATCCCCAAACCTGGGCAATTAGGAGCTTTCTAGCAAAAAGTGACGCCATCTTTGTTGCCCCCAAAACCTCAATAATTCATGGAATAAAATGGTTGCGGCCTTCAAGTTCGAACCAGCACCGTCGGGGGAGTCGTCTGCAAAAAGTGATCGCCGAAAATCGCCATGTTACCGGGGGTCGAATTTGGGGAATATTTGACAGGTAGTACCCTGTCGCCATTTTGACTTTTGGGGTCGAAAACAAAAGTGCGATTTGACGGTGCAGCGTTCTAGACTAGACTTCCCTGAAGACCTTTTCTGTGTGGGGACATGGCCAAATCACCAAACCTGGGCAATTAGGAGCTTTCTAGCAAAAAGTGACGCCATCTTTGTTGCCCCCAAAACCTCAATAATTCATGGAATAAAATGGTTGCGGCCTTCAAGTTCGAACCAGCACCGTCGGGGGAGTCGTCCGCAAAAAGTGATCGCCGAAAATCGCCATGTTACCGGGGGTCGAATTTGGGGAATATTTGACAGGTAGTACCCTGTCGCCATTTTGACTTTTGGGGTCGAAAACAAAAGTGCGATTTGACGGTGCAGCGTTCTAGACTAGACTTCCCTGAAGACCTTTTCTGTGTGGGGACATGGCCAAATCCCCAAACCTGGGCAATTAGGAGCTTTCTAGCAAAAAGTGACGCCATCTTTGTTGCCCCCAAAACCTCAATAATTCATGGAATAAAATGGTTGCGGCCTTCAAGTTCGAACCAGCACCGTCGGGGGAGTCGTCCGCAAAAAGTGATCGCCGAAAATCGCCATGTTACCGGGGGTCGAATTTGGGGAATATTTGACAGGTAGTACCCTGTCGCCATTTTGACTTTTGGGGTCGAAAACAAAAGTGCGATTTGACGGTGCAGCGTTCTAGACTAGACTTCCCTGAAGACCTTTTCTGTGTGGGGACATGGCCAAATCCCCAAACCTGGGCAATTAGGAGCTTTCTAGCAAAAAGTGACGCCATCTTTGTTGCCCCCAAAACCTCAATAATTCATGGAATAAAATGGTTGCGGCCTTCAAGTTCGAACCAGCACCGTCGGGGGAGTCGTCCGCAAAAAGTGATCGCCGAAAATCGCCATGTTACCGGGGGTCGAATTTTGGGAATATTTGACAGGTAGTACCCTGTCGCCATTTTGACTTTTGGGGTCGAAAACAAAAGTGCGATTTGACGGTGCAGCGTTCTAGACTAGACTTCCCTGAAGACCTTTTCTGTGTGGGGACATGGCCAAATCCCCAAACCTGGGCAATTAGGAGCTTTCTAGCAAAAAGTGACGCCATCTTTGTTGCCCCCAAAACCTCAATAATTCATGGAATAAAATGGTTGCGGCCTTCAAGTTCGAACCAGCACCGTCGGGGGAGTCGTCTGCAAAAAGTGATCGCCGAAAATCGCCATGTTACCGGGGGTCGAATTTGGGGAATATTTGACAGGTAGTACCCTGTCGCCATTTTGACTTTTGGGGTCGAAAACAAAAGTGCGATTTGACGGTGCAGCGTTCTAGACTAGACTTCCCTGAAGACCTTTTCTGTGTGGGGACATGGCCAAATCACCAAACCTGGGCAATTAGGAGCTTTCTAGCAAAAAGTGACGCCATCTTTGTTGCCCCCAAAACCTCAATAATTCATGGAATAAAATGGTTGCGGCCTTCAAGTTCGAACCAGCACCGTCGGGGGAGTCGTCCGCAAAAAGTGATCGCCGAAAATCGCCATGTTACCGGGGGTCGAATTTGGGGAATATTTGACAGGTAGTACCCTGTCGCCATTTTGACTTTTGGGGTCGAAAACAAAAGTGCGATTTGACGGTGCAGCGTTCTAGACTAGACTTCCCTGAAGACCTTTTCTGTGTGGGGACATGGCCAAATCCCCAAACCTGGGCAATTAGGAGCTTTCTAGCAAAAAGTGACGCCATCTTTGTTGCCCCCAAAACCTCAATAATTCATGGAATAAAATGGTTGCGGCCTTCAAGTTCGAACCAGCACCGTCGGGGGAGTCGTCCGCAAAAAGTGATCGCCGAAAATCGCCATGTTACCGGGGGTCGAATTTGGGGAATATTTGACAGGTAGTACCCTGTCGCCATTTTGACTTTTGGGGTCGAAAACAAAAGTGCGATTTGACGGTGCAGCGTTCTAGACTAGACTTCCCTGAAGACCTTTTCTGTGTGGGGACATGGCCAAATCCCCAAACCTGGGCAATTAGGAGCTTTCTAGCAAAAAGTGACGCCATCTTTGTTGCCCCCAAAACCTCAATAATTCATGGAATAAAATGGTTGCGGCCTTCAAATTCCAACCAGCACCGTCGGGGGAGGTGTCCGCGAAAAGTGATCGCCGAAAATCGCCATGTTACCGGGGGTCGAATTTTGGGAATATTTGACAGGTAGTACCCTGTCGCCATTTTGATTTTGGGGGTCGAAAACAAAAGTGCGATTTGACGGTGCAGCGTTCTAGACTAGACTTCCCTGAAGACCTTTTCTGTGTGGGGACATGGCCAAATCCCCAAACCTGGGCAATTAGGAGCTTTCTAGCAAAAAGTGACGCCATCTTTGTTGCCCCCAAAACCTCAATAATTCATGGAATAAAATGGTTGCGGCCTTCAAGTTCGAACCAGCACCGTCGGGGGAGTCGTCCGCAAAAAGTGATCGCCGAAAATCGCCATGTTACCGGGGGTCGAATTTGGGGAATATTTGACAGGTAGTACCCTGTCGCCATTTTGACTTTTGGGGTCGAAAACAAAAGTGCGATTTGACGGTGCAGCGTTCTAGACTAGACTTCCCTGAAGACCTTTTCTGTGTGGGGACATGGCCAAATCCCCAAACCTGGGCAATTAGGAGCTTTCTAGCAAAAAGTGACGCCATCTTTGTTGCCCCCAAAACCTCAATAATTCATGGAATAAAATGGTTGCGGCCTTCAAGTTCGAACCAGCACCGTCGGGGGAGTCGTCTGCAAAAAGTGATCGCCGAAAATCGCCATGTTACCGGGGGTCGAATTTGGGGAATATTTGACAGGTAGTACCCTGTCGCCATTTTGACTTTTGGGGTCGAAAACAAAAGTGCGATTTGACGGTGCAGCGTTCTAGACTAGACTTCCCTGAAGACCTTTTCTGTGTGGGGACATGGCCAAATCCCCAAACCTGGGCAATTAGGAGCTTTCTAGCAAAAAGTGACGCCATCTTTGTTGCCCCCAAAACCTCAATAATTCATGGAATAAAATGGTTGCGGCCTTCAAGTTCGAACCAGCACCGTCGGGGGAGTCGTCTGCAAAAAGTGATCGCCGAAAATCGCCATGTTACCGGGGGTCGAATTTGGGGAATATTTGACAGGTAGTACCCTGTCGCCATTTTGACTTTTGGGGTCGAAAACAAAAGTGCGATTTGACGGTGCAGCGTTCTAGACTAGACTTCCCTGAAGACCTTTTCTGTGTGGGGACATGGCCAAATCACCAAACCTGGGCAATTAGGAGCTTTCTAGCAAAAAGTGACGCCATCTTTGTTGCCCCCAAAACCTCAATAATTCATGGAATAAAATGGTTGCGGCCTTCAAGTTCGAACCAGCACCGTCGGGGGAGTCGTCCGCAAAAAGTGATCGCCGAAAATCGCCATGTTACCGGGGGTCGAATTTGGGGAATATTTGACAGGTAGTACCCTGTCGCCATTTTGACTTTTGGGGTCGAAAACAAAAGTGCGATTTGACGGTGCAGCGTTCTAGACTAGACTTCCCTGAAGACCTTTTCTGTGTGGGGACATGGCCAAATCCCCAAACCTGGGCAATTAGGAGCTTTCTAGCAAAAAGTGACGCCATCTTTGTTGCCCCCAAAACCTCAATAATTCATGGAATAAAATGGTTGCGGCCTTCAAGTTCGAACCAGCACCGTCGGGGGAGTCGTCCGCAAAAAGTGATCGCCGAAAATCGCCATGTTACCGGGGGTCGAATTTGGGGAATATTTGACAGGTAGTACCCTGTCGCCATTTTGACTTTTGGGGTCGAAAACAAAAGTGCGATTTGACGGTGCAGCGTTCTAGACTAGACTTCCCTGAAGACCTTTTCTGTGTGGGGACATGGCCAAATCCCCAAACCTGGGCAATTAGGAGCTTTCTAGCAAAAAGTGACGCCATCTTTGTTGCCCCCAAAACCTCAATAATTCATGGAATAAAATGGTTGCGGCCTTCAAATTCCAACCAGCACCGTCGGGGGAGGTGTCCGCGAAAAGTGATCGCCGAAAATCGCCATGTTACCGGGGGTCGAATTTTGGGAATATTTGACAGGTAGTACCCTGTCGCCATTTTGATTTTGGGGGTCGAAAACAAAAGTGCGATTTGACGGTGCAGCGTTCTAGACTAGACTTCCCTGAAGACCTTTTCTGTGTGGGGACATGGCCAAATCCCCAAACCTGGGCAATTAGGAGCTTTCTAGCAAAAAGTGACGCCATCTTTGTTGCCCCCAAAACCTCAATAATTCATGGAATAAAATGGTTGCGGCCTTCAAGTTCGAACCAGCACCGTCGGGGGAGTCGTCCGCAAAAAGTGATCGCCGAAAATCGCCATGTTACCGGGGGTCGAATTTGGGGAATATTTGACAGGTAGTACCCTGTCGCCATTTTGACTTTTGGGGTCGAAAACAAAAGTGCGATTTGACGGTGCAGCGTTCTAGACTAGACTTCCCTGAAGACCTTTTCTGTGTGGGGACATGGCCAAATCCCCAAACCTGGGCAATTAGGAGCTTTCTAGCAAAAAGTGACGCCATCTTTGTTGCCCCCAAAACCTCAATAATTCATGGAATAAAATGGTTGCGGCCTTCAAGTTCGAACCAGCACCGTCGGGGGAGTCGTCTGCAAAAAGTGATCGCCGAAAATCGCCATGTTACCGGGGGTCGAATTTGGGGAATATTTGACAGGTAGTACCCTGTCGCCATTTTGACTTTTGGGGTCGAAAACAAAAGTGCGATTTGACGGTGCAGCGTTCTAGACTAGACTTCCCTGAAGACCTTTTCTGTGTGGGGACATGGCCAAATCCCCAAACCTGGGCAATTAGGAGCTTTCTAGCAAAAAGTGACGCCATCTTTGTTGCCCCCAAAACCTCAATAATTCATGGAATAAAATGGTTGCGGCCTTCAAGTTCGAACCAGCACCGTCGGGGGAGTCGTCCGCAAAAAGTGATCGCCGAAAATCGCCATGTTACCGGGGGTCGAATTTGGGGAATATTTGAAAGGTAGTACCCTGTCGCCATTTTGACTTTTGGGGTCGAAAACAAAAGTGCGATTTGACGGTGCAGCGTTCTAGACTAGACTTCCCTGAAGACCTTTTCTGTGTGGGGACATGGCCAAATCCCCAAACCTGGGCAATTAGGAGCTTTCTAGCAAAAAGTGACGCCATCTTTGTTGCCCCCAAAACCTCAATAATTCATGGAATAAAATGGTTGCGGCCTTCAAGTTCGAACCAGCACCGTCGGGGGAGTCGTCCGCAAAAAGTGATCGCCGAAAATCGCCATGTTACCGGGGGTCGAATTTGGGGAATATTTGACAGGTAGTACCCTGTCGCCATTTTGACTTTTGGGGTCGAAAACAAAAGTGCGATTTGACGGTGCAGCGTTCTAGACTAGACTTCCCTGAAGACCTTTTCTGTGTGGGGACATGGCCAAATCCCCAAACCTGGGCAATTAGGAGCTTTCTAGCAAAAAGTGACGCCATCTTTGTTGCCCCCAAAACCTCAATAATTCATGGAATAAAATGGTTGCGGCCTTCAAATTCCAACCAGCACCGTCGGGGGAGGTGTCCGCGAAAAGTGATCGCCGAAAATCGCCATGTTACCGGGGGTCGAATTTTGGGAATATTTGACAGGTAGTACCCTGTCGCCATTTTGATTTTGGGGGTCGAAAACAAAAGTGCGATTTGACGGTGCAGCGTTCTAGACTAGACTTCCCTGAAGACCTTTTCTGTGTGGGGACATGGCCAAATCCCCAAACCTGGGCAATTAGGAGCTTTCTAGCAAAAAGTGACGCCATCTTTGTTGCCCCCAAAACCTCAATAATTCATGGAATAAAATGGTTGCGGCCTTCAAATTCCAACCAGCACCGTCGGGGGAGGTGTCCGCGAAAAGTGATCGCCGAAAATCGCCATGTTACCGGGGGTCGAATTTTGGGAATATTTGACAGGTAGTACCCTGTCGCCATTTTGATTTTGGGGGTCGAAAACAAAAGTGCGATTTGACGGTGCAGCGTTCTAGACTAGACTTCCCTGAAGACCTTTTCTGTGTGGGGACATGGCCAAATCCCCAAACCTGGGCAATTAGGAGCTTTCTAGCAAAAAGTGACGCCATCTTTGTTGCCCCCAAAACCTCAATAATTCATGGAATAAAATGGTTGCGGCCTTCAAGTTCGAACCAGCACCGTCGGGGGAGTCGTCCGCAAAAAGTGATCGCCGAAAATCGCCATGTTACCGGGGGTCGAATTTGGGGAATATTTGACAGGTAGTACCCTGTCGCCATTTTGACTTTTGGGGTCGAAAACAAAAGTGCGATTTGACGGTGCAGCGTTCTAGACTAGACTTCCCTGAAGACCTTTTCTGTGTGGGGACATGGCCAAATCCCCAAACCTGGGCAATTAGGAGCTTTCTAGCAAAAAGTGACGCCATCTTTGTTGCCCCCAAAACCTCAATAATTCATGGAATAAAATGGTTGCGGCCTTCAAGTTCGAACCAGCACCGTCGGGGGAGTCGTCTGCAAAAAGTGATCGCCGAAAATCGCCATGTTACCGGGGGTCGAATTTGGGGAATATTTGACAGGTAGTACCCTGTCGCCATTTTGACTTTTGGGGTCGAAAACAAAAGTGCGATTTGACGGTGCAGCGTTCTAGACTAGACTTCCCTGAAGACCTTTTCTGTGTGGGGACATGGCCAAATCCCCAAACCTGGGCAATTAGGAGCTTTCTAGCAAAAAGTGACGCCATCTTTGTTGCCCCCAAAACCTCAATAATTCATGGAATAAAATGGTTGCGGCCTTCAAGTTCGAACCAGCACCGTCGGGGGAGTCGTCCGCAAAAAGTGATCGCCGAAAATCGCCATGTTACCGGGGGTCGAATTTGGGGAATATTTGACAGGTAGTACCCTGTCGCCATTTTGACTTTTGGGGTCGAAAACAAAAGTGCGATTTGACGGTGCAGCGTTCTAGACTAGACTTCCCTGAAGACCTTTTCTGTGTGGGGACATGGCCAAATCCCCAAACCTGGGCAATTAGGAGCTTTCTAGCAAAAAGTGACGCCATCTTTGTTGCCCCCAAAACCTCAATAATTCATGGAATAAAATGGTTGCGGCCTTCAAATTCCAACCAGCACCGTCGGGGGAGGTGTCCGCGAAAAGTGATCGCCGAAAATCGCCATGTTACCGGGGGTCGAATTTTGGGAATATTTGACAGGTAGTACCCTGTCGCCATTTTGATTTTGGGGGTCGAAAACAAAAGTGCGATTTGACGGTGCAGCGTTCTAGACTAGACTTCCCTGAAGACCTTTTCTGTGTGGGGACATGGCCAAATCCCCAAACCTGGGCAATTAGGAGCTTTCTAGCAAAAAGTGACGCCATCTTTGTTGCCCCCAAAACCTCAATAATTCATGGAATAAAATGGTTGCGGCCTTCAAATTCCAACCAGCACCGTCGGGGGAGGTGTCCGCGAAAAGTGATCGCCGAAAATCGCCATGTTACCGGGGGTCGAATTTTGGGAATATTTGACAGGTAGTACCCTGTCGCCATTTTGATTTTGGGGGTCGAAAACAAAAGTGCGATTTGACGGTGCAGCGTTCTAGACTAGACTTCCCTGAAGACCTTTTCTGTGTGGGGACATGGCCAAATCCCCAAACCTGGGCAATTAGGAGCTTTCTAGCAAAAAGTGACGCCATCTTTGTTGCCCCCAAAACCTCAATAATTCATGGAATAAAATGGTTGCGGCCTTCAAGTTCGAACCAGCACCGTCGGGGGAGTCGTCCGCAAAAAGTGATCGCCGAAAATCGCCATGTTACCGGGGGTCGAATTTGGGGAATATTTGACAGGTAGTACCCTGTCGCCATTTTGACTTTTGGGGTCGAAAACAAAAGTGCGATTTGACGGTGCAGCGTTCTAGACTAGACTTCCCTGAAGACCTTTTCTGTGTGGGGACATGGCCAAATCCCCAAACCTGGGCAATTAGGAGCTTTCTAGCAAAAAGTGACGCCATCTTTGTTGCCCCCAAAACCTCAATAATTCATGGAATAAAATGGTTGCGGCCTTCAAGTTCGAACCAGCACCGTCGGGGGAGTCGTCTGCAAAAAGTGATCGCCGAAAATCGCCATGTTACCGGGGGTCGAATTTGGGGAATATTTGACAGGTAGTACCCTGTCGCCATTTTGACTTTTGGGGTCGAAAACAAAAGTGCGATTTGACGGTGCAGCGTTCTAGACTAGACTTCCCTGAAGACCTTTTCTGTGTGGGGACATGGCCAAATCCCCAAACCTGGGCAATTAGGAGCTTTCTAGCAAAAAGTGACGCCATCTTTGTTGCCCCCAAAACCTCAATAATTCATGGAATAAAATGGTTGCGGCCTTCAAGTTCGAACCAGCACCGTCGGGGGAGTCGTCCGCAAAAAGTGATCGCCGAAAATCGCCATGTTACCGGGGTCGAATTTGGGGAATATTTGACAGGTAGTACCCTGTCGCCATTTTGACTTTTGGGGTCGAAAACAAAAGTGCGATTTGACGGTGCAGCGTTCTAGACTAGACTTCCCTGAAGACCTTTTCTGTGTGGGGACATGGCCAAATCCCCAAACCTGGGCAATTAGGAGCTTTCTAGCAAAAAGTGACGCCATCTTTGTTGCCCCCAAAACCTCAATAATTCATGGAATAAAATGGTTGCGGCCTTCAAGTTCGAACCAGCACCGTCGGGGGAGTCGTCCGCAAAAAGTGATCGCCGAAAATCGCCATGTTACCGGGGGTCGAATTTGGGGAATATTTGACAGGTAGTACCCTGTCGCCATTTTGACTTTTGGGGTCGAAAACAAAAGTGCGATTTGACGGTGCAGCGTTCTAGACTAGACTTCCCTGAAGACCTTTTCTGTGTGGGGACATGGCCAAATCCCCAAACCTGGGCAATTAGGAGCTTTCTAGCAAAAAGTGACGCCATCTTTGTTGCCCCCAAAACCTCAATAATTCATGGAATAAAATGGTTGCGGCCTTCAAATTCCAACCAGCACCGTCGGGGGAGGTGTCCGCGAAAAGTGATCGCCGAAAATCGCCATGTTACCGGGGGTCGAATTTTGGGAATATTTGACAGGTAGTACCCTGTCGCCATTTTGATTTTGGGGGTCGAAAACAAAAGTGCGATTTGACGGTGCAGCGTTCTAGACTAGACTTCCCTGAAGACCTTTTCTGTGTGGGGACATGGCCAAATCCCCAAACCTGGGCAATTAGGAGCTTTCTAGCAAAAAGTGACGCCATCTTTGTTGCCCCCAAAACCTCAATAATTCATGGAATAAAATGGTTGCGGCCTTCAAGTTCGAACCAGCACCGTCGGGGGAGTCGTCCGCAAAAAGTGATCGCCGAAAATCGCCATGTTACCGGGGGTCGAATTTGGGGAATATTTGACAGGTAGTACCCTGTCGCCATTTTGACTTTTGGGGTCGAAAACAAAAGTGCGATTTGACGGTGCAGCGTTCTAGACTAGACTTCCCTGAAGACCTTTTCTGTGTGGGGACATGGCCAAATCCCCAAACCTGGGCAATTAGGAGCTTTCTAGCAAAAAGTGACGCCATCTTTGTTGCCCCCAAAACCTCAATAATTCATGGAATAAAATGGTTGCGGCCTTCAAGTTCGAACCAGCACCGTCGGGGGAGTCGTCTGCAAAAAGTGATCGCCGAAAATCGCCATGTTACCGGGGGTCGAATTTGGGGAATATTTGACAGGTAGTACCCTGTCGCCATTTTGACTTTTGGGGTCGAAAACAAAAGTGCGATTTGACGGTGCAGCGTTCTAGACTAGACTTCCCTGAAGACCTTTTCTGTGTGGGGACATGGCCAAATCCCCAAACCTGGGCAATTAGGAGCTTTCTAGCAAAAAGTGACGCCATCTTTGTTGCCCCCAAAACCTCAATAATTCATGGAATAAAATGGTTGCGGCCTTCAAGTTCGAACCAGCACCGTCGGGGGAGTCGTCCGCAAAAAGTGATCGCCGAAAATCGCCATGTTACCGGGGGTCGAATTTGGGGAATATTTGACAGGTAGTACCCTGTCGCCATTTTGACTTTTGGGGTCGAAAACAAAAGTGCGATTTGACGGTGCAGCGTTCTAGACTAGACTTCCCTGAAGACCTTTTCTGTGTGGGGACATGGCCAAATCCCCAAACCTGGGCAATTAGGAGCTTTCTAGCAAAAAGTGACGCCATCTTTGTTGCCCCCAAAACCTCAATAATTCATGGAATAAAATGGTTGCGGCCTTCAAGTTCGAACCAGCACCGTCGGGGGAGTCGTCCGCAAAAAGTGATCGCCGAAAATCGCCATGTTACCGGGGGTCGAATTTGGGGAATATTTGACAGGTAGTACCCTGTCGCCATTTTGACTTTTGGGGTCGAAAACAAAAGTGCGATTTGACGGTGCAGCGTTCTAGACTAGACTTCCCTGAAGACCTTTTCTGTGTGGGGACATGGCCAAATCCCCAAACCTGGGCAATTAGGAGCTTTCTAGCAAAAAGTGACGCCATCTTTGTTGCCCCCAAAACCTCAATAATTCATGGAATAAAATGGTTGCGGCCTTCAAATTCCAACCAGCACCGTCGGGGGAGGTGTCCGCGAAAAGTGATCGCCGAAAATCGCCATGTTACCGGGGGTCGAATTTTGGGAATATTTGACAGGTAGTACCCTGTCGCCATTTTGATTTTGGGGGTCGAAAACAAAAGTGCGATTTGACGGTGCAGCGTTCTAGACTAGACTTCCCTGAAGACCTTTTCTGTGTGGGGACATGGCCAAATCCCCAAACCTGGGCAATTAGGAGCTTTCTAGCAAAAAGTGACGCCATCTTTGTTGCCCCCAAAACCTCAATAATTCATGGAATAAAATGGTTGCGGCCTTCAAATTCCAACCAGCACCGTCGGGGGAGGTGTCCGCGAAAAGTGATCGCCGAAAATCGCCATGTTACCGGGGGTCGAATTTTGGGAATATTTGACAGGTAGTACCCTGTCGCCATTTTGATTTTGGGGGTCGAAAACAAAAGTGCGATTTGACGGTGCAGCGTTCTAGACTAGACTTCCCTGAAGACCTTTTCTGTGTGGGGACATGGCCAAATCCCCAAACCTGGGCAATTAGGAGCTTTCTAGCAAAAAGTGACGCCATCTTTGTTGCCCCCAAAACCTCAATAATTCATGGAATAAAATGGTTGCGGCCTTCAAGTTCGAACCAGCACCGTCGGGGGAGTCGTCCGCAAAAAGTGATCGCCGAAAATCGCCATGTTACCGGGGGTCGAATTTGGGGAATATTTGACAGGTAGTACCCTGTCGCCATTTTGACTTTTGGGGTCGAAAACAAAAGTGCGATTTGACGGTGCAGCGTTCTAGACTAGACTTCCCTGAAGACCTTTTCTGTGTGGGGACATGGCCAAATCCCCAAACCTGGGCAATTAGGAGCTTTCTAGCAAAAAGTGACGCCATCTTTGTTGCCCCCAAAACCTCAATAATTCATGGAATAAAATGGTTGCGGCCTTCAAGTTCGAACCAGCACCGTCGGGGGAGTCGTCCGCAAAAAGTGATCGCCGAAAATCGCCATGTTACCGGGGGTCGAATTTGGGGAATATTTGACAGGTAGTACCCTGTCGCCATTTTGACTTTTGGGGTCGAAAACAAAAGTGCGATTTGACGGTGCAGCGTTCTAGACTAGACTTCCCTGAAGACCTTTTCTGTGTGGGGACATGGCCAAATCCCCAAACCTGGGCAATTAGGAGCTTTCTAGCAAAAAGTGACGCCATCTTTGTTGCCCCCAAAACCTCAATAATTCATGGAATAAAATGGTTGCGGCCTTCAAGTTCCAACCAGCACCGTCGGGGGAGGTGTCCGCGAAAAGTGATCGCCGAAAATCGCCATGTTACCGGGGGTCGAATTTTGGGAATATTTGACAGGTAGTACCCTGTCGCCATTTTGATTTTGGGGGTCGAAAACAAAAGTGCGATTTGACGGTGCAGCGTTCTAGACTAGACTTCCCTGAAGACCTTTTCTGTGTGGGGACATGGCCAAATCCCCAAACCTGGGCAATTAGGAGCTTTCTAGCAAAAAGTGACGCCATCTTTGTTGCCCCCAAAACCTCAATAATTCATGGAATAAAATGGTTGCGGCCTTCAAGTTCGAACCAGCACCGTCGGGGGAGTCGTCCGCAAAAAGTGATCGCCGAAAATCGCCATGTTACCGGGGGTCGAATTTTGGGAATATTTGACAGGTAGTACCCTGTCGCCATTTTGACTTTTGGGGTCGAAAACAAAAGTGCGATTTGACGGTGCAGCGTTCTAGACTAGACTTCCCTGAAGACCTTTTCTGTGTGGGGACATGGCCAAATCCCCAAACCTGGGCAATTAGGAGCTTTCTAGCAAAAAGTGACGCCATCTTTGTTGCCCCCAAAACCTCAATAATTCATGGAATAAAATGGTTGCGGCCTTCAAGTTCGAACCAGCACCGTCGGGGGAGTCGTCTGCAAAAAGTGATCGCCGAAAATCGCCATGTTACCGGGGGTCGAATTTGGGGAATATTTGACAGGTAGTACCCTGTCGCCATTTTGACTTTTGGGGTCGAAAACAAAAGTGCGATTTGACGGTGCAGCGTTCTAGACTAGACTTCCCTGAAGACCTTTTCTGTGTGGGGACATGGCCAAATCCCCAAACCTGGGCAATTAGGAGCTTTCTAGCAAAAAGTGACGCCATCTTTGTTGCCCCCAAAACCTCAATAATTCATGGAATAAAATGGTTGCGGCCTTCAAGTTCGAACCAGCACCGTCGGGGGAGTCGTCCGCAAAAAGTGATCGCCGAAAATCGCCATGTTACCGGGGGTCGAATTTGGGGAATATTTGACAGGTAGTACCCTGTCGCCATTTTGACTTTTGGGGTCGAAAACAAAAGTGCGATTTGACGGTGCAGCGTTCTAGACTAGACTTCCCTGAAGACCTTTTCTGTGTGGGGACATGGCCAAATCCCCAAACCTGGGCAATTAGGAGCTTTCTAGCAAAAAGTGACGCCATCTTTGTTGCCCCCAAAACCTCAATAATTCATGGAATAAAATGGTTGCGGCCTTCAAGTTCGAACCAGCACCGTCGGGGGAGTCGTCCGCAAAAAGTGATCGCCGAAAATCGCCATGTTACCGGGGGTCGAATTTGGGGAATATTTGACAGGTAGTACCCTGTCGCCATTTTGACTTTTGGGGTCGAAAACAAAAGTGCGATTTGACGGTGCAGCGTTCTAGACTAGACTTCCCTGAAGACCTTTTCTGTGTGGGGACATGGCCAAATCCCCAAACCTGGGCAATTAGGAGCTTTCTAGCAAAAAGTGACGCCATCTTTGTTGCCCCCAAAACCTCAATAATTCATGGAATAAAATGGTTGCGGCCTTCAAATTCCAACCAGCACCGTCGGGGGAGGTGTCCGCGAAAAGTGATCGCCGAAAATCGCCATGTTACCGGGGGTCGAATTTTGGGAATATTTGACAGGTAGTACCCTGTCGCCATTTTGATTTTGGGGGTCGAAAACAAAAGTGCGATTTGACGGTGCAGCGTTCTAGACTAGACTTCCCTGAAGACCTTTTCTGTGTGGGGACATGGCCAAATCCCCAAACCTGGGCAATTAGGAGCTTTCTAGCAAAAAGTGACGCCATCTTTGTTGCCCCCAAAACCTCAATAATTCATGGAATAAAATGGTTGCGGCCTTCAAATTCCAACCAGCACCGTCGGGGGAGGTGTCCGCGAAAAGTGATCGCCGAAAATCGCCATGTTACCGGGGGTCGAATTTTGGGAATATTTGACAGGTAGTACCCTGTCGCCATTTTGATTTTGGGGGTCGAAAACAAAAGTGCGATTTGACGGTGCAGCGTTCTAGACTAGACTTCCCTGAAGACCTTTTCTGTGTGGGGACATGGCCAAATCCCCAAACCTGGGCAATTAGGAGCTTTCTAGCAAAAAGTGACGCCATCTTTGTTGCCCCCAAAACCTCAATAATTCATGGAATAAAATGGTTGCGGCCTTCAAGTTCGAACCAGCACCGTCGGGGGAGTCGTCCGCAAAAAGTGATCGCCGAAAATCGCCATGTTACCGGGGGTCGAATTTGGGGAATATTTGACAGGTAGTACCCTGTCGCCATTTTGACTTTTGGGGTCGAAAACAAAAGTGCGATTTGACGGTGCAGCGTTCTAGACTAGACTTCCCTGAAGACCTTTTCTGTGTGGGGACATGGCCAAATCCCCAAACCTGGGCAATTAGGAGCTTTCTAGCAAAAAGTGACGCCATCTTTGTTGCCCCCAAAACCTCAATAATTCATGGAATAAAATGGTTGCGGCCTTCAAGTTCGAACCAGCACCGTCGGGGGAGTCGTCTGCAAAAAGTGATCGCCGAAAATCGCCATGTTACCGGGGTCGAATTTGGGGAATATTTGACAGGTAGTACCCTGTCGCCATTTTGACTTTTGGGGTCGAAAACAAAAGTGCGATTTGACGGTGCAGCGTTCTAGACTAGACTTCCCTGAAGACCTTTTCTGTGTGGGGACATGGCCAAATCCCCAAACCTGGGCAATTAGGAGCTTTCTAGCAAAAAGTGACGCCATCTTTGTTGCCCCCAAAACCTCAATAATTCATGGAATAAAATGGTTGCGGCCTTCAAGTTCGAACCAGCACCGTCGGGGGAGTCGTCCGCAAAAAGTGATCGCCGAAAATCGCCATGTTACCGGGGGTCGAATTTGGGGAATATTTGACAGGTAGTACCCTGTCGCCATTTTGACTTTTGGGGTCGAAAACAAAAGTGCGATTTGACGGTGCAGCGTTCTAGACTAGACTTCCCTGAAGACCTTTTCTGTGTGGGGACATGGCCAAATCCCCAAACCTGGGCAATTAGGAGCTTTCTAGCAAAAAGTGACGCCATCTTTGTTGCCCCCAAAACCTCAATAATTCATGGAATAAAATGGTTGCGGCCTTCAAGTTCGAACCAGCACCGTCGGGGGAGTCGTCCGCAAAAAGTGATCGCCGAAAATCGCCATGTTACCGGGGGTCGAATTTGGGGAATATTTGACAGGTAGTACCCTGTCGCCATTTTGACTTTTGGGGTCGAAAACAAAAGTGCGATTTGACGGTGCAGCGTTCTAGACTAGACTTCCCTGAAGACCTTTTCTGTGTGGGGACATGGCCAAATCCCCAAACCTGGGCAATTAGGAGCTTTCTAGCAAAAAGTGACGCCATCTTTGTTGCCCCCAAAACCTCAATAATTCATGGAATAAAATGGTTGCGGCCTTCAAGTTCGAACCAGCACCGTCGGGGGAGTCGTCCGCAAAAAGTAATCGCCGAAAATCGCCATGTTACCGGGGGTCGAATTTGGGGAATATTTGACAGGTAGTACCCTGTCGCCATTTTGACTTTTGGGGTCGAAAACAAAAGTGCGATTTGACGGTGCAGCGTTCTAGACTAGACTTCCCTGAAGACCTTTTCTGTGTGGGGACATGGCCAAATCCCCAAACCTGGGCAATTAGGAGCTTTCTAGCAAAAAGTGACGCCATCTTTGTTGCCCCCAAAACCTCAATAATTCATGGAATAAAATGGTTGCGGCCTTCAAGTTCGAACCAGCACCGTCGGGGGAGTCGTCCGCAAAAAGTGATCGCCGAAAATCGCCATGTTACCGGGGGTCGAATTTGGGGAATATTTGACAGGTAGTACCCTGTCGCCATTTTGATTTTGGGGGTCGAAAACAAAAGTGCGATTTGACGGTGCAGCGTTCTAGACTAGACTTCCCTGAAGACCTTTTCTGTGTGGGGACATGGCCAAATCCCCAAACCTGGGCAATTAGGAGCTTTCTAGCAAAAAGTGACGCCATCTTTGTTGCCCCCAAAACCTCAATAATTCATGGAATAAAATGGTTGCGGCCTTCAAGTTCGAACCAGCACCGTCGGGGGAGTCGTCCGCAAAAAGTGATCGCCGAAAATCGCCATGTTACCGGGGGTCGAATTTGGGGAATATTTGACAGGTAGTACCCTGTCGCCATTTTGACTTTTGGGGTCGAAAACAAAAGTGCGATTTGACGGTGCAGCGTTCTAGACTAGACTTCCCTGAAGACCTTTTCTGTGTGGGGACATGGCCAAATCCCCAAACCTGGGCAATTAGGAGCTTTCTAGCAAAAAGTGACGCCATCTTTGTTGCCCCCAAAACCTCAATAATTCATGGAATAAAATGGTTGCGGCCTTCAAGTTCGAACCAGCACCGTCGGGGGAGTCGTCTGCAAAAAGTGATCGCCGAAAATCGCCATGTTACCGGGGGTCGAATTTGGGGAATATTTGACAGGTAGTACCCTGTCGCCATTTTGACTTTTGGGGTCGAAAACAAAAGTGCGATTTGACGGTGCAGCGTTCTAGACTAGACTTCCCTGAAGACCTTTTCTGTGTGGGGACATGGCCAAATCCCCAAACCTGGGCAATTAGGAGCTTTCTAGCAAAAAGTGACGCCATCTTTGTTGCCCCCAAAACCTCAATAATTCATGGAATAAAATGGTTGCGGCCTTCAAGTTCGAACCAGCACCGTCGGGGGAGTCGTCCGCAAAAAGTGATCGCCGAAAATCGCCATGTTACCGGGGGTCGAATTTGGGGAATATTTGACAGGTAGTACCCTGTCGCCATTTTGACTTTTGGGGTCGAAAACAAAAGTGCGATTTGACGGTGCAGCGTTCTAGACTAGACTTCCCTGAAGACCTTTTCTGTGTGGGGACATGGCCAAATCCCCAAACCTGGGCAATTAGGAGCTTTCTAGCAAAAAGTGACGCCATCTTTGTTGCCCCCAAAACCTCAATAATTCATGGAATAAAATGGTTGCGGCCTTCAAGTTCGAACCAGCACCGTCGGGGGAGTCGTCCGCAAAAAGTGATCGCCGAAAATCGCCATGTTACCGGGGGTCGAATTTGGGGAATATTTGACAGGTAGTACCCTGTCGCCATTTTGACTTTTGGGGTCGAAAACAAAAGTGCGATTTGACGGTGCAGCGTTCTAGACTAGACTTCCCTGAAGACCTTTTCTGTGTGGGGACATGGCCAAATCCCCAAACCTGGGCAATTAGGAGCTTTCTAGCAAAAAGTGACGCCATCTTTGTTGCCCCCAAAACCTCAATAATTCATGGAATAAAATGGTTGCGGCCTTCAAATTCCAACCAGCACCGTCGGGGGAGGTGTCCGCGAAAAGTGATCGCCGAAAATCGCCATGTTACCGGGGGTCGAATTTTGGGAATATTTGACAGGTAGTACCCTGTCGCCATTTTGATTTTGGGGGTCGAAAACAAAAGTGCGATTTGACGGTGCAGCGTTCTAGACTAGACTTCCCTGAAGACCTTTTCTGTGTGGGGACATGGCCAAATCCCCAAACCTGGGCAATTAGGAGCTTTCTAGCAAAAAGTGACGCCATCTTTGTTGCCCCCAAAACCTCAATAATTCATGGAATAAAATGGTTGCGGCCTTCAAATTCCAACCAGCACCGTCGGGGGAGGTGTCCGCGAAAAGTGATCGCCGAAAATCGCCATGTTACCGGGGGTCGAATTTTGGGAATATTTGACAGGTAGTACCCTGTCGCCATTTTGATTTTGGGGGTCGAAAACAAAAGTGCGATTTGACGGTGCAGCGTTCTAGACTAGACTTCCCTGAAGACCTTTTCTGTGTGGGGACATGGCCAAATCCCCAAACCTGGGCAATTAGGAGCTTTCTAGCAAAAAGTGACGCCATCTTTGTTGCCCCCAAAACCTCAATAATTCATGGAATAAAATGGTTGCGGCCTTCAAGTTCGAACCAGCACCGTCGGGGGAGTCGTCCGCAAAAAGTGATCGCCGAAAATCGCCATGTTACCGGGGGTCGAATTTGGGGAATATTTGACAGGTAGTACCCTGTCGCCATTTTGACTTTTGGGGTCGAAAACAAAAGTGCGATTTGACGGTGCAGCGTTCTAGACTAGACTTCCCTGAAGACCTTTTCTGTGTGGGGACATGGCCAAATCCCCAAACCTGGGCAATTAGGAGCTTTCTAGCAAAAAGTGACGCCATCTTTGTTGCCCCCAAAACCTCAATAATTCATGGAATAAAATGGTTGCGGCCTTCAAGTTCGAACCAGCACCGTCGGGGGAGTCGTCCGCAAAAAGTGATCGCCGAAAATCGCCATGTTACCGGGGGTCGAATTTGGGGAATATTTGACAGGTAGTACCCTGTCGCCATTTTGACTTTTGGGGTCGAAAACAAAAGTGCGATTTGACGGTGCAGCGTTCTAGACTAGACTTCCCTGAAGACCTTTTCTGTGTGGGGACATGGCCAAATCCCCAAACCTGGGCAATTAGGAGCTTTCTAGCAAAAAGTGACGCCATCTTTGTTGCCCCCAAAACCTCAATAATTCATGGAATAAAATGGTTGCGGCCTTCAAGTTCGAACCAGCACCGTCGGGGGAGTCGTCCGCAAAAAGTGATCGCCGAAAATCGCCATGTTACCGGGGGTCGAATTTGGGGAATATTTGACAGGTAGTACCCTGTCGCCATTTTGACTTTTGGGGTCGAAAACAAAAGTGCGATTTGACGGTGCAGCGTTCTAGACTAGACTTCCCTGAAGACCTTTTCTGTGTGGGGACATGGCCAAATCCCCAAACCTGGGCAATTAGGAGCTTTCTAGCAAAAAGTGACGCCATCTTTGTTGCCCCCAAAACCTCAATAATTCATGGAATAAAATGGTTGCGGCCTTCAAGTTCGAACCAGCACCGTCGGGGGAGTCGTCCGCAAAAAGTGATCGCCGAAAATCGCCATGTTACCGGGGGTCGAATTTGGGGAATATTTGACAGGTAGTACCCTGTCGCCATTTTGATTTTTGGGGTCGAAAACAAAAGTGCGATTTGACGGTGCAGCGTTCTAGACTAGACTTCCCTGAAGACCTTTTCTGTGTGGGGACATGGCCAAATCCCAAAACCTGGGCAATTAGGAGCTTTCTAGCAAAAAGTGACGCCATCTTTCTTGCCCAAAAAACCTCAATAATTCATGGAATAAAATGGTTGCGGCCTTCAAATTCCAACCAGCACCGTCGGGGGAGGTGTCCGCGAAAAGTGATCGCCGAAAATCACCATGTTACCGGGGGTCGAATTTTGGGAATATTTGACAGGTAGTACCCTGTCGCCATTTTGATTTTTGGGGTCGAAAACAAAAGTGCGATTTGACGGTGCAGCGTTCTAGACTAGACTTCCCTGAAGACCTTTTCTGTGTGGGGACATGGCCAAATCCCAAAACATGGGCAATTAGGAGCTTTCTAGCAAAAAGTGACGCCATCTTTCTTGCCCAAAAAACCTCAATAATTCATGGAATAAAATGGTTGCGGCCTTCAAATTCCAACCAGCACCGTCGGGGGAGGTGTCCGCGAAAAGTGATCGCCGAAAATCACCATGTTACCGGGGGTCGAATTTTGGAAATATTTGACAGGTAGTACCCTGTCGCCATTTTGATTTTTGGGGTCGAAAACAAAAGTGCGATTTGACGGTGCAGCGTTCTAGACTAGACTTCCCTGAAGACCTTTTCTGTGTGGGGACATGGCCAAATCCCAAAACCTGGGCAATTAGGAGCTTTCTAGCAAAAAGTGACGCCATCTTTCTTGCCCAAAAAACCTCAATAATTCATGGAATAAAATGGTTGCGGCCTTCAAATTCCAACCAGCACCGTCGGGGGAGGTGTCCGCGAAAAGTGATCGCCGAAAATCACCATGTTACCGGGGGTCGAATTTTGGGAATATTTGACAGGTAGTACCTTGTCGCCATTTTGATTTTTGGGGTCGAAAACAAAAGTGCGATTTGACGGTGCAGCGTTCTAGACTAGACTTCCCTGAAGACCTTTTCTGTGTGGGGACATGGCCAAATCCCAAAACCTGGGCAATTAGGAGCTTTCTAGCAAAAAGTGACGCCATCTTTCTTGCCCAAAAAACCTCAATAATTCATGGAATAAAATGGTTGCGGCCTTCAAATTCCAACCAGCACCGTCGGGGGAGGTGTCCGCGAAAAGTGATCGCCGAAAATCACCATGTTACCGGGGGTCGAATTTTGGGAATATTTGACAGGTAGTACCCTGTCGCCATTTTGATTTTTGGGGTCGAAAACAAAAGTGCGATTTGACGGTGCAGCGTTCTAGACTAGACTTCCCTGAAGACCTTTTCTGTGTGGGGACATGGCCAAATCCCAAAACCTGGGCAATTAGGAGCTTTCTAGCAAAAAGTGACGCCATCTTTCTTGCCCAAAAAACCTCAATAATTCATGGAATAAAATGGTTGCGGCCTTCAAATTCCAACCAGCACCGTCGGGGGAGGTGTCCGCGAAAAGTGATCGCCGAAAATCACCATGTTACCGGGGGTCGAATTTTGGGAATATTTGACAGGTAGTACCCTGTCGCCATTTTGATTTTTGGGGTCGAAAACAAAAGTGCGATTTGACGGTGCAGCGTTCTAGACTAGACTTCCCTGAAGACCTTTTCTGTGTGGGGACATGGCCAAATCCCAAAAACCTGGGCAATTAGGAGCTTTCTAGCAAAAAGTGACGCCATCTTTCTTGCCCAAAAAACCTCAATAATTCATGGAATAAAATGGTTGCGGCCTTCAAATTCCAACCAGCACCGTCGGGGGAGGTGTCCGCGAAAAGTGATCGCCGAAAATCACCATGTTACCGGGGGTCGAATTTTGGGAATATTTGACAGGTAGTACCCTGTCGCCATTTTGATTTTTGGGGTCGAAAACAAAAGTGCGATTTGACGGTGCAGCGTTCTAGACTAGACTTCCCTGAAGACCTTTTCTGTGTGGGGACATGGCCAAATCCCAAAACCTGGGCAATTAGGAGCTTTCTAGCAAAAAGTGACGCCATCTTTCTTGCCCAAAAAACCTCAATAATTCATGGAATAAAATGGTTGCGGCCTTCAAATTCCAACCAGCACCGTCGGGGGAGGTGTCCGCGAAAAGTGATCGCCGAAAATCACCATGTTACCGGGGGTCGAATTTTGGGAATATTTGACAGGTAGTACCCTGTCGCCATTTTGATTTTTGGGGTCGAAAACAAAAGTGCGATTTGACGGTGCAGCGTTCTAGACTAGACTTCCCTGAAGACCTTTTCTGTGTGGGGACATGGCCAAATCCCAAAACCTGGGCAATTAGGAGCTTTCTAGCAAAAAGTGACGCCATCTTTCTTGCCCAAAAAACCTCAATAATTCATGGAATAAAATGGTTGCGGCCTTCAAATTCCAACCAGCACGGTCGGGGGAGGTGTCCGCGAAAAGTGATCGCCGAAAATCACCATGTTACCGGGGGTCGAATTTTGGGAATATTTGACAGGTAGTACCCTGTCGCCATTTTGATTTTTGGGGTCGAAAACAAAAGCGCGATTTGACGGTGCAGCGTTCTAGACTAGACTTCCCTGAAGACCTTTTCTGTGTGGGGACATGGCCAAATCCCAAAACCTGGGCAATTAGGAGCTTTCTAGCAAAAAGTGACGCCATCTTTCTTGCCCAAAAAACCTCAATAATTCATGGAATAAAATGGTTGCGGCCTTCAAATTCCAACCAGCACCGTCGGGGGAGGTGTCCGCGAAAAGTGATCGCCGAAAATCACCATGTTACCGGGGGTCGAATTTTGGGAATATTTGACAGGTAGTACCCTGTCGCCATTTTGATTTTTGGGGTCGAAAACAAAAGTGCGATTTGACGGTGCAGCGTTCTAGACTAGACTTCCCTGAAGACCTTTTCTGTGTGGGGACATGGCCAAATCCCAAAACCTGGGCAATTAGGAGCTTTCTAGCAAAAAGTGACGCCATCTTTCTTGCCCAAAAAACCTCAATAATTCATGGAATAAAATGGTTGCGGCCTTCAAACTCCAACCAGCACCGTCGGGGGAGGTGTCCGCGAAAAGTGATCGCCGAAAATCACCATGTTACCGGGGGTCGAATTTTGGGAATATTTGACAGGTAGTACCCTGTCGCCATTTTGATTTTTGGGGTCGAAAACAAAAGTGCGATTTGACGGTGCAGCGTTCTAGACTAGACTTCCCTGAAGACCTTTTCTGTGTGGGGACATGGCCAAATCCCAAAACCTGGGCAATTAGGAGCTTTCTAGCAAAAAGTGACGCCATCTTTCTTGCCCAAAAAACCTCAATAATTCATGGAATAAAATGGTTGCGGCCTTCAAATTCCAACCAGCACCGTCGGGGGAGGTGTCCGCGAAAAGTGATCGCCGAATATGACCATGTTACCGGGGGTCGAATTTTGGGAATATTTGACAGGTAGTACCCTGTCGCCATTTTGATTTTTGGGGTCGAAAACAAAAGTGCGATTTGACGGTGCAGCGTTCTAGGCTAGACTTCCCTGAAGACCTTTTCTGTGTGGGGACATGGCCAAATCCCAAAACCTGGGCAATTAGGAGCTTTCTAGCAAAAAGTGACGCCATCTTTCTTGCCCAAAAAACCTCAATAATTCATGGAATAAAATGGTTGCGGCCTTCAAATTCCAACCAGCACCGTCAGGGGAGGTGTCCGCGAAAAGTGATCGCCGAAAATCACCATGTTACCGGGGGTCGAATTTTGGGAATATTTGACAGGTAGTACCCTGTCGCCATTTTGATTTTTGGGGTCGAAAACAAAAGTGCGATTTGACGGTGCAGCGTTCTAGACTAGACTTCCCTGAAGACCTTTTCTGTGTGGGGACATGGCCAAATCCCAAAACCTGGGCAATTAGGAGCTTTCTAGCAAAAAGTGACGACATCTTTCTTGCCCAAAAAACCTCAATAATTCATGGAATAAAATGGTTGCGGTCTTCAAATTCCAACCAGCACCGTCGGGGGAGGTGTCCGCGAAAAGTGATCGCCGAAAATCACCATGTTACCGGGGGTCGAATTTTGGGAATATTTGACAGGTAGTACCCTGTCGCCATTTTGATTTTTGGGGTCGAAAACAAAAGTGCGATTTGACGGTGCAGCGTTCTAGACTAGACTTCCCTGAAGACCTTTTCTGTGTGGGGACATGGCCAAATCCCAAAACCTGGGCAATTAGGAGCTTTCTAGCAAAAAGTGACGCCATCTTTCTTGCCCAAAAAACCTCAATAATTCATGGAATAAAATGGTTGCGGCCTTCAAATTCCAACCAGCACCGTCGGGGGAGGTGTCCGCGAAAAGTGATCGCCGAAAATCACCATGTTACCGGGGGTCGAATTTTGGGAATATTTGACAGGTAGTACCCTGTCGCCATTTTGATTTTTGGGGTCGAAAACAAAAGTGCGATTTGACGGTGCAGCGTTCTAGACTAGACTTCCCTGAAGACCTTTTCTGTGTGGGGACATGGCCAAATCCCAAAACCTGGGCAATTAGGAGCTTTCTAGCAAAAAGTGACGCCATCTTTCTTGCCCAAAAAACCTCAATAATTCATGGAATAAAATGGTTGCGGCCTTCAAATTCCAACCAGCACCGTCGGGGGAGGTGTCCGCGAAAAGTGATCGCCGAAAATCACCATGTTACCGGGGGTCGAATTTTGGGAATATTTGACAGGTAGTAAGTACCCTGTCGCCATTTTGATTTTTGGGGTCGAAAACAAAAGTGCGATTTGACGGTGCAGCGTTCTAGACTAGAGCTTCCCTGAAGACCTTTTCTGTGTGGGGACATGGCCAAATCCCAAAACCTGGGCAATTAGGAGCTTTCTAGCAAAAAGTGACGCCATCTTTCTTGCCCAAAAAACCTCAATAATTCATGGAATAAAATGGTTGCGGCCTTCAAATTCCAACCAGCACCGTCGGGGGAGGTGTCCGCGAAAAGTGATCGCCGAAAATCACCATGTTACCGGGGGTCGAATTTTGGGAATATTTGACAGGTAGTACCCTGTCGCCATTTTGATTTTTGGGGTCGAAAACAAAAGTGCGATTTGACGGTGCAGCGTTCTAGACTAGACTTCCCTGAAGACCTTTTCTGTGTGGGGACATGGCCAAATCCCAAAACCTGGGCAATTAGGAGCTTTCTAGCAAAAAGTGACGCCATCTTTCTTGCCCAAAAAACCTCAATAATTCATGGAATAAAATGGTTGCGGCCTTCAAATTCCAACCAGCACCGTCGGGGGAGGTGTCCGCGAAAAGTGATCGCCGAAAATCACCATGTTACCGGGGGTCGAATTTTGGGAATATTTGACAGGTAGTACCCTGTCGCCATTTTGATTTTTGGGGTCGAAAACAAAAGTGCGATTTGACGGTGCAGCGTTCTAGACTAGACTTCCCTGAAGACCTTTTCTGTGTGGGGACATGGCCAAATCCCAAAACCTGGGCAATTAGGAGCTTTCTAGCAAAAAGTGACGCCATCTTTCTTGCCCAAAAAACCTCAATAATTCATGGAATAAAATGGTTGCGGCCTTCAAATTCCAACCAGCACCGTCGGGGGAGGTGTCCGCGAAAAGTGATCGCCGAAAATCACCATGTTACCGGGGGTCGAATTTTGAGAATATTTGACAGGTAGTACCCTGTCGCCATTTTGATTTTTGGGGTCGAAAACAAAAGTGCGATTTGACGGTGCAGCGTTCTAGACTAGACTTCCCTGAAGACCTTTTCTGTGTGGGGACATGGCCAAATCCCAAAACCTGGGCAATTAGGAGCTTTCTAGCAAAAAGTGACGCCATCTTTCTTGCCCAAAAAACCTCAATAATTCATGGAATAAAATGGTTGCGGCCTTCAAATTCCAACCAGCACCGTCGGGGGAGGTGTCCGCGAAAAGTGATCGCCGAAAATCACCATGTTACCGGGGGTCGAATTTTGGGAATATTTGACAGGTAGTACCCTGTCGCCATTTTGATTTTTGGGGTCGAAAACAAAAGTGCGATTTGACGGTGCAGCGTTCTAGACTAGACTTCCCTGAAGACCTTTTCTGTGTGGGGACATGGCCAAATCCCAAAACCTGGGCAATTAGGAGCTTTCTAGCAAAAAGTGACGCCATCTTTCTTGCCCAAAAAACCTCAATAATTCATGGAATAAAATGGTTGCGGCCTTCAAATTCCAACCAGCACCGTCGGGGGAGGTGTCCGCGAAAAGTGATCGCCGAAAATCACCATGTTACCGGGGGTCGAATTTTGGGAATATTTGACAGGTAGTAAGTACCCTGTCGCCATTTTGATTTTTGGGGTCGAAAACAAAAGTGCGATTTGACGGTGCAGCGTTCTAGACTAGACTTCCCTGAAGACCTTTTCTGTGTGGGGACATGGCCAAATCCCAAAACCTGGGCAATTAGGAGCTTTCTAGCAAAAAGTGACGCCATCTTTCTTGCCCAAAAAACCTCAATAATTCATGGAATAAAATGGTTGCGGCCTTCAAATTCCAACCAGCACCGTCGGGGGAGGTGTCCGCGAAAAGTGATCGCCGAAAATCACCATGTTACCGGGGGTCGAATTTTGGGAATATTTGACAGGTAGTACCCTGTCGCCATTTTGATTTTTGGGGTCGAAAACAAAAGTGCGATTTGACGGTGCAGCGTTCTAGACTAGACTTCCCTGAAGACCTTTTCTGTGTGGGGACATGGCCAAATCCCAAAACCTGGGCAATTAGGAGCTTTCTAGCAAAAAGTGACGCCATCTTTCTTGCCCAAAAAACCTCAATAATTCATGGAATAAAATGGTTGCGGCCTTCAAATTCCAACCAGCACCGTCGGGGGAGGTGTCCGCGAAAAGTGATCGCCGAAAATCACCATGTTACCGGGGGTCGAATTTTGGGAATATTTGACAGGTAGTACCCTGTCGCCATTTTGATTTTTGAGGTCGAAAACAAAAGTGCGATTTGACGGTGCAGCGTTCTAGACTAGACTTCCCTGAAGACCTTTTCTGTGTGGGGACATGGCCAAATCCCAAAACCTGGGCAATTAGGAGCTTTCTAGCAAAAAGTGACGCCATCTTTCTTGCCCAAAAAACCTCAATAATTCATGGAATAAAATGGTTGCGGCCTTCAAATTCCAACCAGCACCGTCGGGGGAGGTGTCCGCGAAAAGTGATCGCCAAAAATCACCATGTTACCGGGGGTCGAATTTTGGGAATATTTGACAGGTAGTACCCTGTCGCCATTTTGATTTTTGGGGTCGAAAACAAAAGTGCGATTTGACGGTGCAGCGTTCTAGACTAGACTTTCCTGAAGACCTTTTCTGTGTGGGGACATGGCCAAATCCCAAAACCTGGGCAATTAGGAGCTTTCTAGCAAAAAGTGACGCCATCTTTCTTGCCCAAAAAACCTCAATAATTCATGGAATAAAATGGTTGCGGCCTTCAAATTCCAACCAGCACCGTCGGGGGAGGTGTCCGCGAAAAGTGATCGCCGAAAATCACCATGTTACCGGGGGTCGAATTTTGGGAATATTTGACAGGTAGTACCCTGTCGCCATTTTGATTTTTGGGGTCGAAAACAAAAGTGCGATTTGACGGTGCAGCGTTCTAGACTAGACTTCCCTGAAGACCTTTTCTGTGTGGGGACATGGCCAAATCCCAAAACCTGGGCAATTAGGAGCTTTCTAGCAAAAAGTGACGCCATCTTTCTTGCCCAAAAAACCTCAATAATTCATGGAATAAAATGGTTGCGGCCTTCAAATTCCAACCAGCACCGTCGGGGGAGGTGTCCGCGAAAAGTGATCGCCGAAAATCGCCATGTTACCGGGGGTCGAATTTTGGGAATATTTGACAGGTAGTACCCTGTCGCCATTTTGATTTTTGGGGTCGAAAACAAAAGTGCGATTTGACGGTGCAGCGTTCTAGACTAGACTTCCCTGAAGACCTTTTCTGTGTGGGGACATGGCCAAATCCCAAAACCTGGGCAATTAGGAGCTTTCTAGCAAAAAGTGACGCCATCTTTCTTGCCCAAAAAACCTCAATAATTCATGGAATAAAATGGTTGCGGCCTTCAAATTCCAACCAGCACCGTCGGGGGAGGTGTCCGCGAAAAGTGATCGCCGAAAATCACCATGTTACCGGGGGTCGAATTTTGGGAATATTTGACAGGTAGTACCCTGTCGCCATTTTGATTTTTGGGGTCGAAAACAAAAGTGCGATTTGACGGTGCAGCGTTCTAGACTAGACTTCCCTGAAGACCTTTTCTGTGTGGGGACATGGCCAAATCCCAAAACCTGGGCAATTAGGAGCTTTCTAGCAAAAAGTGACGCCATCTTTCTTGCCCAAAAAACCTCAATAATTCATGGAATAAAATGGTTGCGGCCTTCAAATTCCAACCAGCACCGTCGGGGGAGGTGTCCGCGAAAAGTGATCGCCGAAAATCACCATGTTACCGGGGGTCGAATTTTGGGAATATTTGACAGGTAGTACCCTGTCGCCATTTTGATTTTTGGGGTCGAAAACAAAAGTGCGATTTGACGGTGCAGCGTTCTAGACTAGACTTCCCTGAAGACCTTTTCTGTGTGGGGACATGGCCAAATCCCAAAACCTGGGCAATTAGGAGCTTTCTAGCAAAAAGTGACGCCATCTTTCTTGCCCAAAAAACCTCAATAATTCATGGAATAAAATGGTTGCGGCCTTCAAATTCCAACCAGCACCGTCGGGGGAGGTGTCCGCGAAAAGTGATCGCCGAAAATCACCATGTTACCGGGGGTCGAATTTTGGGAATATTTGACAGGTAGTACCCTGTCGCCATTTTGATTTTTGGGGTCGAAAACAAAAGTGCGATTTGACGGTGCAGCGTTCTAGACTAGACTTCCCTGAAGACCTTTTCTGTGTGGGGACATGGCCAAATCCCAAAACCTGGGCAATTAGGAGCTTTCTAGCAAAAAGTGACGCCATCTTTCTTGCTCAAAGAACCTCAATAATTCATGGAATAAAATGGTTGCGGCCTTCAAATTCCAACCAGCACCGTCGGGGGAGGTGTCCGCGAAAAGTGATCGCCGAAAATCACCATGTTAACGGGGGTCGAATTTTGGGAATATTTGACAGGTAGTACCCTGTCGCCATTTTGATTTTTGGGGTCGAAAACAAAAGTGCGATTTGACGGTGCAGCGTTCTAGACTAGACTTCCCTGAAGACCTTTTCTGTGTGGGGACATGGCCAAATCCCAAAACCTGGGCAATTAGGAGCTTTCTAGCAAAAAGTGACGCCATCTTTCTTGCCCAAAAAACCTCAATAATTCATGGAATAAAATGGTTGCGGCCTTCAAATTCCAACCAGCACCGTCGGGGGAGGTGTCCGCGAAAAGTGATCGCCGAAAATCACCATGTTACCGGGGGTCGAATTTTGGGAATATTTGACAGGTAGTACCCTGTCGCCATTTTGATTTTTGGGGTCGAAAACAAAAGTGCGATTTGACGGTGCAGCGTTCTAGACTAGACTTCCCTAAAGACCTTTTCTGTGTGGGGACATGGCCAAATCCCAAAACCTGGGCAATAAGGAGCTTTCTAGCAAAAAGTGACGCCATCTTTCTTGCCCAAAAAACCTCAATAATTCATGGAATAAAATGGTTGCGGCCTTCAAATTCCAACCAGCACCGTCGGGGGAGGTGTCCGCGAAAAGTGATCGCCGAAAATCGCCATGTTACCGGGGGTCGAATTTTGGGAATATATGACAGGTAGTACCCTGTCGCCATTTTGATTTTTGGGGTCGAAAACAAAAGTGCGATTTGACGGTGCAGCGTTCTAGACTAGACTTCCCTGAAGACCTTTTCTGTGTGGGGACATGGCCAAATCCCAAAACCTGGGCAATTAGGAGCTTTCTAGCAAAAAGTGACGCCATCTTTCTTGCCCAAAAAACCTCAATAATTCATGGAATAAAATGGTTGCGGCCTTCAAATTCCAACCAGCACCGTCGGGGGAGGTGTCCGCGAAAAGTGATCGCCGAAAATCACCATGTTACCGGGGGTCGAATTTTGGGAATATTTGACAGGTAGTACCCTGTCGCCATTTTGATTTTTGGGGTCGAAAACAAAAGTGCGATTTGACGGTGCAGCGTTCTAGACTAGACTTCCCTGAAGACCTTTTCTGTGTGGGGACATGGCCAAATCCCAAAACCTGGGCAATTAGGAGCTTTCTAGCAAAAAGTGACGCCATCTTTCTTGCCCAAAAAACCTCAATAATTCATGGAATAAAATGGTTGCGGCCTTCAAATTCCAACCAGCACCGTCGGGGGAGGTGTCCGCGAAAAGTGATCGCCGAAAATCACCATGTTACCGGGGGTCGAATTTTGGGAATATTTGACAGGTAGTACCCTGTCGCCATTTTGATTTTTGGGGTCGAAAACAAAAGTGCGATTTGACGGTGCAGCGTTCTAGACTAGACTTCCCTGAAGACCTTTTCTGTGTGGGGACATGGCCAAATCCCAAAACCTGGGCAATTAGGAGCTTTCTAGCAAAAAGTGACGCCATCTTTCTTGCCCAAAAAACCTCAATAATTCATGGAATAAAATGGTTGCGGCCTTCAAATTCCAACCAGCACCGTCGGGGGAGGTGTCCGCGAAAAGTGATCGCCGAAAATCGCCATGTTACCGGGGGTCGAATTTTGGGAATATTTGACAGGTAGTACCCTGTCGCCATTTTGATTTTTGGGGTCGAAAACAAAAGTGCGATTTGACGGTGCAGCGTTCTAGACTAGACTTCCCTGAAGACCTTTTCTGTGTGGGGACATGGCCAAATCCCAAAACCTGGGCAATTAGGAGCTTTCTAGCAAAAAGTGACGCCATCTTTCTTGCCCAAAAAACCTCAATAATTCATGGAATAAAATGGTTGCGGCCTTCAAATTCCAACCAGCACCGTCGGGGGAGGTGTCCGCGAAAAGTGATCGCCGAAAATCACCATGTTACCGGGGGTCGAATTTTGGGAATATTTGACAGGTCGCCATTTTGATTTTTGGGGTCGAAAACAAAAGTGCGATTTGACGGTGCAGCGTTCTAGACTAGACTTCCCTGAAGACCTTTTCTGTGTGGGGACATGGCCAAATCCCAAAACCTGGGCAATTAGGAGCTTTCTAGCAAAAAGTGACGCCATCTTTCTTGCCCAAAAAACCTCAATAATTCATGGAATAAAATGGTTGCGGCCTTCAAATTCCAACCAGCACCGTCGGGGGAGGTGTCCGCGAAAAGTGATCGCCGAAAATCACCATGTTACCGGGGGTCGAATTTTGGGAATATTTGACAGGTAGTACCCTGTCGCCATTTTGATTTTTGGGGTCGAAAACAAAAGTGCGATTTGACGGTGCAGCGTTCTAGACTAGACTTCCCTGAAGACCTTTTCTGTGTGGGGACATGGCCAAATCCCAAAACCTGGGCAATTAGGAGCTTTCTAGCAAAAAGTGACGCCATCTTTCTTGCCCAAAAAACCTCAATAATTCATGGAATAAAATGGTTGCGGCCTTCAAATTCCAACCAGCACCGTCGGGGGAGGTGTCCGCGAAAAGTGATCGCCGAAAATCACCATGTTACCGGGGGTCGAATTTTGGGAATATTTGACAGGTAGTACCCTGTCGCCATTTTGATTTTTGGGGTCGAAAACAAAAGTGCGATTTGACGGTGCAGCGTTCTAGACTAGACTTCCCTGAAGACCTTTTCTGTGTGGGGACATGGCCAAATCCCAAAACCTGGGCAATTAGGAGCTTTCTAGCAAAAAGTGACGCCATCTTTCTTGCCCAAAAAACCTCAATAATTCATGGAATAAAATGGTTGCGGCCTTCAAATTCCAACCAGCACCGTCGGGGGAGGTGTCCGCGAAAAGTGATCGCCGAAAATCACCATGTTACCGGGGGTCGAATTTTGGGAATATTTGACAGGTAGTACCCTGTCGCCATTTTGATTTTTGGGGTCGAAAACAAAAGTGCGATTTGACGGTGCAGCGTTCTAGACTAGACTTCCCTGAAGACCTTTTCTGTGTGGGGACATGGCCAAATCCCAAAACCTGGGCAATTAGGAGCTTTCTAGCAAAAAGTGAAGCCATCTTTCTTGCCCAAAAAACCTCAATAATTCATGGAATAAAATGGTTGCGGCCTTCAAATTCCAACCAGCACCGTCGGGGGAGGTGTCCGCGAAAAGTGATCGCCGAAAATCGCCATGTTACCGGGGGTCGAATTTTGGGAATATTTGACAGGTAGTACCCTGTCGCCATTTTGATTTTTGGGGTCGAAAACAAAAGTGCGATTTGACGGTGCAGCGTTCTAGACTAGACTTCCCTGAAGACCTTTTCTGTGTGGGGACATGGCCAAATCCCAAAACCTGGGCAATTAGGTAGTACCCTGTCTCCATTTTGATTTTTGGGGTCGAAAACAAAAGTGCGATTTGACGGTGCAGCGTTCTAGACTAGACTTCCCTGAAGACCTTTTCTGTGTGGGGACATGGCCAAATCCCAAAACCTGGGCAATTAGGAGCTTTCTAGCAAAAAGTGACGCCATCTTTCTTGCCCAAAAAACCTCAATAATTCATGGAATAAAATGGTTGCGGCCTTCAAATTCCAACCAGCACCGTCGGGGGAGGTGTCCGCGAAAAGTGATCGCCGAAAATCACCATGTTACCGGGGGTCGAATTTTTGGAATATTTGACAGGTAGCACCCTGTCGCCATTTTGATTTTTGGGGTCGAAAACAAAAGTGCGATTTGACGGTGCAGCGTTCTAGACTAGACTTCCCTGAAGACCTTTTCTGTGTGGGGACATGGCCAAATCCCAAAACCTGGGCAATTAGGAGCTTTCTAGCAAAAAGTGACGCCATCTTTCTTGCCCAAAAAACCTCAATAATTCATGGAATAAAATGGTTGCGGCCTTCAAATTCCAACCAGCACCGTCGGGGGAGGTGTCCGCGAAAAGTGATTGCCGAAAATCACCATGTTACCGGGGGTCGAATTTTGGGAATATTTGACAGGTAGTACCCTGTCGCCATTTTGATTTTTGGGGTCGAAAACAAAAGTGCGATTTGACGGTGCAGCGTTCTAGACTAGACTTCCCTGAAGACCTTTTCTGTGTGGGGACATGGCCAAATCCCAAAACCTGGGCAATTAGGAGCTTTCTAGCAAAAAGTGACGCCATCTTTCTTGCCCAAAAAACCTCAATAATTCATGGAATAAAATGGTTGCGGCCTTCAAATTCCAACCAGCACCGTCGGGGGAGGTGTCCGCGAAAAGTGATCGCCGAAAATCGCCATGTTACCGGGGGTCGAATTTTGGGAATATTTGACAGGTAGTACCCTGTCGCCATTTTGATTTTTGGGGTCGAAAACAAAAGTGCGATTTGACGGTGCAGCGTTCTAGACTAGACTTCCCTGAAGACCTTTTCTGTGTGGGGACATGGCCAAATCCCAAAACCTGGGCAATTAGGTAGTACCCTGTCGCCATTTTGATTTTTGGGGTCGAAAACAAAAGTGCGATTTGACGGTGCAGCGTTCTAGACTAGACTTCCCTGAAGACCTTTTCTGTGTGGGGACATGGCCAAATCCCAAAACCTGGGCAATTAGGAGCTTTCTAGCAAAAAGTGACGCCATCTTTCTTGCCCAAAAAACCTCAATAATTCATGGAATAAAATGGTTGCGGCCTTCAAATTCCAACCAGCACCGTCGGGGGAGGTGTCCGCGAAAAGTGATCGCCGAAAATCACCATGTTACCGGGGGTCGAATTTTGGGAATATTTGACAGGTAGTACCCTGTCACCATTTTGATTTTTGGGGTCGAAAACAAAAGTGCGATTTGACGGTGCAGCGTTCTAGACTAGACTTCCCTGAAGACCTTTTCTGTGTGGGGACATGGCCAAATCCCAAAACCTGGGCAATTAGGAGCTTTCTAGCAAAAAGTGACGCCATCTTTCTTGCCCAAAAAACCTCAATAATTCATGGAATAAAATGGTTGCGGCCTTCAAATTCCAACCAGCACCGTCGGGGGAGGTGTCCGCGAAAAGTGATCGCCGAAAATCACCATGTTACCGGGGGTCGAATTTTGGGAATATTTGACAGGTAGTACCCTGTCGCCATTTTGATTTTTGGGGTCGAAAACAAAAGTGCGATTTGACGGTGCAGCGTTCTAGACTAGACTTCCCTGAAGACCTTTTCTGTGTGGGGACATGGCCAAATCCCAAAACCTGGGCAATTAGGAGCTTTCTAGCAAAAAGTGACGCCATCTTTCTTGCCCAAAAAACCTCAATAATTCATGGAATAAAATGGTTGCGGCCTTCAATTTCCAACCAGCACCGTCGGGGGAGGTGTCCGCGAAAAGTGATCGCCGAAAATCGCCATGTTACCGGGGGTCGAATTTTGGGAATATTTGACAGGTAGTACCCTGTCGCCATTTTGATTTTTGGGGTCGAAAACAAAAGTGCGATTTGACGGTGCAGCGTTCTAGACTAGACTTCCCTGAAGACCTTTTCTGTGTGGGGACATGGCCAAATCCCAAAACCTGGGCAATTAGGAGCTTTCTAGCAAAAAGTGACGCCATCTTTCTTGCCCAAAAAACCTCAATAATTCATGGAATAAAATGGTTGCGGCCTTCAAATTCCAACCAGCACCGTCGGGGGAGGTGTCCGCGAAAAGTGATCGCCGAAAATCGCCATGTTACCGGGGGTCGAATTTAGGGAATATTTGACAGGTAGTACCCTGTCGCCATTTTGATTTTTGGGGTCGAAAACAAAAGTGCGATTTGACGGTGCAGCGTTCTAGACTAGACTTCTCTGAAGACCTTTTCTGTGTGGGGACATGGCCAAATCCCAAAACCTGGGCAATTAGGTAGTACCCTGTCGCCATTTTGATTTTTGGGGTCGAAAACAAAAGTGCGATTTGACGGTGCAGCGTTCTAGACTAGACTTCCCTGAAGACCTTTTCTGTGTGGGGACATGGCCAAATCCCAAAACCTGGGCAATTAGGAGCTTTCTAGCAAAAAGTGACGCCATCTTTCTTGCCCAAAAAACCTCAATAATTCATGGAATAAAATGGTTGCGGCCTTCAAATTCCAACCAGCACCGTCGGGGGAGGTGTCCGCGAAAAGTGATCGCCGAAAATCACCATGTTAACGGGGGTCGAATTTTGGGAATATTTGACAGGTAGTACCCTGTCACCATTTTGATTTTTGGGGTCGAAAACAAAAGTGCGATTTGACGGTGCAGCGTTCTAGACTAGACTTCCCTGAAGACCTTTTCTGTGTGGGGACATGGCCAAATCCCAAAACCTGGGCAATTAGGAGCTTTCTAGCAAAAAGTGACGCCATCTTTCTTGCCCAAAAAACCTCAATAATTCATGGAATAAAATGGTTGCGGCCTTCAAATTCCAACCAGCACCGTCGGGGGAGGTGTCCGCGAAAAGTGATCGCCGAAAATCACCATGTTACCGGGGGTCGAATTTTGGGAATATTTGACAGGTAGTACCCTGTCGCCATTTTGATTTTTGGGGTCGAAAACAAAAGTGCGATTTGACGGTGCAGCGTTCTAGACTAGACTTCCCTGAAGACCTTTTCTGTGTGGGGACATGGCCAAATCCCAAAATCTGGGCAATTAGGAGCTTTCTAGCAAAAAGTGACGCCATCTTTCTTGCCCAAAAAACCTCAATAATTCATGGAATAAAATGGTTGCGGCCTTCAAATTCCAACCAGCACCGTCGGGGGAGGTGTCCGCGAAAAGTGATCGCCGAAAATCGCCATGTTACCGGGGGTCGAATTTTGGGAATATTTGACAGGTAGTACCCTGTCGCCATTTTGATTTTTGGGGTCGAAAACAAAAGTGCGATTTGACGGTGCAGCGTTCTAGACTAGACTTCCCTGAAGACCTTTTCTGTGTGGGGACATGGCCAAATCCCAAAACCTGGGCAATTAGGTAGTACCCTGTCGCCATTTTGATTTTTGGGGTCGAAAACAAAAGTGCGATTTGACGACGCAGCGTTCTAGACTACACTTCCCTGAAGACCTTTTCTGTGTGGGGACATGGCCAAATCCCAAAACCTGGGCAATTAGGAGCTTTCTAGCAAAAAGTGACGCCATCTTTCTTGCCCAAAAAACCTCAATAATTCATGGAATAAAATGGTTGCGGCCTTCAAATTCCAACCAGCACCGTCGGGGGAGGTGTCCGCGAAAAGTGATCGCCGAAAATCACCATGTTACCGGGGGTCGAATTTTGGGAATATTTGACAGGTAGTACCCTGTCACCATTTTGATTTTTGGGGTCGAAAACAAAAGTGCGATTTGACGGTGCAGCGTTCTAGACTAGACTTCCCTGAAGACCTTTTCTGTGTGGGGACATGGCCAAATCCCAAAACCTGGGCAATTAGGAGCTTTCTAGCAAAAAGTGACGCCATCTTTCTTGCCCAAAAAACCTCAATAATTCATGGAATAAAATGGTTGCGGCCTTCAAATTCCAACCAGCACCGTCGGGGGAGGTGTCCGCGAAAAGTGATCGCCGAAAATCACCATGTTACCGGGGGTCGAATTTTGGGAATATTTGACAGGTAGTACCCTGTCGCCATTTTGATTTTTGGGGTCGAAAACAAAAGTGCGATTTGACGGTGCAGCGTTCTAGACTAGACTTCCCTGAAGACCTTTTCTGTGTGGGAACATGGCCAAATCCCAAAACCTGGGCAATTAGGAGCTTTCTAGCAAAAAGTGACGCCATCTTTCTTGCCCAAAAAACCTCAATAATTCATGGAATAAAATGGTTACGGCCTTCAATTTCCAACCAGCACCGTCGGGGGAGGTGTCCGCGAAAAGTGATCGCCGAAAATCGCCATGTTACCGGGGGTCGAATTTTGGGAATATTTGACAGGTAGTACCCTGTCGCCATTTTGATTTTTGGGGTCGAAAACAAAAGTGCGATTTGACGGTGCAGCGTTCTAGACTAGACTTCCCTGAAGACCTTTTCTGTGTGGGGACATGGCCAAATCCCAAAACCTGGGCAATTAGGAGCTTTCTAGCAAAAAGTGACGCCATCTTTCTTGCCCAAAAAACCTCAATAATTCATGGAATAAAATGGTTGCGGCCTTCAAATTCCAACCAGCACCGTCGGGGGAGGTGTCCGCGAAAAGTGATCGCCGAAAATCGCCATGTTACCGGGGGTCGAATTTTGGGAATATTTGACAGGTAGTACCCTGTCGCCATTTTGATTTTTGGGGTCGAAAACAAAAGTGCGATTTGACGGTGCAGCGTTCTAGACTAGACTTCCCTGAAGACCTTTTCTGTGTGGGGACATGGCCAAATCCCAAAACCTGGGCAATTAGGTAATACCCTGTCGCCATTTTGATTTTTGGGGTCGAAAACAAAAGTGCGATTTGACGGTGCAGCGTTCTAGACTAGACTTCCCTGAAGACCTTTTCTGTGTGGGGACATGGCCAAATCCCAAAACCTGGGCAATTAGGAGCTTTCTAGCAAAAAGTGACGCCATCTTTCTTGCCCAAAAAACCTCAATAATTCATGGAATAAAATGGTTGCGGCCTTCAAATTCCAACAAGCACCGTCGGGGGAGGTGTCCGCGAAAAGTGATCGCCGAAAATCACCATGTTACCGGGGGTCGAATTTTGGGAATATTTGACAGGTAGTACCCTGTCGCCATTTTGATTTTTGGGGTCGAAAACAAAAGTGCGATTTGACGGTGCAGCGTTCTAGACTAGACTTCCCTGAAGACCTTTTCTGTGTGGGGACATGGCCAAATCCCAAAACCTGGGCAATTAGGAGCTTTCTAGCAAAAAGTGACGCCATCTTTCTTGCCCAAAAAACCTCAATAATTCATGGAATAAAATGGTTGCGGCCTTCAAATTCCAACCAGCACCGTCGGGGGAGGTGTCCGCGAAAAGTGATCGCCGAAAATCACCATGTTACCGGGGGTCGAATTTTGGGAATATTTGACAGGTAGTACCCTGTCGCCATTTTGATTTTTGGGGTCGAAAACAAAAGTGCGATTTGACGGTGCAGCGTTCTAGACTAGACTTCCCTGAAGACCTTTTCTGTGTGGGGACATGGCCAAATCCCAAAACCTGGGCAATTAGGAGCTTTCTAGCAAAAAGTGACGCCATCTTTCTTGCCCAAAAAACCTCAATAATTCATGGAATAAAATGGTTGCGGCCTTCAAATTCCAACCGGCACCGTCGGGGGAGGTTTCCGCGAAAAGTGATCGCCGAAAATCACCATGTTACCGGGGGTCGAATTTTGGGAATATTTGACAGGTAGTACCCTGTCGCCATTTTGATTTTTGGGGTCGAAAACAAAAGTGCGATTTGACGGTGCAGCGTTCTAGACTAGACTTCCCTGAAGACCTTTTCTGTGTGGGGACATGGCCAAATCCCAAAACCTGGGCAATTAGGAGCTTTCTAGCAAAAAGTGACGCCATCTTTCTTGCCCAAAAACCTCAATAATTCATGGAATAAAATGGTTGCGGCCTTCAAATTCCAACCAGCACCGTCGGGGGAGGTGTCCGCGAAAAGTGATCGCCGAAAATCACCATGTTACCGGGGGTCGAATTTTGGGAATATTTGACAGGTAGTACCCTGTCGCCATTTTGATTTTTGGGGTCGAAAACAAAAGTGCGATTTGACGGTGCAGCGTTCTAGACTAGACTTCCCTGAAGACCTTTTCTGTGTGGGGACATGGCCAAATCCCAAAACCTGGGCAATTAGGAGCTTTCTAGCAAAAAGTGATGCCATCTTTCTTGCCCAAAAAACCTCAATAATTCATGGAATAAAATGGTTGCGGCCTTCAAATTCCAACCAGCACCGTCGGGGGAGGTGTCCGCGAAAAGTGATCGCCGAAAATCACCATGTTACCGGGGGTTGAATTTTGGGAATATTTGACAGGTAGTACCCTGTCGCCATTTTGATTTTTGGGGTCGAAAACAAAAGTGCGATTTGACGGTGCAGCGTTCTAGACTAGACTTCCCTGAATACCTTTTCTGTGTGGGGACATGGCCAAATCCCAAAACCTGGGCAATTAGGAGCTTTCTAGCAAAAAGTGACGCCATCTTTCTTGCCCAAAAAACCTCAATAATTCATGGAATAAAATGGTTGCGGCCTTCAAATTCCAACCAGCACCGTCGGGGGAGGTGTCCGCGAAAAGTGATCGCCGAAAATCGCCATGTTACCGGGGGTCGAATTTTGGGAATATTTGACAGGTAGTACCCTGTCGCCATTTTGATTTTTGGGGTGCGATTTGACGGTGCAGCGTTCTAGACTAGACTTCCCTGAAGACCTTTTCTGTGTGGGGACATGGCCAAATCCCAAAACCTGGGCAATTAGGTAGTACCCTGTCGCCATTTTGATTTTTGGGGTCGAAAACAAAAGTGCGATTTGACGGTGCAGCGTTCTAGACTAGACTTCCCTGAAGACCTTTTCTGTGTGGGGACATGGCCAAATCCCAAAACCTGGGCAATTAGGAGCTTTCTAGCAAAAAGTGACGCCATCTTTCTTGCCCAAAAAACCTCAATAATTCATGGAATAAAATGGTTGCGGCCTTCAAATTCCAACCAGCACCGTCGGGGGAGGTGTCCGCGAAAAGTGATCGCCGAAAATCACCATGTTACCGGCGGTCGAATTTTGGGAATATTTGACAGGTAGTACCCTGTCGCCATTTTGATTTTTGGGGTCGAAAACAAAAGTGCGATTTGACGGTGCAGCATTCTAGACTACACTTCCCTGAAGACCTTTTCTGTGTGGGGACATGGCCAAATCCCAAAACCTGGGCAATTAGGAGCTTTCTAGCAAAAAGTGACGCCATCATTCTTGCCCAAAAAACCTCAATAATTCATGGAATGAAATGGTTGCGGCCTTCAAATTCCAACCAGCACCGTCGGGGGAGGTGTCCGCGAAAAGTGATCGCCGAAAATCACCATGTTACCGGGGGTCGAATTTTGGGAATATTTGACAGGTAGTACCCTGTCGCCATTTTGATTTTTGGGGTCGAAAACAAAAGTGCGATTTGACGGTGCAGTGTTCTAGACTAGACTTCCCTGAAGACCTTTTCTGTGTGGGGACATGGCCAAATCCCAAAACCTGGGCAATTAGGAGCTTTCTAGCAAAAAGTGACGCCATCTTTCTTGCCCAAAAAACCTCAATAATTCATGGAATAAAATGGTTGCGGCCTTCAAATTCCAACCAGCACCGTCGGGGGAGGTGTCCGCGAAAAGTGATCGCCGAAAATCGCCATGTTACCGGGGGTCGAATTTTGGGAATATTTGACAGGTAGTACCCTGTCGCCATTTTGATTTTTGGGGTGCGATTTGACGGTGCAGCGTTCTAGACTAGACTTCCCTGAAGACCTTTTCTGTGTGGGGACATGGCCAAATCCCAAAACCTGGGCAATTAGGTAGTACCCTGTCGCCATTTTGATTTTTGGGGTCGAAAACAAAAGTGCGATTTGACGGTGCAGCGTTCTAGACTAGACTTCCCTGAAGACCTTTTCTGTGTGGGGACATGGCCAAATCCCAAAACCTGGGCAATTAGGAGCTTTCTAGCAAAAAGTGACGCCATCTTTCTTGCCCAAAAAACCTCAATAATTCATGGAATAAAATGGTTGCGGCCTTCAAATTCCAACCAGCACCGTCGGGGGAGGTGTCCGCGAAAAGTGATCGCCGAAAATCACCATGTTACCGGGGATCGAATTTTGGGAATATTTGACAGGTAGTACCCTGTCGCCATTTTGATTTTTGGGGTCGAAAACAAAAGTGCGATTTGACGGTGCAGCGTTCTAGACTAGACTTCCCTGAAGACCTTTTCTGTGTGGGGACATGGCCAAATCCCAAAACCTGGGCAATTAGGAGCTTTCTAGCAAAAAGTGACGCCATCATTTTTGCCCAAAAAACCTCAATAATTCATGGAATGAAATGGTTGCGGCCTTCAAATTCCAACCAGCACCGTCGGGGGAGGTGTCCGCGAAAAGTGATCGCCGAAAATCACCATGTTACCGGGGGTCGAATTTTGGGAATATTTGACAGATAGTACCCTGTCGCCATTTTGATTTTTGGGGTCGAAAACAAAAGTGCGATTTGACGGTGCAGCGTTCTAGACTAGACTTCCCTGAAGACCTTTTCTGTGTGGGGACATGGCCAAATCCCAAAACCTGGGCAATTAGGAGCTTTCTAGCAAAAAGTGACGCCATCTTTCTTGCCCAAAAAACCTCAATAATTCATGGAATAAAATGGTTGCGGCCTTCAAATTCCAACCAGCACCGTCGGGGGAGGTGTCCGCGAAAAGTGATCGCCGAAAATCGCCATGTTACCGGGGGTCGAATTTTGGGAATATTTGACAGGTAGTACCCTGTCGCCATTTTGATTTTTGGGGTGCGATTTGACGGTGCAGCGTTCTAGACTAGACTTCCCTGAAGACCTTTTCTGTGTGGGGACATGGCCAAATCCCAAAACCTGGGCAATTAGGTAGTACCCTGTCGCCATTTTGATTTTTGGGGTCGAAAACAAAAGTGCGATTTGACGGTGCAGCGTTCTAGACCAGACTTCCCTGAAGACCTTTTCTGTGTGGGGACATGGCCAAATCCCAAAACCTGGGCAATTAGGAGCTTTCTACCAAAAAGTGACGCCATCTTTCTTGCCCAAAAAACCTCAATAATTCATGGAATAAAATGGTTGCGGCCTTCAAATTCCAACCAGCACCGTCGGGGGAGGTGTCCGCGAAAAGTGATCGCCGAAAATCACCATGTTACCGGGGGTCGAATTTTGGGAATATTTGACAGGTAGTACCCTGTCGCCATTTTGATTTTTGGGGTCGAAAACAAAAGTGCGATTTGACGGTGCAGCGTTCTAGACTAGACTTCCCTGAAGACCTTTTCTGTGTGGGGACATGGCCAAATCCCAAAACCTGGGCAATTAGGAGCTTTCTAGCAAAAAGTGACGCCATCTTTCTTGCCCAAAAAACCTCAATAATTCATGGAATAAAATGGTTGCGGCCTTCAAATTCCAACCAGCACCGTCGGGGGAGGTGTCCGCGAAAAGTGATCGCCGAAAATCACCATGTTACCGGGGGTCGAATTTTGGGAATATTTGACAGGTAGTACCCTGTCGCCATTTTGATTTTTGGGGTCGAAAACAAAAGTGCGATTTGACGGTGCAGCGTTCTAGACTAGACTTCCCTGAAGACCTTTTCTGTGTGGGGACATGGCCAAATCCCAAAACCTGGGCAATTAGGAGCTTTCTAGCAAAAAGTGACGCCATCTTTCTTGCCCAAAAAACCTCAATAATTCATGGAATAAAATGGTTGCGGCCTTCAAATTCCAACCAGCACCGTCGGGGGAGGTGTCCGCGAAAAGTGATCGCCGAAAATCACCATGTTACCGGGGGTCGAATTTTGGGAATATTTGACAGGTAGTACCCTGTCGCCATTTTGATTTTTGGGGTCGAAAACAAAAGTGCGATTTGACGGTGCAGCGTTCTAGACTAGACTTCCCTGAAGACCTTTTCTGTGTGGGGACATGGCCAAATCCCAAAACCTGGGAAATTAGGAGCTTTCTAGCAAAAAGTGACGCCATCTTTCTTGCCCAAAAAACCTCAATAATTCATGGAATAAAATGGTTGCGGCCTTCAAATTCCAACCAGCACCGTCGGGGGAGGTGTCCGCGAAAAGTGATCGCCGAAAATCGCCATGTTACCGGAGGTCGAATTTTGGGAATATTTGACAGGTAGTACCCTGTCGCCATTTTGATTTTTGGGGTCGAAAACAAAAGTGCGATTTGACGGTGCAGCGTTCTAGACTAGACTTCCCTGAAGACCTTTTCTGTGTGGGGACATGGCCAAATCCCAAAACCTGGGCAATTAGGAGCTTTCTAGCAAAAAGTGACGCCATCTTTCTTGCCCAAAAAACCTCAATAATTCATGGAATAAAATGGTTGCGGCCTTCAAATTCCAACCAGCACCGTCGGGGGAGGTGTCCGCGAAAAGTGATCGCCGAAAATCACCATGTTACCGGGGGTCGAATTTTGGGAATATTTGACAGGTAGTACCCTGTCGCCATTTTGATTTTTGGGGTCGAAAACAAAAGTGCGATTTGACGGTGCAGCGTTCTAGACTAGACTTCCCTGAAGACCTTTTCTGTGTGGGGACATGGCCAAATCCCAAAACCTGGGCAATTAGGAGCTTTCTAGCAAAAAGTGACGCCATCTTTCTTGCCCAAAAAACCTCAATAATTCATGGAATAAAATGGTTGCGGCCTTCAAATTCCAACCAGCACCGTCGGGGGAGGTGTCCGCGAAAAGTGATCGCCGAAAATCGCCATGTTACCGGAGGTCGAATTTTGGGAATATTTGACAGGTAGTAAGTACCCTGTCGCCATTTTGATTTTTGGGGGTCGAAAACAAAAGTGCGATTTGACGGTGCAGCGTTCTAGACTAGACTTCCCTGAAGACCTTTTCTGTGTGGGGACATGGCCAAATCCCAAAACCTGGGCAATTAGGAGCTTTCTAGCAAAAAGTGACGCCATCTTTCTTGCCCAAAAAACCTCAATAATTCATGGAATAAAATGGTTGCGGCCTTCAAATTCCAACCAGCACCGTCGGGGGAGGTGTCCGCGAAAAGTGATCGCCGAAAATCACCATGTTACCGGGGGTCGAATTTTGGGAATATTTGACAGGTAGTACCCTGTCGCCATTTTGATTTTTGGGGTCGAAAACAAAAGTGCGATTTGACGGTGCAGCGTTCTAGACTAGACTTCCCTGAAGACCTTTTCTGTGTGGGGACATGGCCAAATCCCAAAACCTGGGCAATTAGGAGCTTTCTAGCAAAAAGTGATGCCATCTTTCTTGCCCAAAAAACCTCAATAATTCATGGAATAAAATGGTTGCGGCCTTCAAATTCCAACCAGCACCGTCGGGGGAGGTGTCCGCGAAAAGTGATCGCCGAAAATCGCCATGTTACCGGGGGTCGAATTTTGGGAATATTTGACAGGTAGTACCCTGTCGCCATTTTGATTTTTGGGGTCGAAAACAAAAGTGCGATTTGACGGTGCAGCGTTCTAGACTAGACTTCCCTGAAGACCTTTTCTGTGTGGGGACATGGCCAAATCCCAAAACCTGGGCAATTAGGAGCTTTCTAGCAAAAAGTGACGCCATCTTTCTTGCCCAAAAAACCTCAATAATTCATGGAATAAAATGGTTGCGGCCTTCAAATTCCAACCAGCACCGTCGGGGGAGGTGTCCGCGAAAAGTGATCGCCGAAAATCACCATGTTACCGGGGGTCGAATTTTGGGAATATTTGACAGGTAGTACCCCTGTCGCCATTTTGATTTTTGGGGTCGAAAACAAAAGTGCGATTTGACGGTGCAGCGTTCTAGACTAGACTTCCCTGAAGACCTTTTCTGTGTGGGGACATGGCCAAATCCCAAAACCTGGGCAATTAGGAGCTTTCTAGCAAAAAGTGACGCCATCTTTCTTGCCCAAAAAACCTCAATAATTCATGGAATAAGATGGTTGCGGCCTTCAAATTCCAACCAGCACCGTCGGGGGAGGTGTCCCGCGAAAAGTGATCGCCGAAAATCACCATGTTACCGGGGGTCGAATTTTGGGAATATTTGACAGGTAGTACCCTGTCGCCATTTTGATTTTTGGGGTCGAAAACAAAAGTGCGATTTGACGGTGCAGCGTTCTAGACTAGACTTCCCTGAAGACCTTTTCTGTGTGGGGACATGGCCAAATCCCAAAACCTGGGCAATTAGGAGCTTTCTAGCAAAAAGTGACGCCATCTTTCTTGCCCAAAAAACCTCAATAATTCATGGAATAAAATGGTTGCGGCCTTCAAATTCCAACCAGCACCGTCGGGGGAGGTGTCCGCGAAAAGTGATCGCCGAAAATCACCATGTTACCGGGGGTCGAATTTTGGGAATATTGGACAGGTAGTACCCTGTCGCCATTTTGATTTTTGGGGTCGAAAACAAAAGTGCGATTTGACGGTGCAGTGTTCTAGACTAGACTTCCCTGAAGACCTTTTCTGTGTGGGGACATGGCCAAATCCCAAAAACTGGGCAATTAGGAGCTTTCTAGCAAAAAGTGACGCCATCTTTCTTGCCCAAAAAAACCTCAATAATTCATGGAATAAAATGGTTGCGGCCTTCAAATTCCAACCAGCACCGTCGGGGGGAGGTGTCCGCGAAAAGTGATCGCCGAAAATCACCATGTTACCGGGGGTCGAATTTTGGGAATATTTGACAGGTCGCCATTTTGATTTTTGGGGTCGAAAACAAAAGTGCGATTTGACGGTGCAGCGTTCTAGACTAGACTTCCCTGAAGACCTTTTCTGTCTGGGGACATGGCCAAATCCCAAAACCTGGGCAATTAGGAGCTTTCTAGCAAAAAGTGACGCCATCTTTCTTGCCCAAAAAACCTCAATAAGTCATGGAATAAAATGGTTGCGGCCTTCAAATTCCAACCAGCACCGTCGGGGGAGGTGTCCGCGAAAAGTGATCGCCGAAAATCACCATGTTACCGGGGGTCGAATTTTGGGAATATTTGACAGGTAGTACCCTGTCGCCATTTTGATTTTTGGGGTCGAAAACAAAAGTGCGATTTGACGGTGCAGCGTTCTAGACTAGACTTCCCTGAAGACCTTTTCTGTGTGGGGACATGGCCAAATCCCAAAACCTGGGCAATTAGGAGCTTTCTAGCAAAAAGTGACGCCATCTTTCTTGCCCAAAAAACCTCAATAATTCATGGAATAAAATGGTTGCGGCCTTCAAATTCCAACCAGCACCGTCGGGGGAGGTGTCCGCGAAAAGTGATCGCCGAAAATCACCATGTTACCGGGGGTCGAATTTTGGGAATATTTGACAGGTAGTACCCTGTCGCCATTTTGATTTTTGGGGTCGAAAACAAAAGGGCGATTTGACGGTGCAGCGTTCTAGACTAGACTTCCCTGAAGACCTTTTCTGTGTGGGGACATGGCCAAATCCCAAAACCTGGGCAATTAGGAGCTTTCTAGCAAAAAGTGACGCCATCTTTCTTGCCCAAAAAACCTCAATAATTCATGGAATAAAATGGTTGCGGCCTTCAAATTCCAACCAGCACCGTCGGGGGAGGTGTCCGCGAAAAGTGATCGCCGAAAATCACCATGTTACCGGGGGTCGAATTTTGGGAATATTTGACAGGTCGCCATTTTGATTTTTGGGGTCGAAAACAAAAGTGCGATTTGACGGTGCAGCGTTCTAGACTAGACTTCCCTGAAGACCTTTTCTGTCTGGGGACATGGCCAAATCCCAAAACCTGGGCAATTAGGAGCTTTCTAGCAAAAAGTGACGCCATCTTTCTTGCCCAAAAAACCTCAATAAGTCATGGAATAAAATGGTTGCGGCCTTCAAATTCCAACCAGCACCGTCGGGGGAGGTGTCCGCGAAAAGTGATCGCCGAAAATCACCATGTTACCGGGGGTCGAATTTTGGGAATATTTGACAGGTAGTACCCTGTCGCCATTTTGATTTTTGGGGTCGAAAACAAAAGTGCGATTTGACGGTGGAGCGTTCTAGACTAGACTTCCCTGAAGACCTTTTCTGTGTGGGGACATGGCCAAATCCCAAAACCTGGGCAATTAGGAGCTTTCTAGCAAAAAGTGACGCCATCTTTCTTGCCCCAAAAACCTCAATAATTCATGGAATAAAATGGTTGCGGCCTTCAAATTCCAACCAGCACCGTCGGGGGAGGTGTCCGCGAAAAGTGATCGCCGAAAATCACCATGTTACCGGGGGTCGAATTTTGGGAATATTGGACAGGTAGTACCCTGTCGCCATTTTGATTTTTGGGGTCGAAAACAAAAGTGCGATTTGACGGTGCAGTGTTCTAGACTAGACTTCCCTGAAGACCTTTTCTGTGTGGGGACATGGCCAAATCCCAAAAACTGGGCAATTAGGAGCTTTCTAGCAAAAAGTGACGCCATCTTTCTTGCCCAAAAAACCTCAATAATTCATGGAATAAAATGGTTGCGGCCTTCAAATTCCAACCAGCACCGTCGGGGGAGGTGTCCGCGAAAAGTGATCGCCGAAAATCACCATGTTACCGGGGGTCGAATTTTGGGAATATTTGACAGGTCGCCATTTTGATTTTTGGGGTCGAAAACAAAAGTGCGATTTGACGGTGCAGCGTTCTAGACTAGACTTCCCTGAAGACCTTTTCTGTCTGGGGACATGGCCAAATCCCAAAACCTGGGCAATTAGGAGCTTTCTAGCAAAAAGTGACGCCATCTTTCTTGCCCAAAAAACCTCAATAAGTCATGGAATAAAATGGTTGCGGCCTTCAAATTCCAACCAGCACCGTCGGGGGAGGTGTCCGCGAAAAGTGATCGCCGAAAATCACCATGTTACCGGGGGTCGAATTTTGGGAATATTTGACAGGTAGTACCCTGTCGCCATTTTGATTTTTGGGGTCGAAAACAAAAGTGCGATTTGACGGTGCAGCGTTCTAGACTAGACTTCCCTGAAGACCTTTTCTGTGTGGGGACATGGCCAAATCCCAAAACCTGGGCAATTAGGAGCTTTCTAGCAAAAAGTGACGCCATCTTTCTTGCCCAAAAAACCTCAATAATTCATGGAATAAAATGGTTGCGGCCTTCAAATTCCAACCAGCACCGTCGGGGGAGGTGTCCGCGAAAAGTGATCGCCGAAAATCACCATGTTACCGGGGGTCGAATTTTGGGAATATTTGACAGGTAGTACCCTGTCGCCATTTTGATTTTTGGGGTCGAAAACAAAAGGGCGATTTGACGGTGCAGCGTTCTAGACTAGACTTCCCTGAAGACCTTTTCTGTGTGGGGACATGGCCAAATCCCAAAAACTGGGCAATTAGGAGCTTTCTAGCAAAAAGTGACGCCATCTTTCTTGCCCAAAAAACCTCAATAATTCATGGAATAAAATGGTTGCGGCCTTCAAATTCCAACCAGCACCGTCGGGGGAGGTGTCCGCGAAAAGTGATCGCCGAAAATCACCATGTTACCGGGGGTCGAATTTTGGGAATATTTGACAGGTCGCCATTTTGATTTTTGGGGTCGAAAACAAAAGTGCGATTTGACGGTGCAGCGTTCTAGACTAGACTTCCCTGAAGACCTTTTCTGTCTGGGGACATGGCCAAATCCCAAAACCTGGGCAATTAGGAGCTTTCTAGCAAAAAGTGACGCCATCTTTCTTGCCCAAAAAACCTCAATAAGTCATGGAATAAAATGGTTGCGGCCTTCAAATTCCAACCAGCACCGTCGGGGGAGGTGTCCGCGAAAAGTGATCGCCGAAAATCACCATGTTACCGGGGGTCGAATTTTGGGAATATTTGACAGGTAGTACCCTGTCGCCATTTTGATTTTTGGGGTCGAAAACAAAAGTGCGATTTGACGGTGCAGCGTTCTAGACTAGACTTCCCTGAAGACCTTTTCTGTGTGGGGACATGGCCAAATCCCAAAACCTGGGCAATTAGGAGCTTTCTAGCAAAAAGTGACGCCATCTTTCTTGCCCCAAAAACCTCAATAATTCATGGAATAAAATGGTTGCGGCCTTCAAATTCCAACCAGCACCGTCGGGGGAGGTGTCCGCGAAAAGTGATCGCCGAAAATCACCATGTTACCGGGGGTCGAATTTTGGGAATATTTGACAGGTAGTACCCTGTCGCCATTTTGATTTTTGGGGTCGAAAACAAAAGTGCGATTTGACGGTGCAGCGTTCTAGACTAGACTTCCCTGAAGACCTTTTCTGTGTGGGGACATGGCCAAATCCCAAAACCTGGGCAATTAGGAGCTTTCTAGCAAAAAGTGACGCCATCTTTCTTGCCCAAAAAACCTCAATAATTCATGGAATAAAATGGTTGCGGCCTTCAAATTCCAACCAGCACCGTCGGGGGAGGTGTCCGCGAAAAGTGACCGCCGAAAATCACCATGTTACCGGGGGTCGAATTTTGGGAATATTTGACAGGTAGTACCCTGTCGCCATTTTGATTTTTGGGGTCGAAAACAAAAGTGCGATTTGACGGTGCAGCGTTCTAGACTAGACTTCCCTGAAGACCTTTTCTGTGTGGGGACATGGCCAAATCCCAAAACCTGGGCAATTAGGAGCTTTCTAGCAAAAAGTGACGCCATCTTTCTTGCCCAAAAAACCTCAATAATTCATGGAATAAAATGGTTGCGGCCTTCAAATTCCAACCAGCACCGTCGGGGGAGGTGTCCGCGAAAAGTGATCGCCGAAAATCACCATGTTACCGGGGGTCGAATTTTGGGAATATTTGACAGGTAGTACCCTGTCGCCATTTTGATTTTTGGGGTCGAAAACAAAAGTGCGATTTGACGACGCAGCGTTCTAGACTACACTTCCCTGAAGACCTTTTCTGTGTGGGGACATGGCCAAATCCCAAAACCTGGGCAATTAGGAGCTTTCTAGCAAAAAGTGACGCCATCTTTCTTGCCCAAAAAACCTCAATAATTCATGGAATAAAATGGTTGCGGCCTTCAAATTCCAACCAGCACCGTCGGGGGAGGTGTCCGCGAAAAGTGATCGCCGAAAATCACCATGTTACCGGGGGTCGAATTTTGGGAATATTTGACAGGTAGTACCCTGTCGCCATTTTGATTTTTGGGGTCGAAAACAAAAGTGCGATTTGACGACGCAGCGTTCTAGACTACACTTCCCTGAAGACCTTTTCTGTGTGGGGACATGGCCAAATCCCAAAACCTGGGCAATTAGGAGCTTTCTAGCAAAAAGTGACGCCATCTTTCTTGCCCAAAAAACCTCAATAATTCATGGAATAAAATGGTTGCGGCCTTCAAATTCCAACCAGCACCGTCGGGGGAGGTGTCCGCGAAAAGTGATCGCCGAAAATCGCCATGTTACCGGGGGTCGAATTTTGGGAATATTTGACAGGTAGTACCCTGTCGCCATTTTGATTTTTGGGGTCGAAAACAAAAGTGCGATTTGACGACGCAGCGTTCTAGACTACACTTCCCTGAAGACCTTTTCTGTGTGGGGACATGGCCAAATCCCAAAACCTGGGCAATTAGGAGCTTTCTAGCAAAAAGTGACGCCATCTTTCTTGCCCAAAAAACCTCAATAATTCATGGAATAAAATGGTTGCGGCCTTCAAATTCCAACCAGCACCGTCGGGGGAGGTGTCCGCGAAAAGTGATCGCCGAAAATCGCCATGTTACCGGGGGTCGAATTTTGGGAATATTTGACAGGTAGTACCCTGTCGCCATTTTGATTTTTGGGGTCGAAAACAAAAGTGCGATTTGACGATGCAGCGTTCTAGACTAGACTTCCCTGAAGACCTTTTCTGTGTGGGGACATGGCCAAATCCCAAAACCTGGGCAATTAGGAGCTTTCTAGCAAAAAGTGACGCCATCTTTCTTGCCCAAAAAACCTCAATAATTCATGGAATAAAATGGTTGCGGCCTTCAAATTCCAACCAGCACCGTCGGGGGAGGTGTCCGCGAAAAGTGATCGCCGAAAATCGCCATGTTACCGGGGGTCGAATTTTGGGAATATTTGACAGGTAGTACCCTGTCGCCATTTTGATTTTTGGGGTCGAAAACAAAAGTGCGATTTGACGGTGCAGCGTTCTAGACTAGACTTCCCTGAAGACCTTTTCTGTGTGGGGACATGGCCAAATCCCAAAACCTGGGCAATTAGGAGCTTTCTAGCAAAAAGTGACGCCATCTTTCTTGCCCAAAAAACCTCAATAATACATGGAATAAAATGGTTGCGGCCTTCAAATTCCAACCAGCACCGTCGGGGGAGGTGTCCGCGAAAAGTGATCGCCGAAAATCACCATGTTACCGGGGGTCGAATTTTGGGAATATTTGACAGGTAGTACCCTGTCGCCATTTTGATTTTGGGGGTCGAAAACAAAAGTGCGATTTGACGGTGCAGCGTTCTAGACTAGACTTCCCTGAAGACCTTTTCTGTGTGGGGACATGGCCAAATCCCAAAACCTGGGCAATTAGGAGCTTTCTAGCAAAAAGTGACGCCATCTTTCTTGCCCAAAAAACCTCAATAATTCATGGAATAAAATGGTTGCGGCCTTCAAATTCCAACCAGCACCGTCGGGGGAGGTGTCCGCGAAAAGTGATCGCCGAAAATCACCATGTTACCGGGGGTCGAATTTTGGGAATATTTGACAGGTAGTACCCTGTCGCCATTTTGATTTTTGGGGTCGAAAACAAAAGTGCGATTTGACGGTGCAGCGTTCTAGACTAGACTTCCCTGAAGACCTTTTTTTTGTGGGGACATGGCCAAATCCCAAAACCTGGGCAATTAGGAGCTTTCTAGTAAAAAGTGACGCCATCTTTCTTGCCCAAAAAACCTCAATAATTCATGGAATAAAATGGTTGCGGCCTTCAAATTCCAACCAGCACCGTCGGGGGAGGTGTCCGCGAAAAGTGATCGCCGAAAATCGCCATGTTACCGGGGGTCGAATTTTGGGAATATTTGACAGGTAGTACCCTGTCGCCATTTTGATTTTTGGGGTCGAAAACAAAAGTGCGATTTGACGGTGCAGCGTTCTAGACTAGACTTCCCTGAAGACCTTTTCTGTGTGGGGACATGGCCAAATCCCAAAACCTGGGCAATTAGGAGCTTTCTAGCAAAAAGTGACGCCATCTTTCTTGCCCAAAAAACCTCAATAATTCATGGAATAAAATGGTTGCGGCCTTCAAATTCCAACCAGCACCGTCGGGGGAGGTGTCCGCGAAAAGTGATCGCCGAAAATCACCATGTTACCGGGGGTCGAATTTTGGGAATATTTGACAGGTAGTACCCTGTCGCCATTTTGATTTTTGGGGTCGAAAACAAAAGTGCGATTTGACGGTGCAGCGTTCTAGACTAGACTTCCCTGAAGACCTTTTCTTTGTGGGGACATGGCCAAATCCCAAAACCTGGGCAATTAGGAGCTTTCTAGCAAAAAGTGACGCCATCTTTCTTGCCCAAAAAACCTCAATAATTCATGGAATAAAATGGTTGCGGCCTTCAAATTCCAACCAGCACCGTCGGGGGAGGTGTCCGCGAAAAGTGATCGCCGAAAATCGCCATGTTACCGGGGGTCGAATTTTGGGAATATTTGACAGGTAGTACCCTGTCGCCATTTTGATTTTTGGGGTCGAAAACAAAAGTGCGATTTGACGGTGCAGCGTTCTAGACTAGACTTCCCTGAAGACCTTTTCTGTGTGGGGACATGGCCAAATCCCAAAACCTGGGCAATTAGGAGCTTTCTAGCAAAAAGTGACGCCATCTTTCTTGCCCAAAAAACCTCAATAATTCATGGAATAAAATGGTTGCGGCCTTCAAATTCCAACCAGCACCGTCGGGGGAGGTGTCCGCGAAAAGTGATCGCCGAAAATCACCATGTTACCGGGGGTCGAATTTTGGGAATATTTGACAGGTAGTACCCTGTCGCCATTTTGATTTTGGGGGTCGAAAACAAAAGTGCGATTTGACGGTGCAGCGTTCTAGACTAGACTTCCCTGAAGACCTTTTCTGTGTGGGGACATGGCCAAATCCCAAAACCTGGGCAATTAGGAGCTTTCTAGCAAAAAGTGACGCCATCTTTCTTGCCCAAAAAACCTCAATAATTCATGGAATAAAATGGTTGCGGCCTTCAAATTCCAACCAGCACCGTCGGGGGAGGTGTCCGCGAAAAGTGATCGCCGAAAATCGCCATGTTACCGGGGGTCGAATTTTGGGAATATTTGACAGGTAGTACCCTGTCGCCATTTTGATTTTTGGGGTCGAAAACAAAAGTGCGATTTGACGGTGCAGCGTTCTAGACTAGACTTCCCTGAAGACCTTTTCTGTGTGGGGACATGGCCAAATCCCAAAACCTGGGCAATTAGGAGCTTTCTAGCAAAAAGTGACGCCATCTTTCTTGCCCAAAAAACCTCAATAATTCATGGAATAAAATGGTTGCGGCCTTCAAATTCCAACCAGCACCGTCGGGGGAGGTGTCCGCGAAAAGTGATCGCCGAAAATCGCCATGTTACCGGGGGTCGAATTTTGGGAATATTTGACAGGTAGTACCCTGTCGCCATTTTGATTTTTGGGGTCGAAAACAAAAGTGCGATTTGACGGTGCAGCGTTCTAGACTAGACTTCCCTGAAGACCTTTTCTGTGTGGGGACATGGCCAAATCCCAAAACCTGGGCAATTAGGAGCTTTCTAGCAAAAAGTGACGCCATCTTTCTTGCCCAAAAAACCTCAATAATTCATGGAATAAAATGGTTGCGGCCTTCAAATTCCAACCAGCACCGTCGGGCGAGGTGTCCGCGAAAAGTGATCGCCGAAAATCACCATGTTACCGGGGGTCGAATTTTGGGAATATTTGACAGGTAGTACCCTGTCGCCATTTTGATTTTTGGGGTCGAAAACAAAAGTGCGATTTGACGGTGCAGCGTTCTAGACTAGACTTCCCTGAAGACCTTTTCTGTGTGGGGACATGGCCAAATCCCAAAACCTGGGCAATTAGGAGCTTTCTAGCAAAAAGTGACGCCATCTTTCTTGCCCAAAAAACCTCAATAATTCATGGAATAAAATGGTTGCGGCCTTCAAATTCCAACCAGCACCGTCGGGGGAGGTGTCCGCGAAAAGTGATCGCCGAAAATCACCATGTTACCGGGGGTCGAATTTTGGGAATATTTGACAGGTAGTACCCTGTCGCCATTTTGATTTTTGGGGTCGAAAACAAAAGTGCGATTTGACGGTGCAGCGTTCTAGACTAGACTTCCCTGAAGACCTTTTGTGTGTGGGGACATGGCCAAATCCCAAAACCTGGGCAATTAGGAGCTTTCTAGCAAAAAGTGACGCCATCTTTCTTGCCCAAAAAACCTCAATAATTCATGGAATAAAATGGTTGCGGCCTTCAAATTCCAACCAGCACCGTCGGGGGAGGTGTCCGCGAAAAGTGATCGCCGAAAATCGCCATGTTACCGGGGGTCGAATTTTGGGAATATTTGACAGGTAGTACCCTGTCGCCATTTTGATTTTTGGGGTCGAAAACAAAAGTGCGATTTGACGGTGCAGCGTTCTAGACTAGACTTCCCTGAAGACCTTTTCTGTGTGGGGACATGGCCAAATCCCAAAACCTGGGCAATTAGGAGCTTTCTAGCAAAAAGTGACGCCATCTTTCTTGCCCAAAAAACCTCAATAATTCATGGAATAAAATGGTTGCGGCCTTCAAATTCCAACCAGCACCGTCGGGGGAGGTGTCCGCGAAAAGTGATCGCCGAAAATCACCATGTTACCGGGGGTCGAATTTTGGGAATATTTGACAGGTAGTACCCTGTCGCCATTTTGATTTTTGGGGTCGAAAACAAAAGTGCGATTTGACGGTGCAGCGTTCTAGACTAGACTTCCCTGAAGACCTTTTCTGTGTGGGGACATGGCCAAATCCCAAAACCTGGGCAATTAGGAGCTTTCTAGCAAAAAGTGACGCCATCTTTCTTGCCCAAAAAACCTCAATAATTCATGGAATAAAATGGTTGCGGCCTTCAAATTCCAACCAGCACCGTCGGGGGAGGTGTCCGCGAAAAGTGATCGCCGAAAATCGCCATGTTACCGGGGGTCGAATTTTGGGAATATTTGACAGGTAGCACCCTGTCGCCATTTTGATTTTTGGGGTCGAAAACAAAAGTGCGATTTGACGGTGCAGCGTTCTAGACTAGACTTCCCTGAAGACCTTTTCTGTGTGGGGACATGGCCAAATCCCAAAACCTGGGCAATTAGGAGCTTTCTAGCAAAAAGTGACGCCATCTTTCTTGCCCAAAAAACCTCAATAATTCATGGAATAAAATGGTTGCGGCCTTCAAATTCCAACCAGCACCGTCGGGGGAGGTGTCCGCGAAAAGTGATCGCCGAAAATCGCCATGTTACCGGGGGTCGAATTTTGGGAATATTTGACAGGTAGTACCCTGTCGCCATTTTGATTTTTGGGGTCGAAAACAAAAGTGCGATTTGACGGTGCAGCGTTCTAGACTAGACTTCCCTGAAGACCTTTTCTGTGTGGGGACATGGCCAAATCCCAAAACCTGGGCAATTAGGAGCTTTCTAGCAAAAAGTGACGCCATCTTTCTTGCCCAAAAAACCTCAATAATTCATGGAATAAAATGGTTGCGGCCTTCAAATTCCAACCAGCACCGTCGGGGGAGGTGTCCGCGAAAAGTGATCGCCGAAAATCGCCATGTTACCGGGGGTCGAATTTTGGGAATATTTGACAGGTAGTACCCTGTCGCCATTTTGACTTTTGGGGTCGAAAACAAAAGTGCGATTTGACGGTGCAGCGTTCTAGACTAGACTTCCCTGAAGACCTTTTCTGTGTGGGGACATGGCCAAATCCCAAAACCTGGGCAATTAGGAGCTTTCTAGCAAAAAGTGACGCCATCTTTCTTGCCCAAAAAACGTCAATAATTCATGGAATAAAATGGTTGCGGCCTTCAAATTCCAACCAGCACCGTCGGGGGAGGTGTCCGCGAAAAGTGATCGCCGAAAATCGCCATGTTACCGGGGGTCGAATTTTGGGAATATTTCACAGGTAGTACCCTGTCGCCATTTTGACTTTTGGGGTCGAAAACAAAAGTGCGATTTGACGGTGCAGCGTTCTAGACTAGACTTCCCTGAAGACCTTTTCTGTGTGGGGACATGGCCAAATCCCAAAACCTGGGCAATTAGGAGCTTTCTAGCAAAAAGTGACGCCATCTTTCTTGCCCAAAAAACCTCAATAATTCATGGAATAAAATGGTTGCGGCCTTCAAATTCCAACCAGCACCGTCGGGGGAGGTGTCCGCGAAAAGTGATCGCCGAAAATCGCCATGTTACCGGGGGTCGAATTTTGGGAATATTTGACAGGTAGTACCCTGTCGCCATTTTGATTTTTGGGGTCGAAAACAAAAGTGCGATTTGACGGTGCAGCGTTCTAGACTAGACTTCCCTGAAGACCTTTTCTGTGTGGGGACATGGCCAAATCCCAAAACCTGGGCAATTAGGAGCTTTCTAGCAAAAAGTGACGCCATCTTTCTTGCCCAAAAAACCTCAATAATTCATGGAATAAAATGGTTGCGGCCTTCAAATTCCAACCAGCACCGTCGGGGGAGGTGTCCGCGAAAAGTGATCGCCGAAAATCGCCATGTTACCGGGGGTCGAATTTTGGGAATATTTCACAGGTAGTACCCTGTCGCCATTTTGACTTTTGGGGTCGAAAACAAAAGTGCGATTTGACGGTGCAGCGTTCTAGACTAGACTTCCCTGAAGACCTTTTCTGTGTGGGGACATGGCCAAATCCCAAAACCTGGGCAATTAGGAGCTTTCTAGCAAAAAGTGACGCCATCTTTCTTGCCCAAAAAACCTCAATAATTCATGGAATAAAATGGTTGCGGCCTTCAAATTCCAACCAGCACCGTCGGGGGAGGTGTCCGCGAAAAGTGATCGCCGAAAATCGCCATGTTACCGGGGGTCGAATTTTGGGAATATTTGACAGGTAGTACCCTGTCGCCATTTTGACTTTTGGGGTCGAAAACAAAAGTGCGATTTGACGGTGCAGCGTTCTAGACTAGACTTCCCTGAAGACCTTTTCTGTGTGGGGACATGGCCAAATCCCAAAACCTGGGCAATTAGGAGCTTTCTAGCAAAAAGTGACGCCATCTTTCTTGCCCAAAAAACCTCAATAATTCATGGAATAAAATGTTTGCGGCCTTCAAATTCCATTCAGCACCGTCGGGGGAGGTGTCCGCGAAAAGTGATCGCCGAAAATCGCCATGTTACCGGGGGTCGAATTTTGGGAATATTTGACAGGTAGTACCCTGTCGCCATTTTGATTTTTGGGGTCGAAAACAAAAGTGCGATTTGACGGTGCAGCGTTCTAGACTAGACTTCCCTGAAGACCTTTTCTGTGTGGGGACATGGCCAAATCCCAAAACCTGGGCAATTAGGAGCTTTCTAGCAAAAAGTGACGCCATCTTTCTTGCCCAAAAAACCTCAATAATTCATGGAATAAAATGGTTGCGGCCTTCAAATTCCAACCAGCACCGTCGGGGGAGGTGTCCGCGAAAAGTGATCGCCGAAAATCGCCATGTTACCGGGGGTCGAATTTTGGGAATATTTGACAGGTAGTACCCTGTCGCCATTTTGACTTTTGGGGTCGAAAACAAAAGTGCGATTTGACGGTGCAGCGTTCTAGACTAGACTTCCCTGAAGACCTTTTCTGTGTGGGGACATGGCCAAATCCCAAAACCTGGGCAATTAGGAGCTTTCTAGCAAAAAGTGACGCCATCTTTCTTGCCCAAAAAACCTCAATAATTCATGGAATAAAATGGTTGCTGCCTTCAAATTCCAACCAGCACCGTCGGGGGAGGTGTCCGCGAAAAGTGATCGCCGAAAATCGCCATGTTACCGGGGGTCGAATTTTGGGAATATTTGACAGGTAGTACCCTGTCGCCATTTTGACTTTTGGGGTCGAAAACAAAAGTGCGATTTGACGGTGCAGCGTTCTAGACTAGACTTCCCTGAAGACCTTTTCTGTGTGGGGACATGGCCAAATCCCAAAACCTGGGCAATTAGGAGCTTTCTAGCAAAAAGTGACGCCATCTTTCTTGTCCAAAAAACCTCAATAATTCATGGAATAAAATGGTTGCGGCCTTCAAATTCCAACCAGCACCGTCGGGGGAGGTGTCCGCGAAAAGTGATCGCCGAAAATCGCCATGTTACCGGGGGTCGAATTTTGGGAATATTTGACAGGTAGTACCCTGTCGCCATTTTGACTTTTGGGGTCGAAAACAAAAGTGCGATTTGACGGTGCAGCGTTCTAGACTAGACTTCCCTGAAGACCTTTTCTGTGTGGGGACATGGCCAAATCCCAAAACCTGGGCAATTAGGAGCTTTCTAGCAAAAAGTGACGCAATCTTTCTTGCCCAAAAAACCTCAATAATTCATGGAATAAAATGGTTGCGGCCTTCAAATTCCAACCAGCACCGTCGGGGGAGGTGTCCGCGAAAAGTGATCGCCGAAAATCGCCATGTTACCGGGGGTCGAATTTTGGGAATATTTGACAGGTAGTACCCTGTCGCCATTTTGACTTTTGGGGTCGAAAACAAAAGTGCGATTTGACGGTGCAGCGTTCTAGACTAGACTTCCCTGAAGACCTTTTCTGTGTGGGGACATGGCCAAATCCCAAAACCTGGGCAATTAGGAGCTTTCTAGCAAAAAATGACGCCATCTTTCTTGCCCAAAAAACCTCAATAATTCATGGAATAAAATGGTTGCGGCCTTCAAATTCCAACCAGCACCGTCGGGGGAGGTGTCCGCGAAAAGTGATCGCCGAAAATCGCCATGTTACCGGGGGTCGAATTTTGGGAATATTTGACAGGTAGTACCCTGTCGCCATTTTGATTTTTGGGGTCGAAAACAAAAGTGCGATTTGACGGTGCAGCGTTCTAGACTAGACTTCCCTGAAGACCTTTTCTGTGTGGGGACATGGCCAAATCCCAAAACCTGGGCAATTAGGAGCTTTCTAGCAAAAAGTGACGCCATCTTTCTTGCCCAAAAAACCTCAATAATTCATGGAATAAAATGGTTGCGGCCTTCAAATTCCAACCAGCACCGTCGGGGGAGGTGTCCGCGAAAAGTGATCGCCGAAAATCGCCATGTTACCGGGGGTCGAATTTTGGGAATATTTGACAGGTAGTACCCTGTCGCCATTTTGATTTTTGGGGTCGAAAACAAAAGTGCGATTTGACGGTGCAGCGTTCTAGACTAGACTTCCCTGAAGACCTTTTCTGTGTGGGGACATGGCCAAATCCCAAAACCTGGGCAATTAGGAGCTTTCTAGCAAAAAGTGACGCCATCTTTCTTGCCCAAAAAACCTCAATAATTCATGGAATAAAATGGTTGCGGCCTTCAAATTCCAACCAGCACCGTCGGGGGAGGTGTCCGCGAAAAGTGATCGCCGAAAATCGCCATGTTACCGGGGGTCGAATTTTGGGAATATTTGACAGGTAGTACCCTGTCGCCATTTTGACTTTTGGGGTCGAAAACAAAAGTGCGATTTGACGGTGCAGCGTTCTAGACTAGACTTCCCTGAAGACCTTTTCTGTGTGGGGACATGGCCAAATCCCAAAACCTGGGCAATTAGGAGCTTTCTAGCAAAAAGTGACGCCATCTTTCTTGCCCAAAAAACCTCAATAATTCATGGAATAAAATGGTTGCGGCCTTCAAATTCCAACCAGCACCGTCGGGGGAGGTGTCCGCGAAAAGTGATCGCCGAAAATCGCCATGTTACCGGGGGTCGAATTTTGGGAATATTTGACAGGTAGTACCCTGTCGCCATTTTGACTTTTGGGGTCGAAAACAAAAGTGCGATTTGACGGTGCAGCGTTCTAGACTAGACTTCCCTGAAGACCTTTTCTGTGTGGGGACATGGCCAAATCCCAAAACCTGGGCAATTAGGAGCTTTCTAGCAAAAAGTGACGCCATCTTTCTTGCCCAAAAAACCTCAATAATTCATGGAATAAAATGGTTGCGGCCTTCAAATTCCAACCAGCACCGTCGGGGGAGGTGTCCGCGAAAAGTGATCGCCGAAAATCGCCATGTTACCGGGGGTCGAATTTTGGGAATATTTCACAGGTAGTACCCTGTCGCCATTTTGACTTTTGGGGTCGAAAACAAAAGTGCGATTTGACGGTGCAACGTTCTAGACTAGACTTCCCTGAAGACCTTTTCTGTGTGGGGACATGGCCAAATCCCAAAACCTGGGCAATTAGGAGCTTTCTAGCAAAAAGTGACGCCATCTTTCTTGCCCAAAAAACCTCAATAATTCATGGAATAAAATGGTTGCGGCCTTCAAATTCCAACCAGCACCGTCGGGGGAGGTGTCCGCGAAAAGTGATCGCCGAAAATCGCCATGTTACCGGGGGTCGAATTTTGGGAATATTTGACAGGTAGTACCCTGTCGCCATTTTGACTTTTGGGGTCGAAAACAAAAGTGCGATTTGACGGTGCAGCGTTCTAGACTAGACTTCCCTGAAGACCTTTTCTGTGTGGGGACATGGCCAAATCCCAAAACCTGGGCAATTAGGAGCTTTCTAGCAAAAAGTGACGCCATCTTTCTTGCCCAAAAAACCTCAATAATTCATGGAATAAAATGGTTGCGGCCTTCAAATTCCAACCAGCACCGTCGGGGGAGGTGTCCGCGAAAAGTGATCGCCGAAAATCGCCATGTTACCGGGGGTCGAATTTTGGGAATATTTGACAGGTAGTACCCTGTCGCCATTTTGACTTTTGGGGTCGAAAACAAAAGTGCGATTTGACGGTGCAGCGTTCTAGACTAGACTTCCCTGAAGACCTTTTCTGTGTGGGGACATGGCCAAATCCCAAAACCTGGGCAATTAGGAGCTTTCTAGCAAAAAGTGACGCCATCTTTCTTGCCCAAAAAACCTCAATAATTCATGGAATAAAATGGTTGCGGCCTTCAAATTCCAACCAGCACCGTCGGGGGAGGTGTCCGCGAAAAGTGATCGCCGAAAATCGCCATGTTACCGGGGGTCGAATTTTGGGAATATTTCACAGGTAGTACCCTGTCGCCATTTTGACTTTTGGGGTCGAAAACAAAAGTGCGATTTGACGGTGCAACGTTCTAGACTAGACTTCCCTGAAGACCTTTTCTGTGTGGGGACATGGCCAAATCCCAAAACCTGGGCAATTAGGAGCTTTCTAGCAAAAAGTGACGCCATCTTTCTTGCCCAAAAAACCTCAATAATTCATGGAATAAAATGGTTGCGGCCTTCAAATTCCAACCAGCACCGTCGGGGGAGGTGTCCGCGAAAAGTGATCGCCGAAAATCGCCATGTTACCGGGGGTCGAATTTTGGGAATATTTGACAGGTAGTACCCTGTCGCCATTTTGACTTTTGGGGTCGAAAACAAAAGTGCGATTTGACGGTGCAGCGTTCTAGACTAGACTTCCCTGAAGACCTTTTCTGTGTGGGGACATGGCCAAATCCCAAAACCTGGGCAATTAGGAGCTTTCTAGCAAAAAGTGACGCCATCTTTCTTGCCCAAAAAACCTCAATAATTCATGGAATAAAATGGTTGCGGCCTTCAAATTCCAACCAGCACCGTCGGGGGAGGTGTCCGCGAAAAGTGATCGCCGAAAATCGCCATGTTACCGGGGGTCGAATTTTGGGAATATTTGACAGGTAGTACCCTGTCGCCATTTTGATTTTTGGGGTCGAAAACAAAAGTGCGATTTGACGGTGCAGCGTTCTAGACTAGACTTCCCTGAAGACCTTTTCTGTGTGGGGACATGGCCAAATCCCAAAACCTGGGCAATTAGGAGCTTTCTACCAAAAAGTGACGCCATCTTTCTTGCCCAAAAAACCTCAATAATTCATGGAATAAAATGGTTGCGGCCTTCAAATTCCAACCAGCACCGTCGGGGGAGGTGTCCGCGAAAAGTGATCGCCGAAAATCGCCATGTTACCGGGGGTCGAATTTTGGGAATATTTGACAGGTAGTACCCTGTCGCCATTTTGACTTTTGGGGTCGAAAACAAAAGTGCGATTTGACGGTGCAGCGTTCTAGACTAGACTTCCCTGAAGACCTTTTCTGTGTGGGGACATGGCCAAATCCCAAAACCTGGGCAATTAGGAGCTTTCTAGCAAAAAGTGACGCCATCTTTCTTGCCCAAAAAACCTCAATAATTCATGGAATAAAATGGTTGCGGCCTTCAAATTCCAACCAGCACCGTCGGGGGAGGTGTCCGCGAAAAGTGATCGCCGAAAATCGCCATGTTACCGGGGGTCGAATTTTGGGAATATTTGACAGGTAGTACCCTGTCGCCATTTTGATTTTTGGGGTCGAAAACAAAAGTGCGATTTGACGGTGCAGCGTTCTAGACTAGACTTCCCTGAAGACCTTTTCTGTGTGGGGACATGGCCAAATCCAAAAACCTGGGCAATTAGGAGCTTTCTAGCAAAAAGTGACGCCATCTTTCTTGCCCAAAAAACCTCAATAATTCATGGAATAAAATGGTTGCGGCCTTCAAATTCCAACCAGCACCGTCGGGGGAGGTGTCCGCGAAAAGTGATCGCCGAAAATCGCCATGTTACCGGGGGTCGAATTTTGGGAATATTTGACAGGTAGTACCCTGTCGCCATTTTGACTTTTGGGGTCGAAAACAAAAGTGCGATTTGACGGTGCAGCGTTCTAGACTAGACTTCCCTGAAGACCTTTTCTGTGTGGGGACATGGCCAAATCCCAAAACCTGGGCAATTAGGAGCTTTCTACCAAAAAGTGACGCCATCTTTCTTGCCCAAAAAACCTCAATAATTCATGGAATAAAATGGTTGCGGCCTTCAAATTCCAACCAGCACCGTCGGGGGAGGTGTCCGCGAAAAGTGATCGCCGAAAATCGCCATGTTACCGGGGGTCGAATTTTGGGAATATTTGACAGGTAGTACCCTGTCGCCATTTTGATTTTTGGGGTCGAAAACAAAAGTGCGATTTGACGGTGCAGCGTTCTAGACTAGACTTCCCTGAAGACCTTTTCTGTGGGGGGACATGGCCAAATCCCAAAACCTGGGCAATTAGGAGCTTTCTAGCAAAAAGTGACGCCATCTTTCTTGCCCAAAAAAACTCAATAATTCATGGAATAAAATGGTTGCGGCCTTCAAATTCCAACCAGCACCGTCGGGGGAGGTGTCCGCGAAAAGTGATTGCCGAAAATCGCCATGTTACCGGGGGTCGAATTTTGGGAATATTTGACAGGTAGTACCCTGTCGCCATTTTGATTTTTGGGGTCGAAAACAAAAGTGCGATTTGACGGTGCAGCGTTCTAGACTAGACTTCCCTGAAGACCTTTTCTGTGTGGGGACATGGCCAAATCCCAAAACCTGGGCAATTAGGAGCTTTCTAGCAAAAAGTGACGCCATCTTTCTTGCCCAAAAAACCTCAATAATTCATGGAATAAAATGGTTGCGGCCTTCAAATTCCAACCAGCACCGTCGGGGGAGGTGTCCGCGAAAAGTGATCGCCGAAAATCGCCATGTTACCGGGGGTCGAATTTTGGGAATATTTGACAGGTAGTACCCTGTCGCCATTTTGACTTTTGGGGTCGAAAACAAAAGTGCGATTTGACGGTGCAGCGTTCTAGACTAGACTTCCCTGAAGACCTTTTCTGTGTGGGGACATGGCCAAATCCCAAAACCTGGGCAATTAGGAGCTTTCTACCAAAAAGTGACGCCATCTTTCTTGCCCAAAAAACCTCAATAATTCATGGAATAAAATGGTTGCGGCCTTCAAATTCCAACCAGCACCGTCGGGGGAGGTGTCCGCGAAAAGTGATCGCCGAAAATCGCCATGTTACCGGGGGTCGAATTTTGGGAATATTTGACAGGTAGTACCCTGTCGCCATTTTGATTTTTGGGGTCGAAAAGAAAAGTGCGATTTGACGGTGCAGCGTTCTAGACTAGACTTCCCTGAAGACCTTTTCTGTGTGGGGACATGGCCAAATCCCAAAACCTGGGCAATTAGGAGCTTTCTAGCAAAAAGTGACGCCATCTTTCTTGCCCAAAAAACCTCAATAATTCATGGAATAAAATGGTTGCGGCCTTCAAATTCCAACCAGCACCGTCGGGGGAGGTGTCCGCGAAAAGTGATCGCCGAAAATCGCCATGTTACCGGGGTCGAATTTTGGGAATATTTGACAGGTAGTACCCTGTCGCCATTTTGATTTTTGGGGTCGAAAACAAAAGTGCGATTTGACGGTGCAGCGTTCTAGACTAGACTTCCCTGAAGACCTTTTCTGTGTGGGGACATGGCCAAATCCCAAAACCTGGGCAAGTAGGAGCTTTCTAGCAAAAAGTGACGCCATCTTTCTTGCCCAAAAAACCTCAATAATTCATGGAATAAAATGGTTGCGGCCTTCAAATTCCAACCAGCACCGTCGGGGGAGGTGTCCGCGAAAAGTGATCGCCGAAAATCGCCATGTTACCGGGGGTCGAATTTTGGGAATATTTGACAGGTAGTACCCTGTCGCCATTTTGATTTTTGGGGTCGAAAACAAAAGTGCGATTTGACGGTGCAGCGTTCTAGACTAGACTTCCCTGAAGACCTTTTCTGTGTGGGGACATGGCCAAATCCCAAAACCTGGGCAATTAGGAGCTTTCTAGCAAAAAGTGACGCCATCTTTCTTGCCCAAAAAACCTCAATAATTCATGGAATAAAATGGTTGCGGCCTTCAAATTCCAACCAGCACCGTCGGGGGAGGTGTCCGCGAAAAGTGATCGCCGAAAATCGCCATGTTACCGGGGGTCGAATTTTGGGAATATTTGACAGGTAGTACCCTGTCGCCATTTTGATTTTTGGGGTCGAAAAGAAAAGTGCGATTTGACGGTGCAGCGTTCTAGACTAGACTTCCCTGAAGACCTTTTCTGTGTGGGGACATGGCCAAATCCCAAAACCTGGGCAATTAGGAGCTTTCTAGCAAAAAGTGACGCCATCTTTCTTGCCCAAAAAACCTCAATAATTCATGGAATAAAATGGTTGCGGCCTTCAAATTCCAACCAGCACCGTCGGGGGAGGTGTCCGCGAAAAGTGATCGCCGAAAATCGCCATGTTACCGGGGGTCGAATTTTGGGAATATTTGACAGGTAGTACCCTGTCGCCATTTTGATTTTTGGGGTCGAAAACAAAAGTGCGATTTGACGGTGCAGCGTTCTAGACTAGACTTCCCTGAAGACCTTTTCTGTGTGGGGACATGGCCAAATCCCAAAACCTGGGCAATTAGGAGCTTTCTAGCAAAAAGTGACGCCATCTTTCTTGCCCAAAAAACCTCAATAATTCATGGAATAAAATGGTTGCGGCCTTCAAATTCCAACCAGCACCGTCGGGGGAGGTGTCCGCGAAAAGTGATCGCCGAAAATCGCCATGTTACCGGGGGTCGAATTTTGGGAATATTTGACAGGTAGTACCCTGTCGCCATTTTGATTTTTGGGGTCGAAAACAAAAGTGCGATTTGACGGTGCAGCGTTCTAGACTAGACTTCCCTGAAGACCTTTTCTGTGTGGGGACATGGCCAAATCCCAAAACCTGGGCAATTAGGAGCTTTCTAGCAAAAAGTGACGCCATCTTTCTTGCCCAAAAAACCTCAATAATTCATGGAATAAAATGGTTGCGGCCTTCAAATTCCAACCAGCACCGTCGGGGGAGGTGTCCGCGAAAAGTGATCGCCGAAAATCGCCATGTTACCGGGGGTCGAATTTTGGGAATATTTGACAGGTAGTACCCTGTCGCCATTTTGATTTTTGGGGTCGAAAACAAAAGTGCGATTTGACGGTGCAGCGTTCTAGACTAGACTTCCCTGAAGACCTTTTCTGTGTGGGGACATGGCCAAATCCCAAAACCTGGGCAATTAGGAGCTTTCTAGCAAAAAGTGACGCCATCTTTCTTGCCCAAAAAACCTCAATAATTCATGGAATAAAATGGTTGCGGCCTTCAAATTCCAACCAGCACCGTCGGGGGAGGTGTCCGCGAAAAGTGATCGCCGAAAATCGCCATGTTACCGGGGGTCGAATTTTGGGAATATTTGACAGGTAGTACCCTGTCGCCATTTTGATTTTTGGGGTCGAAAAGAAAAGTGCGATTTGACGGTGCAGCGTTCTAGACTAGACTTCCCTGAACACCTTTTCTGTGTGGGGACATGGCCAAATCCCAAAACCTGGGCAATTAGGAGCTTTCTAGCAAAAAGTGACGCCATCTTTCTTGCCCAAAAAACCTCAATAATTCATGGAATAAAATGGTTGCGGCCTTCAAATTCCAACCAGCACCGTCGGGGGAGGTGTCCGCGAAAAGTGATCGCCGAAAATCGCCATGTTACCGGGGGTCGAATTTTGGGAATATTTGACAGGTAGTACCCTGTCGCCATTTTGATTTTTGGGGTCGAAAACAAAAGTGCGATTTGACGGTGCAGCGTTCTAGACTAGACTTCCCTGAAGACCTTTTCTGTGTGGGGACATGGCCAAATCCCAAAACCTGGGCAATTAGGAGCTTTCTACCAAAAAGTGACGCCATCTTTGTTGCCCAAAAAACCTCAATAATTCATGGAATAAAATGCTTGCGGCCTTCAAATTCCAACCAGCACCGTCGGGGGAGGTGTCCGCAAAAAGTGATCGCCGAAAATCGCCATGTTACCGGGGGTCGAATTTTGGGAATATTTGACAGGTAGTACCCTGTCGCCATTTTGAATTTTGGGGTCGAAAACAAAAGTGCGATTTGACAGTGCAGCATTCTAGACTAGACTTCCCTGAAGACCTTTTCTGTGTGGGGACATGGCCAAATCCCAAAACCTGGGCAATTAGGAGCTTTCTACCAAAAAGTGACGCCATCTTTGTTGCCCAAAAAACCTCAATAATTCATGGAATAAAATGCTTGCGGCCTTCAAATTCGAACCAGCACTGTCGGCGGAGGTGTCGGCAAAAAGTGATCGCCGAAAATCGCCATGTTACCGGGGCTCGAATTTTGGGAATATTTGACAGGTAGTACCCTGTCGCCATTTTGAATTTTGGGGTCGAAAACAAAAGTGCGATTTGACGGTGCAGCATTCTAGACTAGACTTCCCTGAAGACCTTTTCTGTGTGGGGACATGGCCAAATCACAAAACCTGGGCAATTAGGAGCTTTCTACCAAAAAGTGACGCCATCTTTGTTGCCCAAAAAACCTCAATAATTCATGGAATAAAATGCTTGCGGCCTTCAAATTGAACCAGCACCGTCGGGGGAGGTGTCGGCAAAAAGTGATCGCCGAAAATCGCCATGTTACCGGGGCTCGAATTTTTGGAATATTTGACAGGTAGTACCCTGTCGCCATTTTGAATTTTGGGGTCGAAAACAAAAGTGCGATTTGACGGTGCAGCATTCTAGACTAGACTTCCCTGAAGACCTTTTCTGTGTGGGGACATGGCCAAATCCCAAAACCTGGGCAATTAGGAGCTTTCTACCAAAAAGTGACGCCATCTTTGTTGTCCAAAAAACCTCAATAATTCATGGAATAAAATGCTTGCGGCCTTCAAATTCGAACCAGCACCGTCGGGGGAGGTGTCCGCAAAAAGTGATCGCCGAAAATCGCCATGTTACCGGGGGTCGAATTTTGGGAAAATTTGACAGGTAGTACCCTGTCGCCATTTTGATTTTTGGGGTCGAAAACAAAAGTGCGATTTGACGGTGCAGCGTTCTAGACTAGACTTCCCTGAAGACCTTTTCTGTGTGGGGACATGGCCAAATCCCAAAACCTGGGCAATTAGGAGCTTTCTACCAAAAAGCGACGCCATCTTTCTTGCCCAAAAAACCTCAATAATTCATGGAATAAAATGGTTGCGGCCTTCAAATTCCAACCAGCACCGTCGGGGGAGGTGTCGGCAGAAAGTGATCGCCGAAAATCGCCATGTTACCGGGGGTCGAATTTTGGGAATATTTGACAGGTAGTACCCTGTCGCCATTTTGATTTTTGGGGTCGAAAACAAAAGGGCGATTTGACGGTGCAGCGTTCTAGACTAGACTTCCCTGAAGACCTTTTCTGTGTGGGGACAAGGCCAAATCCTAAAACCTGGACAATTAGGAGCTTTCTACCAAAAAGTGACGCCATCTTTGTTGCCCAAAAAACCTCAATAATTCATGGAATAAAATGGTTGCGGCCTTCAAATTCGAACCAGCACTGTCGGGGGAGGTGTCCGCAAAAAGTGATCGCCGAAAATCGCCATGTTACCGGGGGTCGAATTTTGGGAATATTTGACAGGTAGTACCCTGTCGCCATTTTGGTTTTTGGGGTCGAAAACAAAAGTGCGATTTGACGGTGCAGCGTTCTAGACTAGACTTCCCTGAAGACCTTTTCTGTGTGGGGACATGGCCAAATCCCAAAACCTGGGCAATTAGGAGCTTTCTACCAAAAAGTGACGCCATCTTTGTTGCCCAAAAAACCTCAATAATTCATGGAATAAAATGGTTGCGGCCTTCAAATTCGAACCAGCAGCGTCGGGGGAGATGTCCGCAAAAAGTGATCGCCGAAAATCGCCATGTTACCGGGGGTCGAATTTGGGGAATATTTGACAGGTAGTACCCTGTCGCCATTTTGATTTTTGGGGTCGAAAACAAAAGTGCGATTTGACGGTGCAGCGTTCTAGACTAGACTTCCCTGAAGACCTTTTCTGTGTGGGGACATGGCCAAATCCTAAAACCTGGACAATAAGGAGCTTTCCACCAAAAAGTGACGCCATCTTTGTTGCCCAAAAACCTCAATAATTCATGGAATAAAATGGTTGCGGCCTTCAAATTCGAACCAGCACCACTGGAAGGTGTCCGCAAAAGGTGATCGCCGAAAATCGCCATGTTACCGGGGGTCGAATTTTGGGAATATTTGACAGGTAGTACCCTGTCGCCATTTTGATTTTTGGGGTCGAAAACAAAAGTGCGATTTGACGGTGCAGCGTTCTAGACTAGACTTCCCTGAAGACCTTTTCTGTGTGGGGACATGGCCAAATCCCAAAACCTGGGCAATTTGGAGCTTTCCACCAAAAAGTGACGCCATCTTTGTTGCCCAAAAAACCTCAATAATTCATGGAATAAAATGGTTGCGGCCTTCAAATTCGAACCAGCACTGTCGGGGGAGGTGTCCGCAAAAAGTGATCGCCGAAAATCGCCATGTTACCGGGGGTCGAATTTTGGGAATATTTGACAGGTAGTACCCTGTCGCCATTTTGGTTTTTGGGGTCGAAAACAAAAGTGCGATTTGACGGTGCAGCGTTCTAGACTAGACTTCCCTGAAGACCTTTTCTGTGTGGGGACATGGCCAAATCCCAAAACCTGGGCAATTAGGAGCTTTCTACCAAAAAGTGACGCCATCTTTGTTGTCCAAAAAACCTCAATAATTCATGGAATAAAATGCTTGCGGCCTTCAAATTCGAACCAGCACCGTCGGGGGAGGTGTCCGCAAAAAGTGATCGCCGAAAATCGCCATGTTACCGGGGGTCGAATTTTGGGAAAATTTGACAGGTAGTACCCTGTCGCCATTTTGATTTTTGGGGTCGAAAACAAAAGTGCGATTTGACGGTGCAGCGTTCTAGACTAGACTTCCCTGAAGACCTTTTCTGTGTGGGGACATGGCCAAATCCCAAAACCTGGGCAATTAGGAGCTTTCTACCAAAAAGCGACGCCATCTTTGTTGCCCAAAAAACCTCAATAATTCATGGAATAAAATGGTTGCGGCCTTCAAATTCGAACCAGCACCGTCGGGGGAGGTGTCGGAAGAAAGTGATCGCCGAAAATCGCCATGTTACCGGGGGTCGAATTTTGGGAATATTTGACAGGTAGTACCCTGTCGCCATTTTGATTTTTGGGGTCGAAAACAAAAGGGCGATTTGACGGTGCAGCGTTCTAGACTAGACTTCCCTGAAGACCTTTTCTGTGTGGGGACAAGGCCAAATCCTAAAACCTGGACAATTAGGAGCTTTCTACCAAAAAGTGACGCCATCTTTGTTGCCCAAAAAACCTCAATAATTCATGGAATAAAATGGTTGCGGCCTTCAAATTCGAACCAGCACTGTCGGGGGAGGTGTCCGCAAAAAGTGATCGCCGAAAATCGCCATGTTACCGGGGGTCGAATTTTGGGAATATTTGACAGGTAGTACCCTGTCGCCATTTTGGTTTTTGGGGTCGAAAACAAAAGTGCGATTTGACGGTGCAGCGTTCTAGACTAAACTTCCCTGAAGAACTTTTCTGTGTGGGGACATGGCCAAATCCCAAAACCTGGGCAATTAGGAGCTTTCTACCAAAAAGTGACGCCATCTTTGTTGCCCAAAAAACCTCAATAATTCATGGAATAAAATGGTTGCGGCCTTCAAATTCGAACCAGCAGCGTCGGGGGAGATGTCCGCAAAAAGTGATCGCCGAAAATCGCCATGTTACCGGGGGTCGAATTTGGGGAATATTTGACAGGTAGTACCCTGTCGCCATTTTGATTTTTGGGGTCGAAAACAAAAGTGCGATTTGACGGTGCAGCGTTCTAGACTAGACTTCCCTGAAGACCTTTTCTGTGTGGGGACATGGCCAAATCCTAAAACCTGGACAATAAGGAGCTTTCCACCAAAAAGTGACGCCATCTTTGTTGCCCAAAAACCTCAATAATTCATGGAATAAAATGGTTGCGGCCTTCAAATTCGAACCAGCACCACTGGAAGGTGTCCGCAAAAGGTGATCGCCGAAAATCGCCATGTTACCGGGGGTCGAATTTTGGGAATATTTGACAGGTAGTACCCTGTCGCCATTTTGATTTTTGGGGTCGAAAACAAAAGTGCGATTTGACGGTGCAGCGTTCTAGACTAGACTTCCCTGAAGACCTTTTCTGTGTGGGGACATGGCCAAATCCCAAAACCTGGGCAATTTGGAGCTTTCCACCAAAAAGTGACGCCATCTTTGTTGCCCAAAAAACCTCAATAATTCATGGAATAAAATGGTTGCGGCCTTCAAATTCGAACCAGCACTGTCGGGGGAGGTGTCCGCAAAAAGTGATCGCCGAAAATCGCCATGTTACCGGGGGTCGAATTTTGGGAATATTTGACAGGTAGTACCCTGTCGCCATTTTGGTTTTTGGGGTCGAAAACAAAAGTGCGATTTGACGGTGCAGCGTTCTAGACTAGACTTCCCTGAAGACCTTTTTTGTGTGGGGACATGGCCAAATCCCAAAACCTGGGCAATTAGGAGCTTTCTACAAAAAAGTGACGCCATCTTTGTTGCCCCAAAAACCTCAATAATTCATGGAATAAAATGGTTGCGGCCTTCAAATTCGAACCAGCAGCGTCGGGGGAGATGTCCGCAAAAAGTGATCGCCGAAAATCGCCATGTTACCGGGGGTCGAATTTGGGGAATATTTGACAGGTAGTACCCTGTCGCCATTTTGATTTTTGGGGTCGAAAACAAAAGTGCGATTTGACGGTGCAGCGTTCTAGACTAGACTTCCCTGAAGACCTTTTCTGTGTGGGGACATGGCCAAATCCTAAAACCTGGACAATAAGGAGCTTTCCACCAAAAAGTGACGCCATCTTTGTTGCCCAAAAACCTCAATAATTCATGGAATAAAATGGTTGCGGCCTTCAAATTCGAACCAGCACCACTGGAAGGTGTCCGCAAAAGGTGATCGCCGAAAATCGCCATGTTACCGGGGGTCGAATTTTGGGAATATTTGACAGGTAGTACCCTGTCGCCATTTTGATTTTTGGGGTCGAAAACAAAAGTGCGATTTGACGGTGCAGCGTTCTAGACTATACTTCCCTGAAGACCTTTTCTGTGTGGGGACATGGCCAAATCCCAAAACCTGGGCAATTTGGAGCTTTCTACCAAAAAGTGACGCCATCTTTCTTGCCCAAAAAACCTCAATAATTCATGGAATAAAATGGTTGCGGCCATCAAATTCGAACCAGCACCGTCGGGGGAGGTGTGCGCAAAAAGTGATCGCCGAAAATCGCCATGTTACCGGGGGTCGAATTTTGGGAATATTTGACAGGTAGTACCCTGTCGCCATTTTGATTTTTGGGGTCGAAAACAAAAGTGCGATTTGACGGTACAGCGTTCTAGACTAGACTTCCCTGAAGACCTTTTCTGTGTGGGGACATGGCCAAATCCCAAAACCTGGGCAATTAGGAGCTTTCTACCAAAAAGTGACGCCATCTTTGTTGCCCAAAAAACCTCAATAATTCATGGAATAAAATGCTTGCGGCCTTCAAATTCGAACCAGCACCGTCGGGGGAGGTGTCCGCAAAAAGTGATCGCCGAAAATCGCCATGTTACCGGGGGTCGATTTTTTGGGAATATTTGACAGGTAGTACCCTGTCGCCATTTTGAATTTTGGGGTCGAAAACAAAAGTGCGATTTGACGGTGCAGCGTTCTAGACTAGACTTCCCTGAAGACCTTTTCTGTGTGGGGACATGGCCAAATCCCAAAACCTGGGCAATTAGGAGCTTTCTAGCAAAAAGTGACGCCATCTTTGTGGCCCCAAAAACCTCAATAATTCATGGAATAAAATGGTTGCGGCCTTCAAATTCGAACCAGCACCGTCGGAAGAGGTGTCCGCAAAAAGTGATCGCCGAAAATCGCCATGTTACCGGGGGTCGAATTTTGGGAATATTTGACAGGTAGTACCCTGTCGCCATTTTGAATTTTGGGGTCGAAAACAAAAGTGCGATTTGACGGTGCAGCGTTCTAGACTAGACTTCCCTGAAGACCTTTTCTGTGTGGGGACATGGCTAAATCCCAAAACCTGGGCAATTAGGAGCTTTCTAGCAAAAAGTGACGCCATCTTTGTGGCGCCAAAAACCTCAATAATTCATGGAATAAAATGGTTGCGGCCTTCAAATTCGAACCAGCACCGTCGGGGGAGGTGTCCGCAAAAAGTGATCGCCGAAAATCGCCATGTTACCGGGGGTCGAGTTTTGGGAATATTTGACAGGTAGTATCCTGTCGCCATTTTGAATTTTGGGGTCGAAAACAAAAGTGCGATTTGACGGTGCAGCGTTCTAGACTAGACTTCCCTGAACACCTTTTCTGTGTGGGGACATGGCTAAATCCCAAAACCTGGGCAATTAGGAGCTTTCTAGCAAAAAGTGACGCCATTTTTGTGGCCCCAAAAACCTCAATAATTCATGGAATAAAATGGTTGCGGCCTTCAAATTCCAACCAGCACCGTCGGGGGAGGTGTCCGCAAAAAGTGATCGCCGAAAATCGCCATGTTACCGGGGGTCGAGTTTTGGGAATATTTGACAGGTAGTATCCTGTCGCCATTTTGAATTTTGGGGTCGAAAACAAAAGTGCGATTTGACGGTGCAGCGTTCTAGACTAGACTTCCCTGAAGACCTTTTCTGTGTGGGGACATGGCCAAATCCCAAAACCTGGGCAATTAGGAGCTTTCTAGCAAAAAGTGACGCCATTTTTGTGGCCCCAAAAACCTCAATAATTCATGGAATAAAATGGTTGCGGCCTTCGAATTCGAACCAGCACCGTCGGGGGAGGTGTCCGCAAAAAGTGATCGCCGAAAATCGCCATGTTACCGGGGGACGAATTTTGGGAGTATTTGACAGGTAGTACCCTGTCGCCATTTTGAATTTTGGGGTCGAAAACAAAAGTGCGATTTGACGGTGCAGCGTTCTAGACTAGACTTCCCTGAAGACCTTTTCTGTGTGGGGACAAGGCCAAATCCCAAAACCTGGGCAATTAGGAGCTTTCTAGCAAAAAGTGACGCCATCTTTGTGGCCCAAAAAACCTCAATAATTCATGGAATAAAATGGTTGCGGCCTTCAAATTCGAACCAGCACCGTCGGGGGAGGTGTCCGCAAAAAGTGATCGCCGAAAATCGCCATGTTACCGGGGGTCGATTTTTGGGAATATTTGACAGGTAGTACCCTGTCGCCATTTTGAATTTTGGGGTCGAAAACAAAAGTGCGATTTGACGGTGCAGCGTTCTAGACTAGACTTCCCTGAAGACCTTTTCTGTGTGGGGACATGGCCAAATCCCAAAACCTGGGCAATTAGGAGCTTTCTAGCAAAAAGTGACGCCATCTTTGTGGCCCCAAAAACCTCAATAATTCATGGAATAAAATGGTTGCGGCCTTCAAATTCGAACCAGCACCGTCGGAAGAGGTGTCCGCAAAAAGTGATCGCCGAAAATCGCCATGTTACCGGGGGTCGAATTTTGGGAATATTTGACAGGTAGTACCCTGTCGCCATTTTGAATTTTGGGGTCGAAAACAAAAGTGCGATTTGACGGTGCAGCGTTCTAGACTAGACTTCCCTGAAGACCTTTTCTGTGTGGGGACATGGCTAAATCCCAAAACCTGGGCAATTAGGAGCTTTCTAGCAAAAAGTGACGCCATCTTTGTGGCGCCAAAAACCTCAATAATTCATGGAATAAAATGGTTGCGGCCTTCAAATTCGAACCAGCACCGTCGGGGGAGGTGTCCGCAAAAAGTGATCGCCGAAAATCGCCATGTTACCGGGGGTCGAGTTTTGGGAATATTTGACAGGTAGTATCCTGTCGCCATTTTGAATTTTGGGGTCGAAAACAAAAGTGCGATTTGACGGTGCAGCGTTCTAGACTAGACTTCCCTGAAGACCTTTTCTGTGTGGGGACATGGCTAAATCCCAAAACCTGGGCAATTAGGAGCTTTCTAGCAAAAAGTGACGCCATTTTTGTGGCCCCAAAAACCTCAATAATTCATGGAATAAAATGGTTGCGGCCTTCAAATTCGAACCAGCACCGTCGGGGGAGGTGTCCGCAAAAAGTGATCGCCGAAAATCGCCATGTTACCGGGGGTCGAGTTTTGGGAATATTTGACAGGTAGTATCCTGTCGCCATTTTGAATTTTGGGGTCGAAAACAAAAGTGCGATTTGACGGTGCAGCGTTCTAGACTAGACTTCCCTGAAGACCTTTTCTGTGTGGGGACATGGCCAAATCCCAAAACCTGGGCAATTAGGAGCTTTCTAGCAAAAAGTGACGCCATTTTTGTGGCCCCAAAAACCTCAATAATTCATGGAATAAAATGGTTGCGGCCTTCGAATTCGAACCAGCACCGTCGGGGGAGGTGTCCGCAAAAAGTGATCGCCGAAAATCGCCATGTTACCGGGGGTCGAATTTTGGGAGTATTTGACAGGTAGTACCCTGTCGCCATTTTGAATTTTGGGGTCGAAAACAAAAGTGCGATTTGACGGTGCAGCGTTCTAGACTAGACTTCCCTGAAGACCTTTTCTGTGTGGGGACAAGGCCAAATCCCAAAACCTGGGCAATTAGGAGCTTTCTAGCAAAAAGTGACGCCATCTTTGTGGCCCAAAAAACCTCAATAATTCATGGAATAAAATGGTTGCGGCCTTCAAATTCGAACCAGCACCGTCGGGGGAGGTGTCCGCAAAAAGTGATCGCCGAAAATCGCCATGTTACCGGGGGTCGATTTTTGGGAATATTTGACAGGTAGTACCCTGTCGCCATTTTGAATTTTGGGGTCGAAAACAAAAGTGCGATTTGACGGTGCAGCGTTCTAGACTAGACTTCCCTGAAGACCTTTTCTGTGTGGGGACATGGCCAAATCCCAAAACCTGGGCAATTAGGAGCTTTCTACTAAAAAGCGACGCCATCTTTGTTGCCCAAAAAATCTCAATAATTCATGGAATAAAATGGTTGCGGCCTTCAAATTCGAACCAGCACCGTCGGGGGAGGTGTCCACAAAAAGTGATCGCCGAAAATCGCCATGTTACCGGGGGTCGAATTTTGGGAATATTTGACAGGTAGTACCCTGTCGCCATTTTGATTTTTGGGGTCGAAAACAAAAGGGCGATTTGACGGTGCAGCGTTCTAGACTAGACTTCCCTGAAGACCTTTTCTGTGTGGGGACAAGGCCAAATCCTAAAACCTGGACAATTAGGAGCTTTCCACCAAAAAGTGACGCCATCTTTGTTGCCCAAAAAACCTCAATAATTCATGGAATAAAATGGTTGCGGCCTTCAAATTCGAACCAGCACTGTCGGGGGAGGTGTCCGCAAAAAGTGATCGCCGAAAATCGCCATGTTACCGGGGGTCGAATTTTGGGAATATTTGACAGGTAGTACCCTGTCGCCATTTTGGTTTTTGGGGTCGAAAACAAAAGTGCGATTTGACGGTGCAGCGTTCTAGACTAGACTTCCCTGAAGACCTTTTCTGTGTGGGGACATGGCCAAATCCTAAAACCTGGACAATAAGGAGCTTTCCACCAAAAAGTGACGCCATCTTTGTTGCCCAAAAACCTCAATAATTCATGGAATAAAATGGTTGCGGCCTTCGAATTCGAACCAGCACCACTGGAAGGTGTCCGCAAAAGGTGATCGCCGAAAATCGCCATGTTACCGGGGGTCGAATTTTGGGAATATTTGACAGGTAGTACCCTGTCGCCATTTTGATTTTTGGGGTCGAAAACAAAAGTGCGATTTGACGGTGCAGCGTTCTAGACTATACTTCCCTGAAGACCTTTTCTGTGTGGGGACATGGCCAAATCCCAAAACCTGGGCAATTTGGAGCTTTCTACCAAAAAGTGACGCCATCTTTCTTGCCCAAAAAACCTCAATAATTCGTGGAATAAAATGGTTGCGGCCATCAAATTCGAACCAGCACCGTCGGGGGAGGTGTCCGCAAAAAGTGATCGCCGAAAATCGCCATGTTACCGGGGGTCGAATTTTGGGAATATTTGACAGGTAGTACCCTGTCGCCATTTTGATTTTTGAGGTCGAAAACAAAAGTGCGATTTGACGGTACAGCGTTCTAGACTAGACTTCCCTGAAGACCTTTTCTGTGTGGGGACATGGCCAAATCCCAAAACCTGGGCAATTAGGAGCTTTCTACCAAAAAGTGACGCCATCTTTGTTGCCCAAAAAACCTCAATAATTCATGGAATAAAATGCTTGCGACCTTCAAATTCGAACCAGCACCGTCGGGGGAGGTGTCCGCAAAAAGTGATCGCCGAAAATCGCCATGTTACCGGGGGTCGATTTTTTGGGAATATTTGACAGGTAGTACCCTGTCGCCATTTTGAATTTTGGGGTCGAAAACAAAAGTGCGATTTGACGGTGCAGCGTTCTAGACTAGACTTCCCTGAAGACCTTTTCTGTGTGGGGACATGGCCAAATCCCAAAACCTGGGCAATTAGGAGCTTTCTAGCAAAAAGTGACGCCATCTTTGTGGCCCCAAAAACCTCAATAATTCATGGAATAAAATGGTTGCGGCCTTCAAATTCGAACCAGCACCGTCGGAAGAGGTGTCCGCAAAAAGTGATCGCCGAAAATCGCCATGTTACCGGGGGTCGAATTTTGGGAATATTTGACAGGTAGTACCCTGTCGCCATTTTGATTTTTGGGGTCGAAAACAAAAGGGCGATTTGACGGTGCAGCGTTCTAGACTAGACTTCCCTGAAGACCTTTTCTGTGTGGGGACAAGGCCAAATCCTAAAACCTGGACAATTAGGAGCTTTCCACCAAAAAGTGACGCCATCTTTGTTGCCCAAAAAACCTCAATAATTCATGGAATAAAATGGTTGCGGCCTTCAAATTCGAACCAGCACTGTCGGGGGAGGTGTCCGCAAAAAGTGATCGCTGAAAATCGCCATGTTACCGGGGGTCGAATTTTGGGAATATTTGACAGGTAGTACCCTGTCGCCATTTTGGTTTTTGGGGTCGAAAACAAAAGTGCGATTTGACGGTGCAGCGTTCTAGACTAGACTTCCCTGAAGACCTTTTCTGTGTGGGGACATGGCCAAATCCCAAAACCTGGGCAATTAGGAGCTTTCTACCAAAAAGTGACGCCATCTTTGTTGCCCAAAAAACCTCAATAATTCATGGAATAAAATGGTTGCGGCCTTCAAATTCGAACCAGCAGCGTCGGGGGAGATGTCCGCAAAAAGTGATCGCCGAAAATCGCCATGTTACCGGGGGTCGAATTTGGGGAATATTTGACAGGTAGTACCCTGTCGCCATTTTGATTTTTGGGGTCGAAAACAAAAGTGCGATTTGACGGTGCAGCGTTCTAGACTAGACTTCACTGAAGACCTTTTCTGTGTGGGGACATGGCCAAATCCTAAAACCTGGACAATAAGGAGCTTTCCACCAAAAAGTGACGCCATCTTTGTTGCCCAAAAACCTCAATAATTCATGGAATAAAATGGTTGCGGCCTTCAAATTCGAACCAGCACCACTGGAAGGTGTCCGCAAAAGGTGATCGCCGAAAATCGCCATGTTACCGGGGGTCGAATTTTGGGAATATTTGACAGGTAGTACCCTGTCGCCATTTTGATTTTTGGGGTCGAAAACAAAAGTGCGATTTGACGGTGCAGCGTTCTAGACTAGACTTCCCTGAAGACCTTTTCTGTGTGGGGACATGGCCAAATCCCAAAACCTGGGCAATTTGGAGCTTTCTACCAAAAAGTGACGCCATCTTTCTTGCCCAAAATACCTCAATAATTCATGGAATAAAATGGTTGCGGCCATCAAATTCGAACCAGCACCGTCGGGGGAGGTGTCCGCAAAAAGTGATCGCCGAAAATCGCCATGTTACCGGGGGTCGAATTTTGGGAATATTTGACAGGTAGTACCCTGTCGCCATTTTGATTTTTGAGGTCGAAAACAAAAGTGCGATTTGACGGTACAGCGTTCTAGACTAGACTTCCCTGAAGACCTTTTCTGTGTGGGGACATGGCCAAATCCCAAAACCTGGGCAATTAGGAGCTTTCTACCAAAAAGTGACGCCATCTTTGTTGCCCAAAAAACCTCAATAATTCATGGAATAAAATGCTTGCGGCCTTCAAATTCGAACCAGCACCGTCGGGGGAGGTGTCCGCAAAAAGTGAACGCCGAAAATCGCCATGTTACCGGGGGTCGATTTTTTGGGAATATTTGACAGGTAGTACCCTGTCGCCATTTTGAATTTTGGGGTCGAAAACAAAAGTGCGATTTGACGGTGCAGCGTTCTAGACTAGACTTCCCTGAAGACCTTTTCTGTGTGGGGACATGGCCAAATCCCAAAACCTGGGCAATTAGGAGCTTTCTAGCAAAAAGTGACGCCATCTTTGTCGCCCCAAAAACCTCAATAATTCATGGAATAAAATGGTTGCGGCCTTCAAATTTGAACCAGCACCGTCGGAAGAGGTGTCCGCAAAAAGTGATCGCCGAAAATCGCCATGTTACCGGGGGTCGAATTTTGGGAATATTTGACAGGTAGTACCCTGTCGCCATTTTGAATTTTGGGGTCGAAAACAAAAGTGCGATTTGACGGTGCAGCGTTCTAGACTAGACTTCCCTGAAGACCTTTTCTGTGTGGGGACATGGCTAAATCCCAAAACCTGGGCAATTAGGAGCTTTCTAGCAAAAAGTGACGCCATCTTTGTGGCGCCAAAAACCTCAATAATTCATGGAATAAAATGGTTGCGGCCTTCAAATTCGAACCAGCACCGTCGGGGGAGGTGTCCGCAAAAAGTGATCGCCGAAAATCGCCATGTTACCGGGGGTCGAGTTTTGGGAATATTTGACAGGTAGTATCCTGTCGCCATTTTGAATTTTGGGGTCGAAAACAAAAGTGCGATTTGACGGTGCAGCGTTCTAGACTAGACTTCCCTGAAGACCTTTTCTGTGTGGGGACATGGCCAAATCCCAAAACCTGGGCAATTAGGAGCTTTCTAGCAAAAAGTGACGCCATCTTTGTGGCCCAAAAAACCTCAATAATTCATGGAATAAAATGGTTGCGGCCTTCAAATTCGAACCAGCACCGTCGGGGGAGGTGTCCGCAAAAAGTGATCGCCGAAAATCGCCATGTTACCGTGGGTCGATTTTTGGGAATATTTGACAGGTAGTACCGTGTCGCGATTTTGAATTTTGGGGTCGAAAACAAAAGTGCGATTTGACGGTGCAGCGTTCTAGACTAGACTTCCCTGAAGACCTTTTCTGTGTGGGGACATGGCCAAATCCCAAAACCTGGGCAATTAGGAGCTTTCTAGCAAAAAGTGACGCCATTTTTGTGGCCCCAAAATCCTCAATAATTCATGGAATAAAATGGTTGCGGCCTTCAAATTCGAACCAGCACCGTCGGGGGAGGTGTCCGCAAAAAGTGATCGCCGAAAATCGCCATGTTACCGGGGGTCGAATTTGGGGAATATTTGACAGGTAGTACCCTGTCGCCATTTTGAATTTTGGGGTCGAAAACAAAAGTGCGATTTGACGGTGCAGCGTTCTAGACTAGACTTCCCTGAAGACCTTTTCTGTGTGGGGACATGGCCAAATCCCAAAACCTGGGCAATTAGGAGCTTTCTAGCAAAAAGTGACGCCATATTTGTGGCCCCAAAAACCTCAATAATTCATGGAATAAAATGGTTGCGGCCTTCAAATTCGAACCAGCACCGTCGGGGGAGGTGTCCGCAAAAAGTGATCGCCGAAAATCGCCATGTTACCGTGGGTCGATTTTTGGGAATATTTGACAGGTAGTACCCTGTCGCGATTTTGAATTTTGGGGTCGAAAACAAAAGTTCGATTTGACGGTGCAGCGTTCTAGACTAGACTTCCCTGAAGACCTTTTCTGTGTGGGGACATGGCCAAATCCCAAAACCTGGGCAATTAGGAGCTTTCTAGCAAAAAGTGACGCCATTTTTGTGGCCCCAAAAACCTCAATAATTCATGGAATAAAATGGTTGCGGCCTTCAAATTCGAACCAGCACCGTCGGGGGAGGTGTCCGCAAAAAGTGATCGCCGAAAATCGCCATGTTACCGGGGGTCGAATTTTGGGAAAATTTGACAGGTAGTACCCTGTCGCGATTTTGAATTTTGGGGTCGAAAACAAAAGTGCGATTTGACGGTGCAGCGTTCTAGACTAGACTTCCCTGAAGACCTTTTCTGTGTGGGGACATGGCCAAATCCCAAAACCTGGGCAATTAGGAGCTTTCTAGCAAAAAGTGACGCCATTTTTGTGGCCCCAAAAACCTCAATAATTCATGGAATAAAATGGTTGCGGCCTTCAAATTCGAACCAGCACCGTCGGGGGACGTGTCCGCAAAAAGTGATCGCCGAAAATCGCCATGTTACCGGGGGTCGAATTTTGGGAATATTTGACAGGTAGTACCCTGTCGCCATTTTGATTTTTGGGGTCGATAACAAAAGTGCGATTTGACGGTGCAGCGTTCTAGACTAGACTTCCCTGAAGACCTTTTCTGTGTGGGGACAAGGCCAAATCCTAAAACCTGGACAATTAGGAGCTTTCCACCAAAAAGTGACGCCATCTTTGTTGCCCAAAAAACCTCAATAATTCATGGAATAAAATGGTTGCGGCCTTCAAATTCGAACCAGCACTGTCGGGGGAGGTGTCCGCAAAAAGTGATCGCCGAAAATCGCCATGTTACCGGGGGTCGAATTTTGGGAATATTTGACAGGTAGTACCCTGTCGCCATTTTGATTTTTGGGGTCGAAAACAAAAGTGCGATTTGACGGTGCAGCGTTCTAGACTAGACTTCCCTGAAGACCTTTTCTGTGTGGGGACATGGTCAAATCCCAAAACCTGGGCAAATAGGAGCTTTCTAGCAAAAAGTGACGCCATCTTTGTGGCCCGAAAAACCTCAATAATTCATGGAATAAAATGGTTGCGGCCTTCAAATTCCAACCAGCACTGTCGGGGGAGGTGTCCGCAAAAAGTGATCGCCGAAAATCGCCATGTTACCGGGGCTCGAATTTTGGGAATATTTGACAGGTAGTACCCTGTCGCCATTTTGATTTTTGGGGTCGATAACAAAAGTGCGATTTGACGGTGCAGCGTTCTAGACTAGACTTCCCTGAAGACCTTTTCTGTGTGGGGACATGGCCAAATCCTAAAACCTGGACAATAAGGAGCTTTCCACCAAAAAGTGACGCCATCTTTGTTGCCCAAAAACCTCAATAATTCATGGAATAAAATGGTTGCGGCCTTCAAATTCGAACCAGCACCGTCCGGGGAGGTGTCCGCAAAAAGTGATCGCCGAAAATCGCCATGTTACCGGGGGTCGAATTTTGGGAATATTTGACAGGTAGTACCCTGTCGCCATTTTGAATTTTGGGGTCGAAAACAAAAGTGCGATTTGACGGTGCAGCGTTCTAGACTAGACTTCCCTGAAGACCTTTTCTGTGTGGGGACATGGCCAAATCCCAAAACCTGGGCAATTAGGAGCTTTCTAGCAAAAAGTGACGCCATATTTGTGGCCCCAAAAACCTCAATAATTCATGGAATAAAATGGTTGCGGCCGTCAAATTCGAACCAGCACCGTCGGGGGAGGTGTCCGCAAAAAGTGATCGCCGAAAATCGCCATGTTACCGGGGGTCGAATTTTGGGAATATTTGACAGGTAGTACCCTGTCGCCATTTTGAATTTTGGGGTCGAAAACAAAAGTGCGATTTGACGGTGCAGCGTTCTAGACTAGACTTCCCTGAAGACCTTTTCTGTGTGGGGACATGGCCAAATCCCAAAACCTGGGCAATTAGGAGCTTTCTAGCAAAAAGTGACGCCATCTTTGTGGCCCCAAAAACCTCAATAATTCATGGAATAAAATGGTTGCGGCCTTCAAATTCCAACCAGCACCGTCGGGGGAGGTGTCCGCAAAAAGTGATCGCCGAAAATCGCCATGTTACAGGGGGTCGATTTTTGGGAATATTTGACAGGTAGTACCCTGTCGCCATTTTGAATTTTGGGGTCGAAAACAAAAGTGCGATTTGACGGTGCAGCGTTCTAGACTAGACTTCCCTGAAGACCTTTTCTGTGTGGGGACATGGCCAAATCAAAAAACCTGGGCAATTAGGAGCTTTCTAGCAAAAAGTGACGCCATCTTTGTGGCCCCAAAAACCTCAATAATTCATGGAATAAAATGGTTGCGGCCTTCAAATTCGAACCAGCACCGTCAGGGGAGGTGTCCGCAAAAAGTGATCGCCGAAAATCGCCATGTTACCGGGGGTCGAATTTTGGGAATATTTGACAGGTAGTACCCTGTCACCATTTTGAATTTTAGGGTCGAAAACAAAAGTGCGATTTGACGGTGCAGCGTTCTAGACTAGACTTCCCTGAAGACCTTTTCTGTGTGGGGACATGGCTAAATCCCAAAACCTGTGCAATTAGGTGCTTTCTAGCAAAAAGTGACGCCATCTTTGTGGCGCCAAAAACCTCAATAATTCATGGAATAAAATGGTTGCGGCCTTCAAATTCGAACCAGCACCGTCGGGGGAGGTGTCCGCAAAAAGTGATCGCCGAAAATCGCCATGTTACCGGGGGTCGAGTTTTGGGAATATTTGACAGGTAGTACCCTGTCGCCATTTTGAATTTTGGGGTCTAAAACAAAAGTGCGATTTGACGGTGCAGCGTTCTAGACTAGACTTCCCTGAAGACCTTTTCTGTGTGGGGACATGGCCAAATCCCAAAACCTGGGCAATTAGGAGCTTTCTAGCAAAAAGTGACGCCATTTTTGTGGCCCCAAAAACCTCAATAATTCATGGAATAAAATGGTTGCGGCCTTCAAATTCGAACCAGCACCGTCGGGGGAGGTGTCCGCAAAAAGTGATCGCCGAAAATCGCCATGTTACCGGGGGTCGAATTTTGGGAATATTTGACATGTAGTACCCTGTCGCCATTTTGAATTTTGGGGTCGAAAACAAAAGTGCGATTTGACGGTGCAGCGTTCTAGACTAGACTTCCCTGAAGACCTTTTCTGTGTGGGGACATGGCCAAATCCCAAAACCTGGGCAATTAGAAGCTTTCTAGCAAAAAGTGACGCCATCTTTGTGGCCCCAAAAACCTCAATAATTCATGGAATAAAATGGTTGCGGCCTTCAAATTCCAACCAGCACCGTCGGGGGAGGTGTCCGAAAAAAGTGATCGCCGAAAATCGCCATGTTACCGGGGGTCGAATTTGGGGAATATTTGACAGGTAGTACCCTGTCGCCATTTTGAATTTTGGGGTCGAAAACAAAAGTGCGATTTGACGGTGCAGCGTTCTAGACTAGACTTCCCTGAAGACCTTTTCTGTGTGGGGACATGGCCAAATCCCAAAACCTGGGCAATTAGGAGCTTTCTAGCAAAAAGTGACGCCATTTTTGTGGCCCAAAAAACCTCAATAATTCATGGAATAAAATGGTTGCGTCCTTCACATTCCAACCAGCACCGTCGGGGGAGGTGTCCGCAAAAAGTGATCACCGAAAATCGCCATGTTACCGGGGGTCGAATTTTGGGAATATTTGACAGGTAGTACCCTGTCGCCATTTTGAATTTTGGGGTCGAAATCAAAAGTGCGATTTGACGGTGCAGCGTTCTAAACTAGACTTCCCTGAAGACCTTTTCTGTGTGGGGACATGGCCAAATCCCAAAACCTGGGCAATTAGGAGCTTTCTAGCAAAAAGTGACGCCATTTTTGTGGCCCCAAAAACCTCAATAATTCATGGAATAAAATGGTTGCGGCCTTCAAATTCGAACCAGCACCGTCGGGGGACGTGTCCGCAAAAAGTGATCGCCGAAAATCGCCATATTACCGGGGGTCGAGTTTTGGGAATATTTGACAGGTAGTACCCTGTCGCCATTTTGAATTTTGGGGTCGAAAACAAAAGTGCGATTTGACGGTGCAGCGTTCTAGACTAGACTTCCCTGAAGACCTTTTCTGTGTGGGGACATGGCCAAATCCCAAAACCTGGGCAATTAGGAGCTTTCTAGCAAAAAGTGACGCCATTTTTGTGGCCCCAAAAACCTCAATAATTCATGGAATAAAATGGTTGCGGCCTTCGAATTCGAACCAGCACCGTCGGGGGAGGTGTCCGCAAAAAGTGATCGCCGAAAATCGCCATGTTACCGGGGGTCGAATTTTGGGAGTATTTGACAGGTAGTACCCTGTCGCCATTTTGAATTTTGGGGTCGAAAACAAAAGTGCGATTTGACGGTGCAGCGTTCTAGACTAGACTTCCCTGAAGACCTTTTCTGTGTGGGGACAAGGCCAAATCCCAAAACCTGGGCAATTAGGAGCTTTCTAGCAAAAAGTGACGCCATCTTTGTGGCCCAAAAAACCTCAATAATTCATGGAATAAAATGGTTGCGGCCTTCAAATTCGAACCAGCACCGTCGGGGGAGGTGTCCGCAAAAAGTGATCACCGAAAATCGCCATGTTACCGGGGGTCGAATTTTGGGAATATTTGACAGGTAGTACCCTGTCGCCATTTTGAATTTTGGGGTCGAAATCAAAAGTGCGATTTGACGGTGCAGCGTTCTAAACTAGACTTCCCTGAAGACCTTTTCTGTGTGGGGACATGGCCAAATCCCAAAACCTGGGCAATTAGGAGCTTTCTAGCAAAAAGTGACGCCATTTTTGTGGCCCCAAAAACCTCAATAATTCATGGAATAAAATGGTTGCGGCCTTCAAATTCGAACCAGCACCGTCGGGGGACGTGTCCGCAAAAAGTGATCGCCGAAAATCGCCATATTACCGGGGGTCGAGTTTTGGGAATATTTGACAGGTAGTACCCTGTCGCCATTTTGAATTTTGGGGTCGAAAACAAAAGTGCGATTTGACGGTGCAGCGTTCTAGACTAGACTTCCCTGAAGACCTTTTCTGTGTGGGGACATGGCCAAATCCCAAAACCTGGGCAATTAGGAGCTTTCTAGCAAAAAGTGACGCCATTTTTGTGGCCCCAAAAACCTCAATAATTCATGGAATAAAATGGTTGCGGCCTTCGAATTCGAACCAGCACCGTCGGGGGAGGTGTCCGCAAAAAGTGATCGCCGAAAATCGCCATGTTACCGGGGGTCGAATTTTGGGAGTATTTGACAGGTAGTACCCTGTCGCCATTTTGAATTTTGGGGTCGAAAACAAAAGTGCGATTTGACGGTGCAGCGTTCTAGACTAGACTTCCCTGAAGACCTTTTCTGTGTGGGGACAAGGCCAAATCCCAAAACCTGGGCAATTAGGAGCTTTCTAGCAAAAAGTGACGCCATCTTTGTGGCCCAAAAAACCTCAATAATTCATGGAATAAAATGGTTGCGGCCTTCAAATTCGAACCAGCACCGTCGGGGGAGGTGTCCGCAAAAAGTGATCGCCGAAAATCGCCATGTTACCGTGGGTCGATTTTTGGGAATATTTGACAGGTAGTACCGTGTCGCGATTTTGAATTTTGGGGTCGAAAACAAAAGTGCGATTTGACGGTGCAGCGTTCTAGACTAGACTTCCCTGAAGACCTTTTCTGTGTGGGGACATGGCCAAATCCACAAAGCCTGGGCAATTAGGAGCTTTCTAGCAAAAAGTGACGCCATCTTTGTGGCCCCAAAAACCTCAATAATTCATGGAATAAAATGGTTGCGGCCTTCAAATTCGAACCAGCACCGTCGGGGGAGGTGTCCGCAAAAAGTGATCGCCGAAAATCGCCATGTTACCGGGGGTCGAATTTGGGGAATATTTGACAGGTAGTACCCTGTCGCCATTTTGAATTTTGGGGTCGAAAACAAAAGTGCGATTTGACGGTGCAGCGTTCTAGACTAGACTTCCCTGAAGACCTGTTCTGTGTGGGGACATGGCCAAATCCCAAAACCTGGGCAATTAGGAGCTTTCTAGCAAAAAGTGACGCCATCTTTCTGGCCCCAAAAACCTCAATAATTCATGGAATAAAATGGTTGCGGCCTTCAAATTCGAACCAGCACCGTCGGGGGAGGTGTCCGCAAAAAGTGATCGCCGAAAATCGCCATGTTACCGGGGGTCGAATTTTGGGAATATTTGACAGGTCGCCATTTTGAATTTTGGGGTCGAAAACAAAAGTGCGATTTGACGGTGCAGCGTTCTAGACTAGACTTCCCTGAAGAACTTTTCTGTGTGGGGACATGGCCAACTCCCAAAACCTGGGCAATTAGGAGCTTTCTACCAAAAAGTGACGCCATCTTTGTGGTCCCAAAAACCTCAATAATTCATGGAATAAAATGGTTGCGGCCTTCAAATTCGAACCAGCACCGTCGGGGGAGGTGTCCGCAAAAAGTGATCGCCGAAAATCGCCATGTTACCGTGGGTCGAATTTGGGGAATATTTGACAGGTAGTCACCATTTTGAAATTTTGGATTTTGGGGTCGAAAACAAAAGTGCGATTTGACGGTGCAGCGTTCTAGACTAGACTTCCCTGAAGACCTTTTCTGTGTGGGGACATGGCCAAATCCCAAAACCTGGGCAATTAGGAGCTTTCTAGCAAAAAGTGACGCCATCTTTGTGGCCCCAAAAACCTCAATAATTCATGGAATAAAATGGTTGCGGCCTTCAAATTCGAACCAGCACCGTCGGGGGAGGTGTCCGCAAAAAGTGATCGCCGAAAATCGCCATGTTACCGGGGGTCGAATTTTGGGAATATTTGACAGGTAGTACCCTGTCGCCATTTTGAATTTTAGGGTCGAAAACAAAAGTGCGATTTGACGGTGCAGCGTTCTAGACTAGACTTCCCTGAAGACCTTTTCTGTGTGGGGACATGGCCAAATCCCAAAACCTGGGCAATTAGGAGCTTTCCAGCAAAAAGTGACGCCATCTTTGTGGCCCAAAAAACCTCAATAATTGAAGGAATAAAATGGTTGCGGCCTTCAAATTGGAACCAGCACCGTCGCGGGAGGTGTCCGCAAAAAGTGATCGCCAAAAATCGCCATGTTACCGGGGGTCGAATTTTGGGAATATTTGACAGGTAGTACCCTGTCGCCATTTTGAATTTTGGGGTCGAAAACAAAAGTGCGATTTGACGGTGCAGCATTCTAGACTAGACTTCCCTGAAGACCTTTTCTGTGTGGGGACATGGCCAAATCCCAAAACCTGGGCAATTAGGAGCTTTCTACCAAAAAGTGACGCCATCTTTGTTGCCCCAAAAACCTCAATAATTCATGGAATAAAATCCTTGCGGCCTTCAAATTCGAACCAGCACCATCGGGGGGGGGGGGTGTCCGCAAAGAGGATCCCCGAAAATCGCCATGTTACCGGGGGTCGAATTTTGGGAATATTTGACAGGTAGTACCCTGTCGCCATTTTGAATTTTGGGGTCGAAAACAAAAGTGCGATTTGACGGTGCAGCGTTCTAGACTAGACTTCTCTGAAGACCTTTTCTGTGTGGGGACATGGCCATATCCCAAAACCTGGGCAATTAGGAGCTTTCTAGCAAAAAGTGACGCAATCTTTCTGGCCCCAAAAACCTCAATAATTCATGGAATAAAATGATAGCGGCCTTCAAATTCGAACCAGCACCGTCGGGGGAGGTGTCCGCAAAAAGTGATCGCCGAAAATCGCCATGTTACCGGGGGTCGAATTTTGGGAATATTTGACAGGTAGTAGTACCCTGTCGCCATTTTGTATTTTGGGGTCGAAAACAAAAGTGCGATTTGACGGTGCAGCATTCTAAACTAGACTTCCCTGAAGACCTTTTCTGTGTGGGGACATGGCCAAATCCCAAAACCTGGGCGATTAGGAGCTTTATACCAAAAAGTGACGCCATCTTTTTTTCCCAAAAAACCTCAATAATTCATGGAATAAAATCCTTGCGGTCTTCAAATTCGAACCAGCACCATCGGGGGAGGTGTCCGAAAAAAGTGATCGCGAAAAATCGGCATGTTACCGGGGGTCGAATTTTGGGAATATTTGACAGGTAGTACCCTGTCGCCATCTTGAATTTTGGGGTCGAAAATTAAAGTGCGATTAGACGGTGCAGCATTCTAGACTAGACTTCCCTGAAGACCTTTTCTGTGTGGGGACATGGCCAACTCCCAAAACCTGGGCAATTAGGAGCTTTTTACCAAAAAGTGACGCCATCTTTGTTGCCCAAAAAACCTCAATAATTCATGGAATAAAATCCTTGCGGTCTTCAAATTCGAAGCAGCACCATCGGGGGATGTGTCCGCAAAAAGTGATCGCCAAAAATCGGCATGTTACCGGGGGTCGAATTTTGGGAATATTTGACAGGTAGTACCCTGTCGCCATTTTGAATTTTGGGGTCGAAAATTAAAGTGCGATTAGACGGTGCAGCATTCTAGACTAGACTTCCCTGAAGACCTTTTCTGTGTGGGGACATGGCCAACTCCCAAAACCTGGGCAATTAGGAGCTTTCTACCAAAAGGTGACGCCATCTTTGTTGCCCAAAAAACCTCAATAATTCATGGAATAAAATCCTTGCGGTCTTCAAATTCGAACCAGCACCATCGCGGGAGGTGTCCGCAAAAAAGTGATCGCCGAAAATCGGCATGTTACCGGGGGTCGATTTTTGGGAATATTTAACAGGTAGTACCCTGTCGCCATTTTGACTTTTGGGGTCGAAAACAAAAGTGCGATTTGACGGTGCAGCATTCCAGATTAGACTTCCCTGAAGACCTTTTCTGTGTGGGGACATGGCCAAATCCCAAAACCTGGGCAATTAGGAGCTTTCTACCAAAAAGTGACGCCATCTTTGTTGCCCAAAAAACCTCAATAATTCATGGAATAAAATCCTTGCGGTCTTCAAATTCGAACCAGCACCATCGGGGGAGGTGTCCGAAAAAAGTGATCGCCGAAAATCGGCATGTTACCGGGGGTCGAATTTTGGGAATAATTGACAGGTAGTACCCTGTCGCCATTTTGAATTTTGGGGTCGAAAATTAAAGTGCGATTAGACGGTGCAGCATTCTAGACTAGACTTCCCTGAAGACCTTTTCTGTGTGGGGACATGGCCAACTCCCAAAACCTGGGCAATTAGGAGCTTTCTACCAAAAAGTGACGCCATCTTTGTTGCCCAAAAAACCTCAATAATTCATGGAATAAAATCCTTGCGGTCTTCAAATTCGAACCAGCACCATCGGGGGTGGGTCCGCAAAAAGTGATCGCCGAAAATCGGCATGTTACCGGGGGTCGAATTTTGGGAATATTTGACAGGTCGCCATTTTGAATCATTTGGAATCATAGAGTAGGTTGTGTTGGGACATGGCCAAATTCCAAAACCTTGGGAATTGTGAGCTTTTTACCAAAATGTGGCGCCATCATTTTGACCAAAAAATCCAAGCCAGCACCATTGGGGGAGGTGCCCGCAACGAGTCGTCGCCACAGGCTATTTTGAATTTTTGAGTAACAAATTAAAGTGCGTTTTGACGTAAATAAAAACCCAATATATTTTCTTTGATAAAAAAAGTTGTGCAGTTAAATTTCGAACCAGTGGATCCGCCCCTTGAATGGTTAAATACAATATCTAGACCATCAGGAAGACTGTGGGATTGCTGTCTGTTAGTTTAACATTTGGAATAGCGCCAGAATATTTGAGATAAGCGTTACCAGTTATCAAGTGGTGAGGTTTTATTACTATGTCCCAAATGGACATTCTGCAATCGAGGGTAAACAAGTGATTGGCATTTCGAGATGGTTAGAAAGTTTTAAAAGTTGCCTCTGGCAAAAATAAGGCCAGTTTGACCAATCTCTGTTATTTTCGTCTGCTGTTTTCCATACTACGTTTGTTCGTTTCTGTATATTCAAAAGTTGGTTGCTTACCTTGACTGGCTTTTGTTTGGCTGTAGTTGTACCATTCCATGCACTGTGACTGAGTTGTCCGGTACGCTATTTTGTCAGACAATCAGCTGGACCTTTCCATGCAGCAGAGTTGACCGCTCCTCTGATCTGAATGATTTACTTGATCGTCTGTACCGACCACTGGCAGACACTATTTCCTTCTTTATCGCTCTAGAGGGAGGTATATATAACCAGAACTAGTGTAGAAAACTGAATTCTTCTTAGAATATCTGCCTTTCAGCCAGCACAAACCACGCAGACGAATTTATATGGAAACAGTTGAAAAATGTGTGCTTATTGGTAAAATTGAATGGTTGGCCAGCCTCTTGTTATTAGCTCCTACGATATTGAAAGATTGATGCGACCTAATGAATTCAAATGATCTTATTTGACCAGTGAAATGTAAACTGTTAAACCTGAAATACTCTTTTGTTACTGTTGAATGTTGATGTGATGGAGCATTCGCTTTAGATGTGCAAGACGTTTTAATTTTAAAAATATTAATTTTAATTGGCCGGAGAAAGACCTATGTTTGGGTTTAAACTAAACAGAAAAATAGCATCTGGCGGGTGATGGCGAATGTGGACAAGGTCGTTTAGCCATAGTTTGCTGGGGAATAGTTAATAACATGTGTCTATACTGCGTCATCAATTTTGCTTAAAATCGTCAATATTTTGAGACGCGAAGTTCAAGAATCGATGGCATCGAGAGAATTACCCGCTTCATCTGTTAGCTTAAAAAAAGAACAATGTTGACAAACTGCAGTTGTATGCCAGCCAGTTCAGTGTCAAATTAAAGGCGCAAGATTTATCTGCCCTCTGTTGTATTTTAAGTTTTCAATGAAACAAAAATGATATGTTCAACCATACTTTCCAAAAACCCACTATTTCTTCTTCTGATTTAGGCTGCATTGAAAATGTGCACCATCTCCCTGGAAAACAATCTTAACAGTTATATTCTTCTGGAAATGAATGACAACCTAATCTGATGAAGTTCTTCTCAAGACTCTCAAACTTAGTTTAGAGAATGTTGATGCTTCTTTTGTCTACTGCATCTTACAGTGTGGTCTAAATTGCACCTAAATTGCCTCAGCAAATCATGCGAGGAGAAGCAACAGAGAAATGTCTGACAAATGTCAACAAGAAAAACCACTGACACAGAAAAACAGGTTAACAGGTGGGACCAACATTCCCCTCAAGAGACTCTAGAATAATGGATCTGAAGCAGGGTATATAAGAACATGGAAAGACACCGCCACAAATAAACAGAGTCTCATGTGCACACTCTGGTACAAAGTACAGGAGTTGAGCCTTGTCGGGAGACTACAATTACCGTTGAAACAAGTGGACAAGTATGCTGTTATGTGATATTAAAATGTGGTATGTTTATCAGTCCATCGTTTCTCATAACTGTGAGTAAGGACTTAGACTGTTACTAGCTACAATTGGTGTTCGACATGGGGCGTGGTGTAGCCACCCCGGCCAGCCGTTGTGTCCTCATTGTGAGCTTGGAATCTCCGGAATTCTTAGGAAGTTATTTTAGTAGTTTGGGGGGGGGGGGGGGGACTTCTGTACAAGAAAAAATTAGTGTGTTCAGAATGGGAACATTGGGGGGGGTGCCCTCTCCATGATATCGGTCATGGTATAGTTATCCGGGGACCAATTTCATAAAACTGCGTGTGTACAAAAACAAGTAGCAAAGCACAACAAAATCTGTTTTAATTCCAGAATAACATTGCCATCTAAAACACGTTTTCTCATGTACCATCTAAGACTGTTATTGTGTTCATTTATGCTTAGCATAAACTTATTAAGCAGTAGTTCTTACTCATTAACGCAGCTCTTTCTGACTTGGCCATGGCTGCTAGAAATTAAAAATACACTACAGTGTTACCCAAATGTTCAATTCCAACACTGTGCAACGAAAATGCCACCATTTAATCCCCCCTTTTTCGTCAATCTTACCTTTATAATGCCCTCTTTAAGATGAGTGACTTTTGCAGCAAATATTTCCAGGGCTTTCACTGAAATAGTCACTCCTTCCGATGCATACACTGTACACGTGTGATTGTTGTGAACCAACACACGTGTGCATCCGGGTTAAAACCGCAAGCACAAGTCTATTATTAGAAAACAAGATGGCGTCTTCCGTTTTTCATTATGATTGGTCGTATCTTAACAAATTTATTTCTAGTTGATGAGCAACAAAAAAACTTCATTCGTGATTGTAAATTTACATTATTTTATAAGGTATTGACTTGTATTTTGTTATGCTTATGGGAGTGAAACTTTCTAAGTCGAAAAAACTGAGTCCTGAATACTAATGAGCCGACGTCATACACCTTTATCACTGAAAATGGTTTTGTTGACGTTCGGAAATAAAATTACTTTCTGTACAAATTTCAGGCAAAAAGATTCAGGTAACGAATGGTTACTTCTAACCAATAGAGGGAGTAAATATTGAAGAGTGAGTAAACTCATTTAAGCAGTGTAAATCTGTTGGAAATGTGATTCTGAGCTGGTTTTCAACTTGAACCCGTAAATAAATTAAGCAATGTCGGAATTTAGGGGCGTGGCCTAAGTTTTGCACATTAGAACTTGCGCAGGTCACCCTGTAATTGACGGATGAAGTTGTGTTGTTGCTGACGTTGACAGATCAAGTTCAAGTTGTGTTGTCTGTTGCTGACATCCAAACTTATGCTCAGTGAGACAGATTGCCGTCATAGTTTTCAGAATGACATTGAGGTATTGAGATATTTGAATAATATTTTGGGAAGTTGTTCATCTGGAATGCGCATTCATAAGCGTAAATTTACCACTGGTTTGTTTGGATTTTCTACATCTTTCTTTAATTTGGGATGTCATTTAAGAAGCTGTGGAGCTAGACATTGGACTTGGGGAGCCAAACTGTACTTTAAAACTATTGAGCTAAATTAGTGGAGCTATGGATCTAGCTTAATTTATAACTTGAGGAGCTACAGGGCTAAATTGTTACCATGGGGAGCTAACTTAACACCTAAGGAGCTGCAGAGCTAAATTATTACGAGGAGAGCTAACTTAAGGGCATGTCTGTTCTCAATGTAAAGTTAAACGCAAAAGAAGTTGGACTTTAATCCGTGTTTATAAAACATCAGCACTAGATTCTCCATTTTGACGTTATGCTTTGCTTTGCATTGACGTTTGCATTGACAATGAACCTGCCTTCAAGGGTCATGTCACACCGCAGCAATTTCAACAGGCAACCAGATTCAAGAAGAAAACAAAGCACATTTTAATTTCCACATAACCTTCTGGAAGAGAATGTCTCTTGTGCTACCGAGGTGTAACTTCTGCATGCAGAACAGTTGGTTGCCTCCAAGTTGCCTGTGTAAAATGCCTGGACTCGATTCCACAAAATATTAGCAGTGAATCAATCATTATTGCTAAGCAAGTGAAATTGTAAATGCTATACAATAGAATCGAAACCTGGTTTTGATTTCATAAAGCTCTAGGACAAATCTGGAGGGGAGTCGTTAATGCCATAGTAACTGTGACGTCACACTTTGCTCAACGATTAACATTGACTCACAGCTAAGCTCTTTGTGAAATTGTGCCCTAGGCCCAATTTCATAGCGCTGCTTAAGCTAAAATATATTGCTTAGCAGTTTTCTGATCAACAAAATTGTGAAAATTGCACTATAAATTATGGGCACTTTGGAATGACTTTATAACATGTGTCGAGTACGAAGACCTGAAGTTCCAAGACTATAGCCTTGTAACCTAAAGTCAACATTTTCAAACCAATTAATTCCCCAAACATTTGTGAAGATCCAATAGACTTGCTATTTTCCCAATACTCTTATTCAGTTTTTATTCACAATTGTATTGACAAAAGTCTTCAGTTAGGAACCACCTCTATGTTGAAAACTCTTTTCTAAAGCAAATGCATTCCAAAGAAGACTTCAGTCATTGTTCAACACTGAACTTGCCAAACAAGCCTGAGGATAGAGAATGACAGACACCAATGATTACAGAGATACAATTCACAAAACTGATCTAGGTTGATAGTTCATTTTGGTTTAATTGACTGGCAGAGACAAACAAATTACTTTTCATTTGATTTAAATGACTTGCATAGAACGATATAACAAGCTTATAGTTCATTTGGATTTCTTGACTTACCTAGGCCTATTACAAGTTGGTTGCTCATTTGATTTAATTGAATTGTATGCAGAGTTCAAATATACTTTCCAGATTTTTGCTGAGAACAATTATTGTTTAATTTTTTGTTCTCTGAAAAAATGACCCCCCATAACAAAAATTAAATAAATAAGAAAAATTATAAATAACAATAAATAATAGTACAAATAATAATGAGTAATGTTATATTTTAAAACCAACTTTGTAAATGTTATGACTTTTTGTGTTTTGTCTAAACAAGAATTTCATTTGTATTGATCCAGATTTAGGTATAAATGAAATACAAATATGAAAATATCAACCATAATGTAGAGATTACAACAACATTGTCTTTGTGGTGATTTGTTTATGTCATTGTGAGTTGTGGTGAACCATACTTGCAATTTAGATATGATTTAAGATGTAAATTATATAATTCCTAATTTCCTTCAAATTCCACAACTATTAGAACCTTAGAGAATTGTGAAAATAAAATGGCCTGATCAGTTACAAGTCACTTGAAACTTTAAAAGCAAATTGAAGCCTTGGCTAAATTATTCACAAAAAAATAAGAAGAGGTTAGCTTTGCATTAATGGTTTTTTTCTTTATTTGAAGGGGGGTAGTTGATTTCTGGCAGATGTAGCATCGTTTCTAGGTATTAAAACAGTTTGTTAGTTTGTCAATGGCTGTAGACTAAATGGGAGAGTAGTTTTGAGAGCAGAAGCCTTGCAACACAGTTGTGAGAGAGCAGTTATGCAATCACCACGACAAACACGTCTAGGAAGAGTGTCCTTGTGAGGTTGGGTTCCTGGAGGCTGAATGTCAAATACAGAGGAGTCCGCTATTCACCGTCACAACTCCATCTTGGAGACAACCTAAGCAAGACACAACATTACAAAAGGAAACATTTGTCAATAATTAACATCAAATTTCAAAGTTAACCTAACCCCTACAAAATTCTCCCAAATCCTCTTTAAGAAATTGTCTGATTGCATAGGATTGAGGGTTGTAGGCCAAAATAACAGCTGTTTTCCACTGGGCCTGGCATGCCAATCTTAAATCAATCAATGCATTTTAGTTTGAGGAAATATATGAGTGGAGGATAGTGGAGGATCGAGGTTACCTATGGGCAAGTGGGCCAAGGGAGTGAGGGAAGAGAAATCTCAATTTGTGATTCTTTTACTCATAGATCAACCACAAGAAAAGACCAAATCTTAGAAAGTGAGGCTTTGAAACATACACAACTATTCAATTCTCATGGCAAACAACTGAATTAAAAATTATTGGGAACATGGAATATTCTTTTCTAATTTGACATTAGCGTGCTTTTTGTCCATGAAATTTTTTGCTAAAATAAGGTCACCTTCGAACGGTTTGTATTTATTAGTAATCTGAATATTATTACACCTTTGAGATATGAACATGACTTATTATTAATAATAATGAGATATTGGTAATGGACATTTATTGAGTAATTATATACCAAATTGTATCAAAGCATTTTACACTAGACCATTGTTCATTTAGCGTTAATCATTACTGAATCCTTCAACAACCTCAACTCAATTGGAGCATGCAGCATTGGCAGCCAAATGGACATAAGGGTTGCTAAACATTCACATCAACAATATCTAACCCCCAGGACTAGTTTTATTCCTAGGTGTTGAGAAGAAATTGTAAAGCTCAAGGAAACAGGTGTCATGCAGGCCTGGAATTACACAGAGGTCACCAAGGGTCATGTCCAGTGTTGCCTCTGGTCTTGACCTTGGTGCCCCTTTAACAGTTTCCCATATACTTTAAGCTTTTCCAAGGGAAGTGCCCTGAGGAAAATGAAAGTGGCCTTCTCAACGATAAAATTCTAGGTCTGGTAATGACCTGAATTGGAACTCACACTCGGACGATTCAGGTGTCAGAACTTGAGTTTGATGCACTAGTCTGCACGGCCTGTGTACACTACATCTTCAGGATTCCTAGCAGAAGTTTTTAAAACATTATGAAGCTAATTTCAATCTCTGAGCTACTGGTACTGTACCTTATGGTGAGTCTGTCTTCAGATCTAGGTTGCCTTGTCTTCAAGAGATCTACATTTAGGTAGCCTTGTCTTCAAGAGATCTAGGTAGCCTTGTCTTCAAGAGATCTAGGTAGCCTTGTCTTCAAGAGATCTAGGTTGCCTTGTCTTCAAGAGATCTAGGTTGCCTTGTCTTCATGAGATCTAGGTTGCCTTGTCTTCAAGAGATCTAGGTAGCCTTGTCTTCAAGAGATCTAGGTAGCCTTGTCCTCAAGAGATCTAGGTTGCCTTGTCCTCAAGAGACCTAGGTTGCCTTGTCTTCAAGAGACCTAGGTTGCCTTGTCTTCAAGAGATCTAGGTTGCCTTGTCTTCAAGAGATCTAGGTTGCCTTGTCTTCAAGAGATCTAGGTAGCCTTGTCTTCAAGAGATCAAGGTTGCCTTGTCTTCAAGAGATCTAGGTAGCCTTGTCTTCAAGAGATCAAGGTTGCCTTGTCTTCAAGAGATCTAGGTTGCCTTGTCTTCAAGAGATCTAGGTAGCCTTGTCTTCAAGAGATCTAGGTTGCCTTGTCTTCAAGAGATCTAGGTAGCCTTGTCTTCAAGAGATCTAGGTAGCCTTGTCTTCAAGAGATCTAGGTAGCCTTGTCTTCAAGAGATCTAGGTTGCCTTGTCTTCAAGAGATCTAGGTAGCCTTGTCTTCAAGAGATCTAGGTAGCCTTGTCTTCAAGAGATCTAGGTTGCCTTGTCTTCAAGAGATCTAGGTACCCTTGTCTTCAAGAGATCTAGGTAGCCTCGTCTTCAAGATGTGCAAGGCCATCAGGGCTTCTTGGTCCACTCGGTGGAGGTGCTGGTTATCACAGGAATGTTTTTCTGCCAATAAAACTAAGCTAGGATTAATAAAAGAAACTTTATATCTCCATTACAGACATCATTTATCAATCTAGCAGGCAGCATATTCTGCTGATTCGGTAAATATTAGCAGGGGATTGAAGATATAAGATAATACTAGGCCAGCAAGACCTCAAATGCGTCCAACAGGTACGTTTGCGGAACAAGAGATGTCAAACTGTGCTGTAGTAGGTTAGACCAGGTGCCCAGAACATGTGAAAAGTGCTGGAACAGTCAACCTCATTGGGTGAAAGGGTCTCACTAGGACATCACAAAAATGCATCGCTACCAGGTTCAAGGCATGGCCTAAGGTAGCAAACGATGTAGTAAACAGCAGCCAAAGAAACATTATGTAAAATCACAACCAGTCAGGGTATGAAGGCCGCCTACTGCTTCTGTGATACCAAGCTGTTTCTTTCTCAAAATGGACTTTGTGAGAGATTTCCTCTAATGAACAACAGTCACACATGGACCCTAATGCAAGGCCTGCAACGGAAAATAATGCTGTTCTGGCAACAACTGTGTATATCGGTGTCTGTGAGAAAGAACAGCTTGATATTACAGAAGCAAGGGTCGACCTTCATACCTTGGCTGGTTGGGATTTTTGTCATGTTTCTTCAAAAAAGGAAAAGTTCAGCCCTTACAGCAGCTAGCATCAGATCCAGCTCAGATTCTGGCCATGTGATCTCTGATGACAGACAAAGCAGGCAACCTGGCTGTTACCTTCTTTGTCGGCTAACTGTATGGGTTCAAAACATGAGACATGCTTACCTGTCAAGAGTAGATTATCTGTGCCTTGCATTCATTTAAACATGACAACATGTACATGGGGTGTCAAGGCCAAGCAGTCTAGTGCAGTCTACTCAAGCTCTGGTATTTCTGATCAGCATAGTGTAGGTTCAAGTTCCGGTCTTGACACCTGTATCCTCAAGCAAGACACTTAACGATTATTGCTTTGTCCTTCGAATTGCTTTGCACTTCCTTGGTGCCATGGTTTGTGTAAAGCATTCATACGCACTCACAACCATTCTCTCTTTACTATGAGTTTTAGGCGGTACTTCATACAGATACCGACATCCTGACACCTCATCAACTGACATTTTTGTGGATGATTCTTGACAAGAACTGTTGAGGAAGGTATTGATGTTGTATCCCGGGACTGTGACACACAAAAGACAAACAAAAACATTTATTAGTTTTCAGTAACTTGAAATACAGGGTGTAAGATGTGCGATTAAAAAAATATTGCGCATCGCAAATATTCTCTTCTTGGTTTTAAAAATATATTGCAATGAGTCCAAACTGCATCGCAGATGGGATTAAGACATTCTTCCCTGGATACTGCAAAATGAGGTATCAACTCATTTATTGTCATTTTCACTCATTTTTTAGATGACACTGTGTGCTTTTTATGATAACTATCATTTAAACTTATGAATAGCTCAAAGATAGCCCCATGGATAGTGCCAATATACTGGACTCCCTCTGCTTCTTGGCCCTCAGCCCAGCAAGTACCTTCAAGAGATGAGATAACTTTCCTCACGTCTTTATGCCAAGATTTTTCCCCCAGTTGTCACTAACAATAGCACAATTGTGGAGAGCACATTAACACAAAATTGTGCACACTCGTTCTGGAGTAAATTTATGAAAAAATCTTGGAGCTGATATTAAACACTGTCTATGACATGATGTTTACTGATGCACATGTGCACAGGAATGCTGATTCAATTTGCTGATAAAGCAGCTTACCTACTTAGGTTTTTTAGTATCACTGCGTGCTGCTGATTCATGGTGTGCGCTAAAATGCACATCAAAACAATATCACCTCCTGAAGGTTCTTGGGCCTATGGCCAAGAAGCAGTGGGGGCCCAGAGTGTGTTGGCACTGTTTATAGGGCTACCTCAATGACAATAATGTTACTGTTTCCAACGCTTTCTTTCCATATATTTGGATAGCAAGGGCATAAATTGACATTCTAGCAACATCATTTAGACAACTGTATGTTGACCATGAGTACGGGAAGATTTTCAGTTGAGTATCGGGTACATGACTTAGAGTACAGAATATTTCTGAGTGGAGAGTCGAGTATGGCTTTGGAGTACGTGTACTTTGCCAGTCGTCTCAGAACGCATTACTCAGATGCGAGTGCCGAGTACAAATAACTCTGCAAATTAGTATAATGAAATGAAATTGAAAACACCTTCTCTGTTTACGTCTGCAGATTAATTGCTTCCCCCACAACAAGTTGGCTCCTCCCCCCCCCCGCCCCCATAGTGGGCCATGCTCACCAAAAAAATAGGACCCACAAACCCTCAAACCTCAGTTAATTGCATTGTTCATTAGTGAGGAAAAACTCAACTTTTGCACTGAGGACAATAAATTAATTATTCTGACATTGACATGAACGAAACTGTGCTCACCAGCCACGTTGTGCCGCGGGTGCCTTTTTCCGCCATACCTCGGGGGACGGTGCCACAACCTTGTTGAACATTGTTTTGCTTTGGAAAACAATTTTTATCAGAAAAACAAGGCTAAGTTAAAGCTTCAATATCACATGCTTATGATCTACTTGCTTCTAAGTTTCATGGAATAATAACAAACGACTTTTGAATCTAAATGATCTCCTTACCGTTTCTAAATCACAGACATGTCTAACTCAAATAGAAATCTATCAGCGCCCTCTTTGTTTCTCCAAGGGGCAGGCGTGTTCACGCGTTGTATGACGACATTCACCATGCCATTCATTTCCATATTAATTGCAATTATCGTCTGCTCGCACAAAGAATAAGCACATTCTATGTAAGTAAAGGTCTTCTCCCATAATCCTTAAAACAAACAAAATTCGCCTCTGCAGTTTTGGAAATCAGCAATCTATTTGTATAATATTTAACCCTCGTTTAAGCCATCAGGCACTTTTCAGGTGTCCGTTTTTAATTAAAAAGTAATTACTCCGCCATTTTATTTTATTTGTATTTAAAAAATGTAAGGTTCCTCAACTACACCTAGCCAAATAGCATGCCAATTGTCTTGTTACCATCGGGGTTGATTTCACACCCCAAAAAATCCACCAATGACCAGTTCTCCCGGTATTCCCTTGGGAAATGTAAGAAATGTAAGAAATTATGATGTTTTTGCTGACTCATCAAACAAGAGGGTTTCATTCAAACAAATGGCTTAGAGACACTTGTGGGCTGATCTCAATGGAAATTTTCTTGAATTTATTTTATTTAGTCACAAGGGTCTATATCCAATAGTTTGAGCGATTTAAACATGATTGTGTTCTCAAAAAACACGTATTACACGCAAAATATCAAACGGACACTTGAAAAGTGCCTGATGGCATAAGTGTGTGATTTTTTTTGATGGTGTCACGAAGAGTTAAGGAAGTTTTTAATATTTTGACAGAGACAGGCCCAACATTGATTTTAGGAACCAAATGATTGTTTTAATCCTTTAAATAGGGCCTATGTGTAGAAATTATGGCCTAAAGTAAAATTAATCTGTGAAATGTTCATTTCAAAAAGCGGAGAACCAACGTTTTTGTAAAAATTGCAACATAGGAAGTAACAAACCCGAAAAGGGGCACACCTGCTGCTCTGCTGCCCGGTCCTCAACTCCGGGAGAACCAGGCGGACACGATGGGCGAGGGTGTGCCGTGGCTGAGGGCCCCGGGTTGCCAAGGCCTGGGTGCCGAGAGAGCCCTCCCGGAGTACAGCAAAGTACGGAGTAGGAGGCACGCGGAGGGACAGCCCCGCGGGGAGCGGCGGAGCTCCGCTCCCCACGGGCCGTGTATGTGCGCGCGTGCCAACTCACGCCTAAAAATAACGCAGGGCGCGTGGTATTTGAAACGCTCATTAAATATGTAGCTACTTATCAAAATAATAGTGTTGCACAATGGATTTATAAAACTAAAAACTGAGTAGTGGGCCTACCTGCAGAAGTGATGGCCATACGAACTGTATACATAGTTCACACCTAATAGTAAATAACTCTCGGTGAATTACCCCGGTGTACACAAATATTACTTATGTTCATTGCCACACAATGGACTCTCTGCACTCAACCATTTTTAGTGTAGGTCTCTCCTTTCTTCTTGGGTAAAAACTTATTTGAAAATATCCAATTGGGTCTAGTTGGGGGGGGGGAATCAAACTGCAGCCAATTGAGTTGGGGGGGGGGAATCAAACTGCAGCCAATTGAGTCAAATTTGTTTTGTGCCAATACACAACATTGGAAAATTTTCAATTGGTTCCAACTGGACATTTTGTCAGGGAATACATGTATCAAATCTACTTCTGCAGTCTAGCCTGTGGCAACCAACAAAAAACAAACCATTGGCTTATGCAGTGACACTTGTTATATGTAAACTTGAATGTTCTTGTAAGCCCTACGTGGAAAAAGCCCTCAACCTAATAATAAGTTTTTACAGCCCAAAATGAATACTTTCCAAACAGGGTAGAATCCATCTTGGATTTGTGAGGACAAACTGGTCATCACATGTTGTAGTATGAAAATAGGAGACTGGGTTGGGTGGGCCGAGACCAATCTAAAGACCAACGAAAATCAAACTAATTATGCTGTAGACCAATATTTTTTGCGTCTAGGTTAAAAAAATACCACAGTTCGATGTCAATAATCCCATGTCACATTTTCCCAAGCATTCAACAATTGTATTAATTTGGAATAACAAACATTGACTTGTTGGAATATTTTGAAAGCTGCAGTCTTTAAGATCCCAGGTTCAAATCCAAAGATGTACTGTTTTATTTAATATTTTATTAAATGTCATTAATGTTGAGGGTCCTAAGCTCGAATTAATCTAGCCTTAGGAATTAAATGGCCGCTGTGTGGATAGGCCTAACCCCCTTTTATACGGTAATTAGAAAAATAAGCAGCGAAGTTTTATTCATTCATGTCGTTGTCAAAAAGAATATCAGTTGTTTTTGGATAACGATAAAACAAATATTAAAAAACTAAATAGGATAAAGAAATACAACACGGTGGGGAAAAACTTTTGTTTTAAGTTTAGATGCTCAAAATCTAAAATATCTTGTAACATCCAACGATCTTATTTTAAAAAAATCCCTTAACCCAGCAAAACTAACATTCTAGTTCTCTAGCGAAAAAAAACTGATTGAAGTAAGCCAACGCTAAAATATGAGAGCTGGTTATATTGGTTCAGGGAATTAGGAAAGAATAAATCATTGATTTTTACATGAAAATCAATAATTGCGGTGCGATACTTTGTCTCACAGTATGCAAATAGATGAAAATGCATGCCAATGTCGTCACAGAGTCACGAGTGAACATGACGTCACGAGATATTCAGCACAAAAAAAGATGGCGTCTCTGTATTTTGACCGGAAAGGTAAGAACAATTTTGATTCAAAAGTCGTATTTTAACAGCCCATGAAAAGTGAAAACACAAAGAAACTGAACATGTCGTATTCGAACTTTAAATAAGCCCAGTTTTCCCCGTAAAAGTTGGATATTAAAACCTGAAAATGTCTACACTGTGAGCATGGTGATTAGCTTTCCCGAAGCATGGTGGAAAAAATGGCACTTGCGGGATAACATGGTTAGTAAGTATAGGCCTATATTACAGTATTAATTATTGTAGCAAGCAAAGTCTGCGGTTGAGTGTTACATGTGGGTGTCGGAGTCTTATTGTTAAGCTCCTTAACATCATTGCCAAATGATTGTTTTTCTACTACGCTAATTAATAATTCAAACTGTTGTTGTTTTGTGTGTGGGGGGGGGGGTGGGGGGATTGACAATGACATAATAGTTGCCCTTCCACCCATATCCATTTTTTTGCCTTTTATGTTGTGCTTTACTTGAGCATAACCATCCAGCATAAAGTTAATGTTCTTCCTCTGTCATTCAAAGATATTTATTTACACATTACCTGAAACTTGTGAACTGGACATGTTTTTAGTCATGTGCTTACCTTAACCAATCAACGTGAAAAAAAAGTTGCTGTCACCACACAGTCTTGCTCAAGGTGGTCACAGGTGGTCTGAAAAAATGGCGTATATATATAGCGCATATACACACACTGTATGCTGTGCGAAATGTGTGTATTACACGAGCACGACACCTGTACTATTGTTCATGGGTCAAGACAGCAATTGGAAAATAGATCTCTGTCTGTTGTTTTGGTGAACCAGACGGATGTCTGGATTGTCATTTAAGCATCTTGTGCTTTATTATTTAAACAACTAGACGGATTGAGCAGCTTTGATAGGCCTACTCTTTAGTTCACTTTACAGAAACATTCAATGATTTCTGTTTGTCTTTGTGTTTCACAGACCTTGAATCAAACATCATCACCTTGTCCAGAAACGTCCATAAAACTGTCAAACATTGAGGTATAAAGCTGTGGGGATGGTCTGAGGTAGATGTACTCTTTGTCATAGTTTGACTGGATGCAAGATTACAAGATAAATTTTTCTTGAGAGGTAAGTCTAAACATCCTTCTATCATTTCAAAAAGAACACTGAGAGGAAAGCTCTAACACTTATATTAATTATTGTAATCTGCTTGTTAATCATTGAGCAAGAATAAACTTAATACATTCTTTTACAATTTTTTTCCACTGTACTGGCACTTTCAATTAAAGGTGGAACAAATTTTCACCAGCATTAAATTTTCAGCTTTTTAGGTATACTTTTTGTGATAACTCGGCTTGTTATCAATTGTGTACTAAATCAGTTGGTATGTCCATTGTCCAGAGGTTGATTAAATGTGTAAATAGTGCCTTCGTCATGAGGGAAGTGGTAGTTTTCCATCTTAATTCAATACTTTGGTTCTGCATGACTCTAGAGCGCCTGTCTGAACCGGGTGTTACTCATTTCAAAACAGTGTTTGGCAGTTTCCCTCTCTCTTGGTTTTGCCCCGTTGGATTCCATGTGTCAACTCTTTCACTCTATAATAAAGTTGGGGACTATCTAGCCTAGTGCTAGTCATCTCATCCGTGTTTATTTTGATTCAAACTGTTGATACTCTCATTCCATACTCAATTCTGAGACAAGCTCTTGGTCTTGATTTCTTGTATTTCTTCTTTGGTTGCAATGATCAAACTTAACTACATCAATTAAAAGTGCTACCCAGACAATTATTGCCCTGGTCTAAATGCAACAATACACAACTTTTAAATACATTGACGTGAGTCTAACTTTCTTATCCGTGGTGTTTGTTTGTTTGTTTTTTGTTGTTTTTTTATCACAGCATTTATATTTCATATAATTTTTTAATATGAAACTGTTTTTATTGTTGAATTGCAGTGAGCCTGATGAGTCATTAGAAGGGAATCTCTTCACTACTCATCGATGTCACAGTAGCCTGGATATTCTGCAACAGCCTTGGACAATGATTGTGCAGTTCTTATGAAAGAGGGTTGATTTGAAATGAACAGCAAACCAGGACAGTGGTCAATTTCAGCACCACACTGTAGGCCCTGTACGATGTCATTAAAGACCTCTTCAGCCTAAATCTCAATAGGTGAGTTTACATGGTTTAGTTTTCTTCACAGTGATAAGAAAATAAGGATCTAGAACTGCAAACATCTTACAAAGATCTGAACAAGTCGGATAAGTGTACAGTTTGAAATGAGAAACTCCATTCATTGGTATCACACAGGACTTACAAGTTAAAGATATCCATTTAATGCAATGTTTAAGTTCAGATCATCGTAATACAAGTTAATGTAAATGGTGTTCAGTAGAAGAAAGTCCTGCTGTCTAAACACAACCATGTTAATGCATTTTAGGAAATAAAACAAAGGTCCAATCCTTAATTGGTCACTGACAACCAAGTAACTTCCAAGAGCGTTTAAGAGAATCACTTGAAGGTTGTAAGTATTACAATCCATAATGCTACCGAGCATTGACTCTTGGGCATGTGGTACTTGACATACTTGTTGGTATTACAATAATGTACATAGTGGGCCTATACACATATTTTGCTCATATGTGATGGTAAAAGGTCAGCATACAACTGTGATCTTTAAACAACCATTATTCCATCTCTGAATAAAATGATCAAAATGTGTGCAGTTTTTGGTCAAATAACCTGATTATTATTGTAGCCAGTTTTCTACTATGCTTGTAATGGGTGAGTTTTCAAGAGCAAACATTGTCCAGTAAAGTTGAACTATTTTTTAGTAGTTGCAAAATTGTACTTTCATTTCATTCAAAAGCAGTATCTATTATGAAAACACCACCATGATAACACAACCCTTTATAATATGGTTGATAGGCAGAATAATGTGTCTGTGACTGAATTGAAGAATAGTCTAAATTAGTTTTGAGTCTGCTACAAAGTGACATCAGTCATAGCATTACTTAGGAAAGCATGCCATAAAGCTGAAGTACATTGTACATGGACTCATTCAATGGGAAAGTCTTGTTATTAATGATCAATGTTGAGGCAGACCGTTTGAAGTTTTGCAATAAAAAATAAGATTAATCGTTGTTATTTTGATCTACAAAATTCAACTAAGTAAAAAATAATTTCTTTGCCACATGCATCCAGTTTATGTGACAACCTGAGCCTCTGGGAAGTCCAGGTATTTTAAGTTTGGTGTGGGTTTCGTTTCATTGGAATTGAGGATGGATTTAACATCTTGTGCTCCTCACAATGTACTCAAGAGAAATTTGATACGCTGTGTCAACAACAGTTGACATAGTTTTTACCTGTAGAAGTGATAAGTGAAAACAAATTGCAGGACTTGTATACATTTAGGGGAACAATTGACTATGCAAAGTATTCAAGCTAGTACCAATCGACGCAAAGAGTAAAGTTTTCAATAAGAGAATAGCACTTGCTGCAACCTACGAACCAACGTTGCTTATTTTGATTTCAGCAAATAAAATAAGCCTGCTATAAATGCACAGAGAGATTGACTTGTCTTGCTTGTTTTTTTTTCACTAAAATGTGAAAAACAAAATTGACAAAATTTGCACATGTATTAAACAAAAACTATTGAGGAAAGGGTTCTCCTCTTCAAAATACCAATGCTTTGATTCAGTGGTTGGTTAGGTCCTGATCTTGACACCACACCATCTCTTCTATCATCTTCTTGACCCTCTGTAGTTATAAACTCATCCATGGCATTTCTAGGACCACTTGTCCAACTGAGTTCATTATCTTGGGGTCAGTGATACAAATTACCTGGTGCTGTCCTTCTATTATACTCAAGCCACTGACCTATGTTCTCTCTGGATCTTCTTTCTCATAATGATTTGGCTGGAACTCAACTCAAGCCCCTTCTTGTCCTAAATACACAAAATTTTGAAATGTTATTAATTTTATGGAACAACAGGTTTTTTCCAACCTAAATATTTGAAAGAGATTATCATGACCTTAAAATGACACAGCTGTTGATCCTTGACACAGTTGGGATCCATTTGACAAATTTTGGATCAATCTGACAAAACTGTTGGTCCATTTGACACAATTGAAATCCATTTGACACAGTTGTTGATCCATTTGACACAGTTGAAAGCCATTTGAAACAGCTGCAGTGTTGATCCATTTGATCGGAGGGTCATGTGTTGCAGTGCAGCAAACAGAAACATTGGCATCATTCTTAGTTTAATTATCAAAGTGATCAAAAAGTCAGTGAATGATTTGAAGACAAAGATTTAAGAACTTTGTACATGAATTATGTATAATATGTGACTTTTCAATACAATGAAGGCATGTACTTTCACCAGAATCTCTGAAAGTGTCCTGCCCCACTTCCTCCACAAAGAGAGGCGCTACTTTGCAACAATCACCACCATCTGTACTTCTTCCTTCTTGATCTCATAGAATGTTGAGGCTCTACTTTGCCTTCAACCTTCACCATTACCAGTCCATCTTCCTTATATATCTATTTTGTTGTTGAGGCTCTACTTTGCCTTCAACCTTCACCACTATTAGTCCATCTTCCTTATAGGCCTATATCTTTTTTATTGTTGAGGCAATACTTTGCCTTCAACCTTCACTTCTGCCTTTTTTCCCATAATGCCCAACCTAATTTCCTGAGGACTATGTCACATTTGTCCTATATAACTGTCACATGATTGTACCTGACATGAAATTTATAAAAAAAACATTTACCAATTAGGACTGTACATGTACATGAAGACTCTAACCAGCCTTAACAATTCAATTCCTGCAGATGGAATAGGGTCAAATTACAACTTGCTCTGTATGACTAATTTTGTAAAGTCATGAAAGTGTTTTAGCACTAAATAAACCACCAATAACCCCCCCCCAAAAAAAAAAAACCAAAAAAACATTGTTTTTTAATGGAAACTTCTTCTTTTGGGAAGTATAGCTCTGAAAATAACTGTGGATGCAATGAACATTTGTAAATCTTTCAGGCTGATCTTATCCTTGAATTTGATACTCAACAATTGTCAAAGAAATACACAGGCAGTGTTGTCAAAAGTTTAAATGACTACTTCAAACACCTATTTTTTAGTCAGGATATTTCAAAAGCTTTGTGAAGTTTCAATTCAGCTTATGTTATTCCTTCATGTTAAGACTTTGGTCAATGACTTATTCCATTTAGCACTCAGAGTAACTTCTGGTATCACAAACTGAACCAATCCGTAATATTACATGTTCATTTATACATGTCTTTACATGTATACCTCAATTTCGACATTGATTTTATGTGTCTAGTCATCAAACCATTCAGTCTAACTGTACTCCTGTAATGTTTATTTGGAATTATGTTAAAGACATGGTAGTTAGAGTGCTTTTTAAAAAAAGTGTTGGTATCTTCAACTGAAAACCTAGTTTGTATAAAACTAATAATGGTTCTTATCCAAACTGATTTAAGATTAACAGAGAAGGCCGAAAAAGGACGGTATTAATTTTAAATTTGTTAGCCTTTGAAACAGGCATAACATGTACAAAATGAACATACATGGAATCAGTAAATTACATTTAATTTACATTTCTTGAAAGCAAAAGGATTAGAAGGAATAGTCTCTTCCCAAAGCCATTGACATACCATGTCTTTAGCATACTTGTACAATGTTCTTTTTAGTTCATACAGTTTCATATGGTTTCATTACCATACCAAAAACTCAACAGCCACGGAACTATAATTTTTTCAGAATCTCTTTCAAGTTCATTTCTTTGGCAAAAAGCTACTGGAATGTTATAAAAAGGACTGATCTTACTGTAAATTCCATTATGATCATTCATGAATACTACCTGAGTATTAACAAGAATGCTAACATGCCGAAACTGTAATCCAAGCTGTTTTAGAACAAAAAGTGTGGGTTTTTTCTATTTGTTTTTAATAATTAAACTCAGAATTAAAATATTTACGCAACCAGACATTTTCATTTGGGGGGCTGGTGGGGGGCTTAGGGCTTATGTATCCAAGCATGAATTTGTACCTTTTTTTTTTTACTCGTGGTGGAGGGGGGGGGGGGACATTGATACTCTCAGCATGTCTGGTACTTTATATTAATGCCCTTGTCAGGGAAATATTCCAATTACAAATTAAATATAATTCAATGAACTTCCACATTGGAAATATTACTCTGTCAGTGCTGAAACTGAATCAGTAAACTTAGACTTTATATTAGACATAAATATTTTGTGAATTCCAACACATAAACAAACAACTATCTTATTGTTAGCCAGAAATGAAACAGTCTTGACTTCTGAAGAAGCCTTGAATAACAGTTTTAGTGCATCATCTTGTTGCAGTGTTCAGACTGCATACAAGCACTAGTTTTATTTAAAACAGAAAATATTCCTTTACGTTGTGTCCTTCATAACAAAATTTGGTTTGTTTAAGTGATGGCATTCTACTTATAGTCTCTAAGATGTACACTTTGGGAATTTTCTGTTTTCACAATTTACACAAGTGAAAAAACAGTTCATAGAAATGTCATTGCTTCTTTTTTTTCAATGATTACCAAAACCCTTCTACTATTCGACTTGTCAGTATCATCCACTGGTTTGGAATGATAGATAAACTATCTGCAATAATGCTTCTACATAGTAATTCTGTTATATGTGCAGTTGTGAGACAATACACAAGCCTAGCAGTTTATTAGATAGTTGGAAATTCTGCTGGAAAAAAGTATGACTGTTTTTAAGAACTGAAAACCATGTTTGAGTATTATCTGATCATAGGAGTCAAACAAATTATTCTAAAAGTTGTTGTTAGTGTTAACTTCAATGTTTAGGATAAAACAGATCTTGTCATCATCAAAATGACAGTTTACCCAAAGTGTAAGGTTTCTGTTAGAGATTCTTCTTTCATGGCATGTTTAGTACAGTGTAAACAAACTGTTATCAACCATTCATTATAAGACAAAAAACATCCCCAGAAACATAAACCCATGAGGTAGTTTGTTCGAACACAAATCATTCAATGCAGAAGTTGATTGCTACAACTGAACTTTTCCAATGACTGAACATGTGATATTTGTGAGTGCAACAAAACATAGACTTAGATTCTTTCTGGCAATAGTTATCAGATTGGTAAACATGAAGGAGATACTAGGAGTGGTCAGTAACTGGACTTGAATTCTTGTAGTGATGACCATCAGAATAATGGGTCCAATCCCTGACTGCAAAATAGAAACAGAGATGCAAAAAGGAGAGTTCAGTAGCTAGACTACCTGATGAAAGTAGTTAACATGATACAAGAGATATAAGGAGTGGTCAGTAACTGGATTTGTGTTCTTTTGGCGATGGCCTTCAGAAAAATGGGTCCAACCCCTGACTGCAAAAAGTCAAAATAAATGAGGAGATATAAAGAGTACCATACAGTATATCAAGACTCCTGGATGAAAGTTGTTGATGTTATGAAGAAGACATATTATGTGTGGTCAGTAACTGGGTTAGGATTCTTTTGGCGATGGTCATCAGAATGATTGGTCCGACCCCTGGCAGCATATAGTCTATAAAAATGGAGAAATAGGTAATGGTCAGTAACTGGGCTTGAATTCTTGTGTCGAAGGTCATAAGAGTAATGGGTCCTACATCTGGCTATGAAAGGTCTCCATGAATTTAGAGATACATTTATGAGGTGTGGAAAATAACTGGACTTAGATTCTTTGGCGAAGGTCATCTCAACCATTGGTCTGACTTGCTTCACTGTACGTCTAAGACCCACATGCACAGCATTTATCCAGCCTTTGCCTAACTGTTTGATAACTATTGCCTTAATGTATGTACAACTGATGGTTTCTAACAAGGATCACTACAGAAGTTTTGAACAGACTTGATTAAAGAAATATAGTTTTATTGAAGAAGGGAAGGGGCACATGAGGGTAGAATGTACATACTATGTCTCTTTGTTTGGATAAATTTACCGGGGGGGGGGGGGGGGGGGAGATTGCAAAAAAACAAAATTAAAATTTGGTTGTCTCAACTAACTTTTTCCACTGTACTGTACATGCCATGAACAGTCCAAAAATTTAGTTTTTAAGTTTTTTAATATGAAACATACATTAGATTCAAACTTTTTGGCATTTAACGTTTAACCTAGCAGCTGTGTGATTAACGTTCTACATGACCTGTTTTAATTGTACAATACATCAAATTGAAAAAGATTTGGCTAAAAAGTAATTCCACAATCTCAAAAAAAGAAATCACAAATTGTGTGGAATGTATAGCTTAACCCACAGCTGATTCTTAAATATGTTTTTAGTGCTATCCTGGTCACATGCTGCTTTAGGGACTTTGTAAGGGTAGCGGGTAGCAGGAGCTACTTCAGGATCTGACACTCCTGCCCACGCGATGTTACAGGTCCACTTTCCCTCAGTGGTTCCACCTGGTTGGGCCCTACCCGGGGTTAAGGGTATATTGAGAAACTCATAACCAAACAGTAAAGACTTCACTGCTGTACTTGAATGGCTGATAAACATTTACAAAAAAGGAACACACAGAGCTTGGAGAAGATGGATCAGCATTTGGCCACTATCTGCTTAGACTTCTCAGATGAGCCATGGATCAATTTCAAATGAGAAATCTGACGCTGCCGCCAAAACAGTAAGATTCTGATAAGAATTTTCAGCAGTTTGTCAAAGTGAAGAAGTGTTCCAACCAAGGAAAGACTTGCCAATGATGCTGCAACAATCACAACGACCTAAGGTCCGGTGCAGATAAAGATATAAACCAATGGAGGATGTATGTTTCCATTGCTAACAGCGGACTGATGACATCAAGATTGTTACAACCTATTCATCAGTCCTGTCCTGCACCCAATCCAACAACTGTTACCAAAAGAAACTTAAACCGGAGGAGAGTTTTAAGAATGTTAAACTACAACTTGATGATAGTAAGGAGTGCATTTATATTCAGCAATAACAACAGAACTGATACCAGCAACCAAAGGAGACGTTTAAAACCTAACACTGCAATTTGATAATATCGACGAATGGATTCACATTTAGTTAAATATCAACAGAACTGTTATCAACTTCAACAGGAGACCATGTAAGACTGCAACTTGATGATATCCAGGAACGGAGTCACAGAAACTAACATCATCAAAACTGTCTTTAAAGAATGGAGGAGGCTCCTGAGAATGCTAATGGATGGAATCTGAACAAACTTTACCAACAGAACTGTTATCAATAACCATTTTACATCAAAGCCTGCATTCCATTCCAAAAATAATATTGTAAACATTATATAATGCATGTGACTGGGTGGCTGTTCATGTTTGTTATTAATTCCCTTTATATTGAAATGTTTATATTTAATTACAAATCTGTATATGTTTTTTTCTTCTACGGGGAGGTACGTAAACACACAACCTAATTTAAAATTCCAAAAATTAATCATATTGACAGTATTGGAGTGCTATAAAGCACAAATCCACCATAGGGTGCTGCAAGCAAAAGAAAAGTGTATAAAGTTAACAGTTTCTACAATCATCATAAGATTTGTTCATTTTTCATTAATGCTTCAGGTTTCCAAATGAAAATTTCCAATACAAAACAAATTAAATGAACAACTTGTGCAAGATTGAGGGTCAATACGTTCCCCTTTAAAGAAAAGTGAAATAACTAGACATTTCATTAGACCCTTATATTGGATTTACAGGTAGACTGAATAATAATGGTGACAGACAACGTGTAGCTTCTCCAACTTCTGATGTTTTTCAAGAATAATTTTATTAATCACATTAAAGTGATTCATTTGGATTGGTTCCGTTTGTCCATAATTTACTCATAAAAAAAAAATTATCTTAAAAGGAAATCAAATTAAATTGAATTCAAATTAATAACCTTTTTTTATTATTTATCATCTCCATAAAGCATAACTATGCATATTAGGAAAACCCATAACTATCTTCTTCTTTCAAATTGACAGTGCCTAATAATAAGAAATAAGATCATAACAAATAATGCATTCATCTACTGTTATTTTCAAATACTTATTTCTGTTGTTCATTTCCTGTGGTCGTATATTTTTTGCCTTTCATCTCTATACATCCAGGCCGATAACTCACTTTTTATTTCCTTTTAATTTACATGGATTTGATTTCCAATCCCTTTTCCCATGTCTTGATTTTCTTCTTTCCCAAATTAAAGGGTTTCGTTTTTCCTCTCAAATCACTGACCTTTGATCATGTGTGTAGTCACTTCTCAAATCACTGACCTTTGGTCATGTGTGGATACAACATCTCAAATCACTGACCCTTGATCACATGATGCCCCTTCTCAAGTCACTGACCTTTTATCATCTTTGATCACTTGATGCCCCTTTCTCAAAACACTGACCTTTGATCACGTGATGCCCCTTCTCAAATCACTGACTATTGATCATGTGTGGATGTCACTTCTCAAATCACTGACCTTTGTGGATCATGTGTGGATGCCATTTGGGGTAATTTTAGAATATAGAAGACATGCAGAAGAAGATATGCACTTATTTGTTCTTCTTGATATAAAAGAAGATTTGATATTTTGAAAACTCATTAGAAATCAACTTAAGATGAGCAAACCTAATGTTTAGATCCATCCCTCCTTGATTCCAGCCCAATTACTCAACTCCTTCAGATGGAGTTTTCTAGAAGATCCAAACCAAAATGAACTGCCTCAACTTGGTCAAGGATTAGAATAATCTGGACAATGTATGCTTTTTATGATGTTAGAATATAGGCTTAGAAAATTAGCTGATATGTTATTGATTAACGTTATTGATTCGAATCGGCCAAGGCAGGGTACAGGAAATTTGACAGTCAATCAGATTTAAATCATTTCATTCTATCAACATCATCTGATTGCTGGAAGAACATCTCAAAATCAATGATAAATGTAATGTCTATGGCGTCATGTTTTGATGTAAATGAAATACTAAAACAATTGTGTCACAACAGACCATTTCCTTTAACAAGAACAGCATTTACTGCTAGTGATCTATGTAACAGTAATGACTGGTTATAAGTGTTGCATAAGAATTGTATACGCTGCTCTCAAGTTGAGTGGATGCTAACTTTTTAAAAGGTTCATTTTTACAAAAAAGCAAACTGACAATAATAAAGAGAACTGTCGTGTCTTCATCCTGTACCCTGCCTTTCAAAACTTGGATCAACATGAAAGTCTAATTCATTTACTTCATTTTGTTTGCAGTGAGCCTGTGGTGTAGAGGAGATGGATGTGGATGGAACAATTCTTGATGTCTCACTGCACTTGTCTGGATCTTCAGTGAGTTCTGGGAAACAGCTTCCTCTAGTCTACACTAGACAACAAGGCATTGAGAACTAAGCGGTACAGAACAGTAGTTGAAAAGAGCAAATCCATGGCAATGGGGGATACTCCAGGATTTTCCAAAAAAGGGGAAGTATTTGAATCCAGAGACATTCAGCCTTCAAACAGGGCTGAGTTTTTAGATTGATGAAAATGGGATAATTAACATATTGAAAATCACTGTGCTGAAGAAGTCAAATTTACTATCATAATTATACTCTCATTGACACGGATTTGCTGTTACTTGGTTTTGATTCATCCTCAAAAGATGAGAACAATAACATATCAAATTCTTAATGCCAGGCACATGGTAGAAAAGCTCTTTGGTTATAGGCTCTTGTTATGCCTAAACCCAGACACATTTTATTAAACTTTTACATGTATGCATATTCACTGTCTGAAAAACAAAGACGTTTTACAGCTATTGATCTTTCAAAGAAGTTCACTATGACCGAGTTGGGTTTCATCCACTGTCAAACAAACTACAATAGTCTCCAATGACTAATGCTACAAATCTGTTGTAGTTTCTGTTCTTGTTTAGGCCAAACAGAAGTCATATGCAGAAAAGTTTTCCTCTGTGATATTGCAAAGGCAAAATAATTCTTACCAATTGCCCCTTTTTTTAATTCTCAAATTTGAACAAGAAACTAATTTGAGAAACTTGGTGATGAAAGGTTTAACAAGTTCTTCTCCATGTGCCTGGTTGTAAAGCCAAAGTGCAGCATCAGTTGGTTCTTACACATGTTATTCAAAGTCCCTTAGTAAAACCAGTTTGTCCGCTTTCCAGAACGTTTTTTTTATTGAATCACTGTGGACTTACTTGACAGATACACACAGAAGTGTGAAGATGTTCATGTTTCAACATCAAAATGTAGAAATAATCCTGTGACTGTTGCAAAGCAACCATAAAGAATGATCAACAACTGACATTCATCATGTTGGTGAACCAATCCAACCAAAGGAATAAAACTATCTTGTTCTCTTGCCATAGCAGTGCTTTCTGCTCTAAGTTTTGATACCATTCAAGAACAGCTTTTCGACACTACAAGAATATGTGTCTAATGCCCTAAGTTGAAATACCTAATACTGGCAAAGTTAATTACTTATGCCTCTTTATTCCAATGTAACGATGCTGCACTTTGGTTTTGCATAAAAATTGTATAAAGGAAGTTGTGAGATTGATTATGAATTGTTATGTTAGACTAATTTAATTTTTTATAGTCGATTGTAGAATTTGATTGAATTTTACGTAAGAAGTGTTAATGTTCAATATCGAAATGTACACTGGCACATCATATTATTTGTTCTTAAATTTTGTTGTACTACAACGTAACTGATAAGCTGTGTAGATGTAGTCTGGTATAGTGACATCTTATATGGTAGACACCATGGATGAACATGAATCCCAAGCAGAACACAGCAGTTGTGAACAACTCTTAAGCAAAAGAACTTTGCATGAGTCTCAAACACTAAAGTTATGCATTGCCAATGAACAATGACGAGTAAAATAGCTGTGCAAAGTACATGTCCAAAGATCATGATATAGTATGGGAGAGAAAACACTAAACCTGAATCAAGCCTCAACACCAGGAGCAATGCCATGTGTTGACATGTGCGTAGCTTGAACATAAACTGTGTACTGTATCATCCCTCTCATTGATTACTACATCCTAACGATCAAAAGCACTCATCAAAAGACGCAATTGATTGGAATGTAAAGAGGGTAAAGAATTAAGAAAAAACTCAAACTACAGTCAACCTCACTGTCAACCTCCACCAAATGCAATGCTTCAAAACCTACACAATAGTTGTTGTGTTGTCGCTTTGAAAACCACTTAGCTGAATAAACCGCCAATTTTGTTTCCCAAAAGATATGAGTTAATACGAATTCAAGGTACACACACTGTCCAAAGATGATTGTTTGAAGAAAACGATTGTGAATTTTTTTTAACAATGAATAATTTTGCAAAACAATGCATGAGAAAATCCATTTTTTAAACAGACTTTGAGATCAGTCTAGTTTCAAGATTTGATGATTTGATGGTTATTTTACCTTATCATGAACGGAAAGCTTGGAGAAACAGAGTGTGTACCAATATTTAATATGATGTGCCAGTGTACATAGTGCTTATAACAAAATAAAAAAGAGTCTGTTGTGTTTTATTTTGTTGTCTGTTGTGTGTAGAGAAGCATCTGCTTTCTATTTCCATCTTGTTGCAGCACAGACCTTTATCACGCAAAACCCATCTTTTTATTTATATTTTTCCAAGTCAAATATCGAACAAGGTTAAGCTGGAACAAATTTAGCCGATAGTTTTTTTTTATCTATCTTGGAAGAACCATGAACATTTGATGACTTGAATTACTGCTTTTGCTGTTACATGCAGCCAATCAAAATGACATGTGTTGACTCAATAGTATTGCCAAGGCTGTTGCTGTAAAAACACACTCTATCTGAGGCTAATCTGTTGTTTCAAATACATGGCAAAAATTGTACAGTTCAATAAGAGTGTACAGAAATGCTGAAACAATGCCAAATCAGATCACCTGAACATTGAATATTAAGCACTTCCAAATGTCGTATGTTGACTGAGAAGTATTGCCATAGGCATTAACAAACTGTTCTTGCTTTGAAAACAGTCGCTCTATCTGAGGCCAATATTATTGTTTGATATACAGCTCAACACGTGTGTCTACACACATGCTCAAACAATGCCAAATCAGATCACCTCAGCAATGAACAAAAAGTTCAACAATAGATCACCAGTAAACAGACAGTTTTTTAAGGGCAAAGTAACATCAGTAAGACAATGTGTTGTTTCAGTTAGCAATACATCAACGTGTAATCTGTTTGTACACAGACGCTGAAATAATGCCAATTCAGATCACCTGAGTAATGGACAGCTAAAATTTAAAATGTCATTTTCATTTTTTTTTAATATCAAAATAAGTTACTTTGCCCAGATGAATTTAAAAGATGGCGTGATAAAGGTCTAAAACACTTCTGGTAATGTGGACGGTGAGTTGAAGGGAAGGTACAATGTTAGAAACAATTATTCAAACTATAACCAAAAAGGTCCCAATGTTCATTCGTTGAAATTTTGATGGAAACAATTTTGTGCCAGGAAAAAGTTCAACTGGACAATATATTTTTGCACTTCCAATAGAAACAAATACAAAAACTTGCTTAAAAAGCAACATTTGTACAAACAGTTTCCCCAAATAACTTCTACCAAAAACTGGTCTCTCAAACTGTTTGAAAAAACGTAAGAAATACTTGCGTTTCTATCTATTTTTACAAACAGAAATTTCTACCAACTCAATTTAACGTGCGCATTTTAACGTGAGAAAAACTTACGTTTTTAAAATCTATTTGTACAAAAAAAACTTGTATTCCCAGATTTTTCTACCAAAAGTAAAACTGTTTGAGCATTGTAACGCAACAAAAACTTGCGTTTCTCTCTATTTATCAAAAAAAAACTTGACGATTTTCCCCCAGAAATTTATACCAAGTCAAACTGAGTGAGCATTTTAACGTTAGAAAAACTTACGTTTTTTTTACCTTTTAGTACCAACCAACTTAAGCTCCTTGAAAAAAATGTACCTTCACTTTAAGTCCACATATAAAATAGTGCTGCAACTTGTATTGAAATAGAAAGCAGATGCATTATGGGGGCATAGGGACTTTGTATATGGGGAAGGTAAGTACATAGATAGAGGGCAGCAGAGTCTGAAATAAAGACTAAGTATACACAAGTGTTCATATCTGTTGTTATTTATTCATATTTAAATTTGACCTTGAACTTGAAAAAAAGAAAGAAAAAAAAGAGAAGCACCCCGGCGAATGCAAGCCCCCCCTGGTGCTCGCACAAGTGTTCCCCGCCCACAGGTGTCAACAGACCTGTCGATGAGCGCCCTCTATCAACACCATTCAGTGAGAGACTTACTGCAGTGTGTTCAATTGTCCCCAATATTTCTAAGTCTGTGTGGCCAAAGAGCCCTCTGTTGACCATAACAAGGGAAGGATCAAACGAACTCTAATAATCAGTTGACTTAGACACGGAGTTGGATGTATCTATCTACCACTCAGGATATTGCCTATGGAAATAGCACCTTCAAAGTCTACTCTGAACTTTATTTTAGGCAAATTAAATTTGTCTAATTGCATCCTGGTTTTTGATCCTATCAAATGAAATATCAAACAAATGTACAGATTTTTGCCAACTTTCTTTAATAGTTTGCCATATTTAGATTTAAGGTCACTTTTCGTTTCTACCGCACTGATCATGTTTGCTGACGTCACAAAGAAGAACCTAATAAATCTCTGCAATTTTAGTGTATTTCTTAGCTTGTTTTAAGACAAGAAGTCTAGGCTGTTGTACAAATTGTTGTTGGTCAATAGTGTTTAAACGATTTCCTACTTGAGGAAATAATAATTAAGTAAATTGTTACTAATGCATTTAGCCTTGTCCAAGTTCATCAGCGCAAACAGTGAATTGATTTTAGTGTGTGTAAATGACAACAGATGATGTGACTTAGTTTAAAGTACTATTGCACATGAAGTGTTTACTGAATGAGCTTTTTCATGTTTCTTATAGAAACTGGAAGAGGATATTTGAGCGCAATGGTCTCCCATTCATTTGAATGAGTAGAGAAGTCAGATATTAAGGTCGGATATCAAGGTGTAATGGATCTGACCACATATCTTCAAGGATGTCAAAATCTAGCACACTTTTAACTCAACTATTTATTTCAAAGGTTAAAAGTAGATTGTTAATATTTTTGTATCGCTTTTAAGAACTCTAGCTGAGTGACGAGTAGTTTTTAACACTTTTCAAATATTTGGAAGCAGAATTTCTAATTGAATTGGTTGCCATTTCTACTAGAAGTTTTGTTGAGTAAAGTATTTGAACCATAGCAATTCCTGCATCCTAACTTTGAGGCATTTTGTAACAAACACAAGGTTCCGAAGTCTGCATGATTTGACTTGATTTGTTTGATGTAACTATTTGTGCCTATTTTATTCTATTTCACTGATTTCAAGCAAGTTATTTTTCTATTTTGTTCACCATTTAGACTTGTGGCATTAATTTTTAACTTGTAACTTCCCTAAAACTTTCTTTCTCCCAGTTTCTAGGGTGCCAAACTCTCCTGCTACTCAAAACAATGCAAGGTTCTCGTGTTTTTATGAGTCCAAAGTACTTCACTAAATAAGTCAAGTCCATACACTGACATGTTTCCCAAATGATCATATTAGGTAAGTGTAACCTTCAATAACTTCACTAATTCTACTACACTTCAAACTGACTAACAAGAGTCCATTTGCTTAGGTTCGGAAATGAGTTATAACTTAATTTAGGTAAATTCCAACTGCATAGAATTTTTCTAGTGAAGAGTTTCCTTCTCGTTCACTTTTTCAGGCAATAATTTGAAGCCTTGTACTCTTCAAATACTTTTTGTTGCATTTGTGCTTGATCTAAGTGTAGACTAAATTTGGTCTTATCCTTTTCATTCTTGATCATCTGATGTAATGACTCATTCCTTAAAGATGTGTTTAATTTGTTTTTAGTTTTTTCTTTGGTTTCCTTACACTGTTTTGAGTAGCATATTTCCTCTGTATTATGGTCCTGGGTTGTCTGTTAGCACCATACTCAGTTTGTGGCTCATTTCTTGACGATGTGGTGGCAATTTACTGGCGGATCCATGGGAGATCCTTCTTTTTGAATTTGATCTCCTTTTTTTTCTCCCTACATTTTGCCGGAAAGCCCTGTCATGTCCAATTCTCCTTTTCCCAAAGTACAATTGCCTTCTGTACTCTGGTACATTTCTCTCCCTTTTTTTTTTTTTTTTTTTTTTTTTTGGGGGGGGGGCATGTTATACAGATCACACAATCTTACAGTTGATCCCTTACAAGCTTTTAAGATTGTTCAGAGGGGCCCCAACCTGGAGCTCTTTGAACATTATTTTCCGCAACATGCACAATGTAATCCTGATTGATTGGACTACAGTGTAACCAATGATTTCATTGGTCTTGAGTAGAATTTGGAGATGCTGTTTACAGCGTTATGACAAACTGCAGAACTAAACAATCTGTGACATTTGAGACACATGCTACAAAACAGGTGTCCTGCTAAATTGTGCATCTAAACGTTGCTGAAACATCACAATGACTACAGAATTTAGTTATTTCAGTCTCATTTGGTGAATACATCTGTGAGGTTTTGTGATTTCCTGAAGTTCATTGCTACTACTCTTAATTTGTCCATCTTTGCATTTTGATATCACCGGTCTAAATGCGAAGTGCATTTAAGACACCATTCCACGTGTGACCAACCCTAATTCCCCTACCCCCCCCCTTCATGACAGGACCTCCGGCCAATTTCACTTTCTCTATTTTCAGATTCTGGATCCGCCCCTTTCCAATCTGCCCCTCAGTATCAAGGGAAACTATGGTGCCTTTTATCGACACAGGGTTTGCCAGTCCTGCCTCTTTATTGTCCATGGTAAAATTAATTGAAGTTTTTACAAATTCATGCACTGTACACTTTACTATACATCCTTATGTATAACAAATACCATGCACCTTTTACAGCTCACATGTAAACCTATAATAAGCAGGCCCTGGGAAATCTCAAGTAATGGTTTTTACTGCTGCCTCTACCATGTCTACCAGTCAATTTGCTCTGAATGACAACCTAGCTCTTTTCTAACTCCATTCTCCTGTCTAACTGTAAATTAGCCCTTGAATTGTTAAAGGACTCTACCTTGAGTTTCTTCAGTTAGTTTGTATCACAACCTACTGTGCTTTCTGATTAATCAAAGATGTCATTCCTCTACACTAAAAGAGAGAGTTTCACCATGAAAATCAACTGCTCCCGATTGCCGTTTCATCTTTAAAGAATTGAAGAAGGTCATTCAAAAAGCATTCAAGGTTACATCCAGGTCGTTTGAACTAAATGTAGATTTTAACTAAAATACAGATGGCTAAGATGTTAATTGTACTTCACTTTATCCTTCATGACAACAATTTAATTTTGACTATTGGAACTATTCCTGTTTAGTATTTCAGTTTTATTTGAAGTTTAAGAAGTGAAGAGGTCTTTCTAAAAGTATACAGCTCAAAGTTCTATGCCTTCTTTAGTCCATTTTTCCTAAACCTCTTAAATCTAACTTAGTTAAAACTAACAAAGATTGTTACAAGCGTTTGTTTGGCACTATATTTGTTTCTGCTGAGCAAACTGATTTGAACTAGAGTACAGTTGGCTAAGATGTTCATGTTTCTTCACTTCAGATTTGATAAAGTGAAACCTAAACAACATTGTAGGCTTTCCCAGGGCCTGCTAGAGTCTCACATGCATACAACTGTTCCTTTTAAATTACATTTGTACCTCTTGTACAAACTCAACAACTATGGCCTGCTCTTAGTGTAGCTTAACAAGCCTGATGTTAGTTTCGATACTGTCTGATGACAGGGTAACTATGCCTGCTGCAATAATGTATCTTTAGTAACTGATGTTGATTTTCATAACAAATTTCATGTCTGTGGTTGCAGCTGCTCAATTTATTTCATAGGTTGCTGTTGAAATATCTATCGCACTCATCATCAAATGTTACAAGTTCTGAGTTGTTGCTGAAACTGATCATTAGTTACTACCACAAGTTGTGATAAAAAATACATGTAGGCCCTTCATCTGTCCACATATCTTTTGTCTACCAAAAAATGACAACCACAGACTGATGGTTCACACTGTTTGTACTAAGAAGTTTGTATCCCCAAGATGTAACCCGTAAGTCAATAAATGTAGAAACATTTCTTTCCATCTATCCAGGACTGGAATTAAAAACTGATATTTCTGTGCTACATACATCAAGTCATATGAAATCCCTGCTGCAGCTACTGATATGCTGATCTATCCCTATACTACAAAACCTCATGCAAGATGGACCTTCTGCATATTAGTATCAAGGAGCCAATAATGAGTGTCACTGATGAACTAATGAGTGATATTAACTATCATCCAGCATGGTATCTACACTCCTATGATTGATATGTACAGCTCATGGATCATTCCTTGCATCTTCATCACAAGGTAAACATACCTACTTGGTTTATTAGGCAATCTAAAACAGACCTGTGACTACAAATGTCTGGGCCTAAATCAAAAGGAGCAAGGCCTTAGTCCTAGAGCTAGTTGTATGCATGGACGTTGGACAGACTGTATACACCACTGGTATAAAACAATACGTAGTGAAAGAGCTGGAATCCTACGGGTAATTACATCCAAGTATTTGGCTTAAATTACCACCTGTGAACTTACACTCACAAAAGAGTGTTATTAAAATGTCCTTAAAGTTTCTTTTTCAACTCCAGATTTTTTCCAGCTTATCTAAGAGTATTAAACTTGAAGTAATTTCATCTTTCTACTGAACTGAATCAAATCATCTTTGAACATTTGTTTATGACTGTAAGACTAACCACTCAAAGTATCACCCACAATTTGAAGCGGAGCACTGGATCCAGTGATCAAGTTCAATGTTAAAAACTAACTTGTAATTTGATCCTATTTGCTCATTGTTAGTGTCCAGTAGACTAGTTTACACCAATCTATTAAAAACTGAATTGTAATTAGATCCCATTTGCTCATTGTTTTTGTCCAGTAGACTAGTTTACACTGACACTTAATAGATATGGTTGTCTACATTGATTTGGTTTTTATTAGGTTTGAATGCATTCCTTGAGATTCAACAAACGATGTACACCTGTTCTAATTTATATAAGAATGTGTACAATTTTCCAATGATGTTTCACAGATAAATTGTTTCTCTTCCTATGTGACATAAATGTATCACCTTACTATCTTTCAACATTTGATGATATGGTTTCCTATTTTAGTTTCACTACTTTACCAAAAACCAGTGGTGTATACAGCCCTAAAATACATGGAGCTTATTGTTAGTCTTCAATCAAACACTATTGACCTATCGCCATTCATATTATGATAGCCACTAACTGCACTGAGCACATTGTATGAACAACCTGATCTACAATACTGGAAAGTGATAACCTATCTCATACATACAAGATGTATGTATTCATTCATGTACATACTTGACGTACAATAAACCTCATTTAGCACACATGGACAGTGAGATGTACTTGTTCTACATGTAGACAATACATGATGCTCGTTCATGCAGTGTGTGCTCATTATTCATTGTATGTTCAGCCAAAACACAATTGAGCAATTTCCATTTCTGAATTACTTTCCTAGCAGTACATGTAGACAATACATGATGAAACTCATACATATCCAATATGTGTTTCCTTATTCATGTACATTTGCCCATAATTCTGTGCACCCAAAGCTTAACTTGCTTCTACTTCCTGAGAGTGCTTGTTTTAACTTGCTATCACTTATATTTATCATCAGAGATATGGCTGAGTTGTGAATGGCGATAGGTCAATGTTAATTACCTCGTTCCCTTGATAATCCATCCCACAGTATCTCACTATGGCATGGAACTAATTGAATATTGTAGGACATTGGGAGTAGTGGTTGCATTTGCTGATCAATCACTTTACCCAACTGTTAGGGAAGATGGTGTGTTTTTAAGGGAAAAAACCAGATGAGTTTACTAGTAACATGTACTGGTATAGTGTCTAAAATTGGGGAGCTAGTGTTAATGACTGGCTATAAAACCTAAACAGGTTGTTGGATGCCCAAGAAGGGCTAGTTGTATGTTGCCCAATGGGGACTAGTTATTGTAGGCTGTTGGTTGCCCAACAGGGGCTAGTTGTAGGTTGCCCACTGGGGACTAGTTATTGTAGGCTGTTGGTTGCCCAGCAGATTGACAGTTGCTCAACAGGGGCTAGTTGTAGGTTGCCAAACGGGGGCTAGTAATTGTACTTTGGTGGTTGCCCAGCAGGGGCTAGTTGTAGGTTGCCCAACAGGGGCTAGTAATATTGTACGATGTTAATTACACAACAGGGGCTGGCTAGGTTGTACAACATGTGCTATTTGGAGATTTTTGGTTGCCAGGGGGGGGGGGGGGGAGGGTCTAGTGGTAGGTTGTTGGTTGCCCAACAGGGGCTGATGGTGCGTGGAGGAGGGAAATTAGAAGTGCCTTTGTCGTGACCACTTTGTCACTTTTACATCCATTTGCCCATTGGGTCTGGTGGATGTATAGTGTGTGGATCAATAGGGGCTGGTGTAAACCACTGTCTACAAATCAATTTGCCCAGTAGGGGCCATATTGGTGGATGTTGTTGGTACATGTATATCGGTTTGCCCAACAAGGGACATTGAGGGCAACTTTGTCACTGTGTACATCAGTTTGCCCAAAGGGAAGGGAGGGGAGGGAGGGGAGGGAGGGGGGGGGGGGTAAGTTGTAGGTGAATGAAGAAGGGAAACAATGGGGAGTAACAGTGAGTATAGGGATTATTATTGGTGAACCCAGAGTTTGTGTCTAATATTATCACTTTGCCTATGGCAGCTACTTATTAGTGTAGTGTGTACACCGACTGATTTTGCTCAATTTTGGCCTTTGGTGGGTTTAAAGAGGGCAAACTAAAAACACACTGCCTAATGGGCTTAGTAGCCACTTTTATTTTCAGTATGTACCTCAATTATCTATATGGGACTAGTTGTTGGGAACGAGGCTGGGCAATACCAAGCAAAGTTGAGTAAAACATTGTCCTGAAAGTTCTTCACATTATCTAAAGTGCCACAAATACAAAGTCAAATATGTTGTGCTTTGCTGACAATTGTGATCTAACTAATGAGCACAATGTTGTCCGATGTTGATTTATATCCTAAGGACTTGGTTCCCATAGACTGGTTGTGATCAGCTTATCCAAGGTTTTTGGATATTCAGGAAATCACTTTGCCAAATGCTTCTACATTGTAAGTGCCCACTGGAAGGCAGCAACTTACATGCAATTGCTACTGAGACAGTTGGGAGAACTGTTCACCAGCTCTAGAGCCAGGAGTGAAGTCACCTTGAGCATCACATTATGATGGGGGTAAGTGGATTTCTGAGACTCCACTTATTTCCCTTCATACTCAAAGGTTTAGCTTAACAGATTACTGCATTATCCTATCTCATTGTGTACACATGGAAAGGCCGGCTAATTCTCATTCAAATGTGAAGAACTTTCAGGACTATAATTATACAAGGTGCAACCCTACTCTCAGTCTAGGGACAAACCAGGCTTGGTGTTATGTGAGAAAGTTAAATATTACCAACAAGGTTGGTAATAAATACTGTTCTAAAATTACTAGATGACTGCATTAATTGCTTTAGTCAGTCACATAACGAGTGTATACTTTTGTAGCTTCAGACCAAGGGTTATAAATTTCCAACCCATTATGTGAATTGCTAAATAAAAGTGTGTATTAAGGTTATTGGTTTCTTCCAAACCTTCACTGGTTGATTGACAGCAGCAATTCAAAGCTAACCACTGGTTGTAGTTTTGGTTCTGACTTGAAAGCGGTGATACACATGAATCAACTAAATACCCCAAGCCTGAGATAATAGTTTAAGGTTGCCTAGAACTAGCAAAATTATCAATCAAGGCATTGACCATTCAAAGAAACCTCTATATGAGGATTTCCTGTTGCACTTTAACAACATCAAGTTGTCGTCACATGTACATTCATGTACAGGTTAACTGGATGTTAAGATGTTGACACTTAATGCTTTGGACATAAAGCCTCATGATGCATTGCTTCCTTCATTTGGTGAAGTTTGTGTCATAGATCTCTTGATAGGTCTGACAGTAGCTACTGGTCTAGATTAAGTCCCTCTCTACCCAGGGTATGGGTATCATCGAGGGTAGTGTCTGTATGACTAAAATCTGCTACTGTAATGTATCTCTACCCAGTAAGGGGAATCTGGGTGGACTGTGCCTGCATTATTTCTTTTTACTTTGGAGTGCATCAAGTTGGGCTTTGCCAGCCTGAGGATAACTTCACTGTACCCATTAGGGTTATTTCAGAGATTATCACATCATGTATCATCAGCAAAAGATTGTCCTGAATATATTGACCTTGCTGCATGTCCAAATTCTGCAACAATCGCTATCTTAATCAAATGACCTGTGGCCATCTTGGTTTGACGAGAGGTCACTGCAATGACCGAGTTCAGGGAATTTGACAGCAACTGTCATGTTTCTTCTTAAAGAAAACTTTCCCATTCAAAGTAAAGATCAGTGTTTGGAACTGAATCAATTTAAGATATCCATTGCAGGCACAGAGTAAATATCACAGTGCTTCTTATTTCTATGGAAACACACCGGTCTGAAGACAATCTGTCTCCGTTTCAAACCCTAAAACTTTGGTCAATGCCTTGATTGATATTCAACCCTAACATGCTTGGTATTGCCTTTGATTGAAGACTATCGGTGCATGGCTGAGGATGTATAGTTACAGTACATGAATTCTAACTTCAATTAAAATTACCATGGACCTATCTAACAAGACTGGGACCCCCGTGTCTAACACCACAGTTTCCGTCAGTACTGAGGGACCCACCACATCATCCTATGTGCAGCCCTAGTTTATAGTATGGTGCTCTACTTTTGCACACCAGGCCATCCCTCTACATGAGTTGAAAGAGTTTAGCACCCCATGTTTTCCCAGTGTTGGGGATCAGTTCCACTGTTTGGCCTAGGACTACCATGATTTTCAGTTTGGCTAGGAACTATCATGATTTTCAGTTTGGCCAGGAACTACCATGATTTTACAGTTTAGCCAAAAACTCTCATGATTTTACAGTTTGGCCAGGGACTACCATGGTTATACATGTAGATCTGATATAAACTTCTCCGTTATTGGAGAGTACTTCAGTATTTTTCTGACTTGTTACATTTCAGCTAAATTACTGACATCTTGGGAGTTACAAGTTAAACTAGTTTACTATGCCATTGGAAATGGATCCTTATCCAAGGCAAGCCACTGTGGTTTGTTAAACATTCAAGCCTATTAGATTCACATTGAGGCTTAAGTCTCCAGTAGACTGCTGCCTTTCTCAATCTGTGATTATTTTCATGGTGATTATTAACACAACAGTTTGGGTATTTTCAGCTGCAGTGCAATGACATGCAGGATAGAACTGAACTCATTTTAAGTTCTCCATCATTGTTGTTGTTGTTTTGATAATTTTTAATTTGCCTTGCTTGAAGTCGTGAAATAGATTTGAGAACTTCCTGCAGTTCAGTTCAGTTTCTGTTGCATTCTTTAAAACAAAACATGTCAACAGTTTTTTCTGTTGAACGCAATTTGTAGATTTCATATCAAGATTTGAGGAGTACCCAAGTGGGTTTTCTTAATATTTTAAAATATCATTTGGACTTTTTTTTCACAGACCCTAGGTCTGTCTCTTCAGTAGGTGATCATTTGAACAAACTTGAGTTTGTTGCAAAATGTTTATACATCAAATTAGATGTTACTCATTTTGATTGAGTGCGGTTTTGCCTCTTTTAGTAGAATTTAATTGTTAACAAACTGTATTTCAGCAGATTGTTTGTTTTTTTCCATTTAAAAGTATGAATTATAACAGTAGGGTTGATTTATTTTTGAACTAGACGTAGCATCTTCTTAGTGCTATTGGTGAAATGGCAACCTTTTCAATCCTAATTTGAGATTACTTTGTAAACTTGTTTGCTAAATACTTTTTTGTTCCTTTGTAAAATATTTTGCTAGAAAGATTTTGTGTAGTTTTTTTTTTGTCACCTAACAATTTTGAAAATAGCTCATTCAGTTCTACTTTACTAACTAATATCTTATTCATTTGTAAGAGTACACAAGGTTGGTTTTTGCTCAGTGGATTTTCAGATTAAGTTTTAAATTGTAATGCACTGATTTAAAGATTTGTATCTGGTTTTTTATTACTACTTTTATTTTACTTAATTTTACTTCATTGATTTGAAAAAGCGCTGTTCACTGTTTGTGCTGATGAATTTGTTTTTCTAGTTTGATTGACTGGGTAATTATATTTGCATTCTCAAAGATTGACTATTGCTCTTTTTAATGGATTGTCTTATCCTTAAGATTACAAAACTTGATTTTTTTAACACGAGGCAGAGAGTGATTTAGTGACTTAGTGATCGTTCAACAAATTAATGATTGGCTGGCTTAAACATTGTGACCAAAATCCTTTTGTATGACAAACATCTCAGAAATACTTGGCAACAACGTACATTTGATGATATTCCATTCTCATGGATCAAAACACCATGATGCAACATTTGAAATGTACAGTTCAGAGTGGACTTGAGGGCATTTCTTCCATGTGCAATGCCCGGAGTGGAAGATGGATACATCTTCCTCTGTGGAAAGAAAACTGGTTATTATAGTTCAAAGGATCCTTACCATGTTGCAGCCAACTGTGGGTCTTTGATTCATCCAGACCGCCAAATCTTGGGAAGGTTGACACACCACAAACAGCCAAACACCTGCAAGTGCATTCAGAGGACAACACACCGACCAGCCTGCCGACACCTGCGGGCGGGGAACACTTGTGCGAGCACCAGGATGGCTTGCATGCACCGGGGTGCCATAAGAGGGGAGGGGATAGGCCTACATTCCCTTTTCTGTTGGTAAAATACAAAGTAACTTTTTCATTAGTAACAGAATTGTATACTGGAAAAGATTGGCAAAACAATTGTGTCATTTTTGATTTAGAAAAGGAAGATCCAACATTTTGATTTCAGCTTTTTAAGACGATTTGTCCATGCTGCTAAAAAGCTACAATTTGGGGTACAAGATGGCTAATGTACTTCAGAAAAGTTTTTACAAAAATATCAAAACTAACAAACTAAACAAAATGCAACTTGAGAGTGTTAATGGAGATTTTTTCTCAAAAGCAAATCAGTCTCGTAAAAACAAAGAGATCTATTCGAATTCACTATAATAACTGTCTTAGACTACTAGATAAAAGAAATGTGACGAATGTTTCCTTGGAAAATGGCTTACAAGCAAAGGGTGCTGTAAGAGGGGTAGATGTACATTTTTGGAATGCTAACGATACAATTTGAAAAATTTCCATTTGTTAAGAGCAGAATTGTTCACTGAAAAAGATTGATAACAACAAACATGTGGCATTTGCCATGGACTGTAAAAGGAAGATCCAGAATTTAGATGTCAGCTTTTGAAGACAATTTGTCCATGCTGCTAAAAAAAAAATCGATGGTGTTTTTCCCAAATATACTTTTTATGATACTTTATTTCTGTAAAAAATTCTAAAGTTCAAAAAGGTAGGGGCAATAATGACATCAACTAGTCCAGCCAATGTATTGTATGTGCAAGTTTCTTTGGACAGTTTGCCTGGTAAATGTTTGACTTTTTGAGTCCAATTTTTGAGTTGTGAAGTACATTAAGACCAATCTTGTACCCAAGTACCAACATATATTGTAGATTCACCCTCCACTCTCTTACTAACTAATTAATAATATTTTAAGCTAGACCAGCCTCTCAAAATTAAGCCATGAAAAAAGTTTAAGTTCAAATGTATTTTGAATAAGCTTAGAAGTATATGTTAGTTTATACCATGATGCTAAACAGGCTAAATCCAATGAACTTCTAATCTTTCTTGCTTTTTCATTTTTAGACAGAGCATATGAATACTCCAACACTGTTATCACAAGAACAACTCATGATCTTCATTGTGCAGCTCCTGTAGAATTTAGTTTTTGTTTTCAGTAACTTGATTTCTTTGAGGCAGGTTTGCAAGAACACATTTTTACCAGGAGGTTCTGAGTCTTTGGTTGCATACATGGCAACTTGTGCCAACGCCATGAAAGTTAGACATGTAAGAGTGTGGCACAAAAATAGTGGGAATTGAATTTTGACTTCTTTGTTTAGATGTATAATTTTTTGCACAGGCCTGCTGTGAGAGGCTGTTCCTAGCAATTATTTAGAGTTACAATTACTGCTAACAATACTAATTACCCTCTGTTCATGCATGAATTCCTATGTGCTCTCTTGACTTGGATGCACTTCCTTTAAAGTCAAATCTAACAAAAGTATTGAAACAACTACTGCACTATCCTATCATAGATCTTCCAAGTTACAAACACTAACATGTCTTCATTTCCTTTGAAGTACTACACTGAACTTTAAATACTTTACATAAGTCCTAAAGTTTATTTTCAATTAGATAAGATTAAAATATTTGCATGGTGCATGAAGCAAGTACATTTATGTATATAACTCTTATGCATTCAATCTTTTTCACATCAGTGTTGGTTCTGATAATATATATATTGTCAATTCTAAAAACAAAACTGCTATGCTCAAATTTGTCTCATTGTTCATCAAGGAATCTAAAGAATTTAACATTTTACATGTAATTAAACACAGACTAAACCTCACTTGATGCCTTTGGATGCCTTTAAAAACACTTTTGGTGTTAGAGAGTGTTGACAAAATGTTTAGAAAACTATTTATCCTAATCCAAGTTGACGACAACCTATTTAGAAATATCTTGCTGCTGTAGTCCTTCCTGTATTCATTTTAGTATACTTGGTGGTTTAAGGGAGATTCTACATTTATTGACAAACTATTTAAAAAAAGCAATTTTCATATGAATCCTATCCTTTTTAGTACACTTGTTTGTTTTAGATTCAGGCCGTTGAAAAGCTATTTAAAAATACCATTTCCCCTAGTTCAATCCTATTTATATCACTACCTCTATAAATTTTCATGCATGAACAGATGACTATACTGCTACTCTTCATTACTTTTGTTCTTATTTGGAAAATATATCGTCACCGTTTTCTCGAAGAGACAATTAGCCCCTGAAGCCAAACTTGCATGTTAGGAGAAATTGAATTTTTGAAACCATTGTTTACAAAATTGTTAGCCACTTCAACTGTGACATTTTAAAAACCATGAAGGCGGGGATTTTCAATTGTACACATTTTGGAACAAACATTGTCTATTGTGTAGAGCATCATTTTCAAACCAGTGCATAAACAAAATTGGCAGTTTGACAAACTAGTAAAATCATTAAGGTCAGACTTTTAAAACTCAAAAGCCAAAGCACTCATTTTGGGGCACTGTGCAAGCAATTGTACTTCAATATAAGAAGAAGACAAATTGAAGATTGTCTGTTCATTAAAAGCTTTTCAAAGCTGGTGATATTATCATTGTGCTAATTTATGTCATTGAAAGACTCAGCACTTTAATGACTTAAAACCTAGAAAAAAAGTTGATGTCAATGAAACATCAAACCATGTGTAGATGTAACACTTTGCAGTTTTTACAAAATTCTGTTACAAATTTGTCTGTTCTTGAAAACAGTGGCGATATTTAAACTGATTGACAAACATGTTCCCCAAAATGTCCTAAGTATTTTTACAAACATTTACATTGCTTCATTGATTTTTAGATACTATACAAACGATCTGATCCTTGTATGTTGATCACATTGAGGTTCCAAAGAGTTCAATGTCAATGTGGGTTCAGAAATGTCTCTAGCCTTGCATACACTGTGTCTGTACAGAACTGATGTATCCTTCTCATCTCATTTGTATCTCAAGTGTTCAAAGAGTCTTCAGGAATTCTGTCTCTAATCCAGGCTTTGAGATGTAGGATTAGATAACTCTAGAGCTGCATCTCAAAGCCAACATGTCCAAATTGTTCACATAGTCTTTGATGGATTAAAGTTTGTAGCATCAGTTGGTGATGATTCAGTGCTCAGAGAATCCTTGCAAAAATGATGTCTCCTCACACATTGCACCTTGCAGCTTGCAGCATGGGTTGATGGATGTTTCCTGCATTCCTAAGGTCTTTGAAGAGAGTAGTCTCCTGCTCAAGTATTCCATAATGAAAATCTTCCTCTCCACTTGAATATTTGATTCTGCAAATGATACACAAGCAAACCCATTAACTAACAGAGTTACAATTGAATCAAACATATGATGTACCTGTTAATTATCCGTAAAAAATGTGGAAACAATTATTGACAAAAGAGTTCCATCAAATCTTAAACTAATTTGTTTGGGTAGAACACAAAATTAATTATTAAAGTGAGATTTGGGATTTTGACCTCTGGATTAATGTATCGAAGCTCTACCGACTAAGCTATTTAGCCCAAATGTTGACAGTCTCCCTATTTTGTAAATATCTTTTTTGAGTGCCAGTCAAAATCCAGTCAGTTCCCTCGTGGTTTATTACTTGAAGTCTTAAATTCATTTAGTGAAAGTGAAAGGTGACTCTGTGTGAGGAAAGGGACCTTTTCTTTTGGGAAGATCAGAATATATTCTATGGGGAACCAAGGAAAAATTGAAGCATGTTTGCATAATACTATCACCCTAGATAAATAAGAATGTATTGAGGGAGGGGGGTTAATGCTCTTATGTTAAAAATGTTTGTTTTGTTTCAAATCATGTTTGCTTTGTTGACTGATAGCAAAGGTCAGGGAAGCCTAGTTGAATGCAGCTTTTGTTTTTTGGTCTGTAGATGTGTGCAACATAATTCAGGTGACAATGACAAAATGGTCTTAAATTTTTATTAACAAAATAATGTTTCACATTTATGCTAAGAATTCAGATATGTCATTAAAAACCATTTACATTGTAGTTAGTTTATTTGTTTGTTTATTGGGGTGATGGGGTGTTTGTTTGTTTGATTGTTTGTGAGATTCAGTCAAAGTTTTTTGTAAACATAGGGACATATTTTGATGACATGCAATGGTACAAAGCCGTTTGCCAATTGTTACTCTTAGTGTAAAACTCCATTCTCATGCTGGTTAACACAAATACATACACTGACAATGGGATCAAGTACTTGGTCAAAAAGGTCCAATAAAATAACATGCATCATAAATCCCTTGTTATTGAAATATAATTTCAGTCAATTGCCTGTCATGTTTCTGACACAATCAGGCAGGCCAGAATTTGCTTCAATGTTTCAAAGTACTCAAATGACAATGTTATCCTTTCCTACCTGTATTCCTGTAGGTGAGTTTGTATTCAAAGCCCAGGATTCGGTGCATCCATTGAAGAGGCTAATGCAGAGGAAACACCATGTCGATAATCTGGGGTAAAGAATAGGTAAAATAAAAACCTATTGAATATTCTTATATTTTAACTTGTATCCCTGCCTTTGTATACATTTTATTCTTTTGTTCATTTGTTTCAATTTGGTTTTTGGCAATTGGGGAACATTTTTAATGTCTCAATCAGTGAGCTTTCAGAATGAAAGTAATTCTAAACAATAATGATAATTATAAACTCTGTACTTTGTCTTTGAATCTGTCATGTTTAACAGAGGAAGACTTTATAGCAATACTCCCAACTGAATCCACAAACTAACTAAACAGATGTCACTTGTTTCAGTATTTGTCTGCATTAATCATGGATAACATTCCTTTTGTGTCCAGGCACCTCTTCTATATAAACTAATGGGTTAACTTTTACTTCAAACTAAAAATGTGTTCATACTCGTAATGAAAACACATGGCAAATTGCTCCCTTCCCAAATGCCCTTTTAGAGCCTCAAGGTAAAAAAGACAATTGTTTAGCTACAAATTTAGGGCGACAAGGAAATGAATGATGACTGCCTTTCTACTTGTGTTTGATGTCAAAGTGAAAACCGGTAGGTATATTTGGACTGAGGAATTTTAAACAAATTGAATCACAGGATCTCAGATGGATCAGTAGTGGAAAAACAATAAACTGTTGATTAAACTTCTTGTGTACACTAATGCCAAACATGACTTCCTCAGTGGAATCAGAGCTATCTACAGTTCAAGAACTCATGTACTGACCATTCTAAGACCAAAGAATGTAGAAAAAGTTTTCTTAAAGAAGGGTGTCCTGCTGGAAAGAGCACTTTATGGATCTTCTCTAGGAAGACTCCATCCCGGACAAATATGTTTTACTAATTTTACCACACCACCAAAGTGTAGAGAAGAACTTGTTTATTTCCCAACTTTTGTTGAAGTGAAAGAATCCTCCAAACAGTTGAGAAACTCTATTGCACCTTTTTTTGAGTATAGTAAGAGCTGATTCTGTTTTCCACTTACCATTCTTGTGCTGAAAGTTACTCCATCATCGAGTGTGAGCCTCATAAGAGAGTTGTCCATCCAATGTTGTGCAGACTGTTGTCCCTCAATTGAAGTCTAATGAAGGATGGTAAAAAGATTAGAACAGTGTCTAAATATCAGTCTCCCTAAGTAAGTGATTTTCTCTCAACTCATCTAAGAAAATCAAAACCCAGAAAGCCAGAGAAAGTGTTTATAAGATGTCCTCAAGGCCAGTACGAACAAGTGGAAAATCAGCACAACTGCATGGTGGAGACAGATCTATGAGGGCTGAATTCAGTTTGAGGCCCAATGAATGATACAAGAGATGGAAAAATGGGAAAGAGGGGTGCGGAATGTCTTGCTGCCTGAATCATGTGGCATGGCAGAGTAGTGGCATGCTGATTGGGCTCTCATCTCATCCATTTTCAGACCCAAAGACATTGATTCTTTGATGGAGCTCATCTTACTTGATAACAAAGGACCACTGACCAGTCTTATTGGAACCAAATATGTTTTCATTCTAGACTTGACAAGAATCACATACAAATTAAAAAGGTATTACATTGGTCTAGCTCCAATCTAATCAGAGAGTAGCTCACCTTTGAAATGATCCTCACATCAGGTTTCAGTGAGAAAGCTGCAGAAATCTGTTGTCAATGTATTGCAGGTACATCCATTGTACAGTAGTTAAGATCATACAGTCGTGTAGGTTCCCACCATGCCCTTAGTTTGTTGGCTGCAGGTCTGTACTTCAGTAGATGGAGATGAAAGCAATCCAGAGTAAATTGTGTAAGCTGTCCAGAGAGTACATTTAGCAAGCTGTCCAGAATCCAATGAGAGTTTTCAGGCAAACCTCAATGTTAAAACATCCAGTAGTTGGCCATGAGAGGCAAACATGTGTGGCAAACTCGACACTGTTATGAATCTGCTTCTGGACATTTTGAGAGCTGAACAAATGGAATCCTCCAAGAAAGTTTTCAGGCAAATCTCACTTGGGAACAGTCGGGAGGGATTCTGGTACTACATATACACCTTCATGTACAAGAAAGCAGAGAGATATGGGAGGAGACTTGGCGTATGTACATGTAGATGTACACTCCACACTGTTTGAACAGGTAACTAGTTCAAAGTTGAGTAAAGGTTTGAAAATGTGTTGAAAGCTGTCAAAAAGTCATTCCCATGTTGACTGGATTGGCAAAAGTAAAACACATGCCTAATAAGTCTGTGATTTCATTCCAAAAGTTGCAGAGACACAGTGGTTCATAACGACTTCCATGTGTTCCAACTCATTGCTTGGCTCTCTGTTGTTCTAACATCTAACATATTCTTTACTACTGCAACTAATTCAGTTAGGGCAGCATGGTTTTCCTCTTGGCTCTTGTAGTCAACACTGCATCAAGCTTAGACTTGATTGTCATGACTGCATCTTCACATTCTTCTCTTCAGGTTCAATCCTCTCTAATTCTAGTGGTACAGCACTGAGCAGTAGTGTGGAGCTTTCCTAGCACTAGAACACAACTCTCTAAATGTCACTAATCTGTCATGCAAGCACTGTGAGTTGATCCCTTATATTGGTACAGCATACTTTGTGACATACTCTGGGTTCATGTGTTGAGTATGGATAAGTTTAGATGGCTTTCTGCTGATGTAGCAGAAAGTATCAGCATAAGTTGTAGAACTCTGAAGGATAATGTTGTAATCATCAGGTATTGTTTGGAGCTCTATTGTTGCAACATCTAATTCTCTTGGATTTTTAGGTGCAGCATGAGTTCCAGTACTTTGTTGGTGTATTTGGTGAGTAGTGAACAAAGTTTTTGGGGGTTTCAATTGCTTCAGCATCTACCCTAATCTTAAGATTACATAGTGGCACTGTTTGAACCTGCTTTTAGTTCCTGTGGTGAGCACTGGTTCAAATATGGGGCTAGATTGTCACATTGTATCTATGTACTCTTCTTGATGAATGTCAAACTAAGTTAAAGTGCAGAACACTACGCAATGCTATCCTATTCCTGTGGTGAGTATAATCAGTTTAGGGCTAGTTTCAAATAATGGGACACAACTCTATGAAGGCACAGTCATCTCTCTTGCAAGAACTTTGAGTTGTAAATTGCATTCCATCAGGTTCATGTGGCGAGTATTATACTAAGTTTGTCATGATTTCTGTTCATGTACATCCCAAATCTACTGATCAGAACTGCTGTCACTGTGAATTTCCAGTTTAGCATTACAGGGTAGTTTTACTTTTTATGGTGTTGATGAATGCATTGGGCAGTGCTAGGGGCTCAGTTGTTGCAACATCTACATGTTCTCTTGAGTTGAAGGAGCACCATGAGTTGCAACACGTACTTTCTGGGTTCCAGTGGTAAGCACTCAGCCAGTGTGTGGGATTCTCCACCGTTGTGACACAAACATTTATCTGTAGGCCCCCCCTTTGTGTCTTCTTGACTGTTTGCAGTGTGAGTTTACAGTGCTGCAAACCTCTCTCTGACTTGTACATGAGTTCATAGAAGTTTGAAGTGCAGTTTTCACCTTCTCTATGGATTCTTGTTGTGAGCAGCTCATTCTGGGCATCGTTACATTGTAGTACTTGATGTATTCCTCCATGGTTTGATCAGTTCAAACAGATGTTAAGACTGTCTGGTGCCTTGCAGTGCCTTGTCTTTCTGTGATGTATTCAACTTGCTGTCATAACTTGCAGGTAGCTTGTGTAGATCTTATATGTTGCCCATGGGAAATGAGGACAAAACAATCTGGAAGTAAGACAAATAAAAGATCAAAGATTTAATAACCTTTACTTGTACACTCTACATACAAAATCAAGTACATGCATTGCTATTACTTCTGTTTATGCAAACACCTAATTAGAAAAGTATGTAATTTGGCCAGGCATATGTACCTGTATTTTAACACTCTTTAATAACCAAATTTAAGTTGAACTAGACATTAGGTGTCTGTGAACAAGAAAAAAAAATTGTTCCGGTTTACGATATGACTGTGTGATCCAGACCCTGAAATGAACCCAGAAATAAACCCAGAAATTTAGGCAATTAGACAATAACTCTAAACCAAACACAGACCCCAAATTTGACTCTAACTGTGCAAAAGTCCCAAACCATAAAGCTTACCAGTAAGTGCGGTCATGTTTTTAAATAAAATGTTTACATGTGCTCTATGCTACAATACTGCACAAAAATGAAGATTTAACCACTTGTAAGTCAGGAAAAGTTTTTTTAGATGCTCGTGCAATTTTGCACGAACACCTATTGATTTTGTTCTGTTTTTTTAGGTGTTCATGCAATATGTGCATGAACACCATTTGTTTTTGTTATTTTTAATTTTTTTCTTCTCCATCTTCTTCTAGAGAACTCTTCTCTACAGCATAACTCAAGATTTAAATTTAATATAAAGACAACACACTTGTCATGACATCATGATGACAGCAGTGGGTGTCGAATTACAAGGTTTTATAAATTGAAAATTACCATTTTCTATTTGCTGTATCTTCGTGAATTTGAAAGCTATGCAACTCATAATTGCGCATCTGATACATCAAGATAGGGGCAACATTTGAAAAGTAACGCACAAATTGTATGACCTTTACTTACGGTCTTAACAGAAGGTCAAAGTCTGCCTTTGTGTTTTTTCATTAAAAAAAACAAACTTGTCACAACTCAAAATTGAAATTGATTTGAACCTTGAAACTCATCAGACATTTGAACCTTAAATTGAGGACAGCACAAACTTGATGACGTCATGATGACAAAATTGGGTGTTGAATTACAAGGTTTTGAAATTTTAAAAAAAATTACCAAATTCTTTTCGCTGTATTTGATTGAATTAATAAGCTATGATGTTCAAAGTTTGGCATCTGATAGATCAAGACTGGAGCAACATTTGAAAACTTTATGCCAAAATTGTATGACCTTTACTTCCGGGTCGTTACCCTGGGTCCAAGTTTATCTTCAAAATTTTTCCTTCAAAAAGTCATGTTTTGTTAATTTGTACAGCATAACTCAAGATTGAAATTGAATTGACGGTTGAAACTCAGACATTTTAACCTTAGTATCAAGATGACACAAACTTGGTGATGTCATGATGACGTCATTGGGTATTGAATTACATTAAATCAAAGTTTAGTATTTGTAAAAAATCATAACTCAAAAACCACAGGTTGGATTTTTACAATCTACACATCATCGGCAAAGTATTTACCAACTATACATCATTGGCAAAGTATTTATCAACTTAAGAATTGACACACAGAATGCGACCCAATTTGACCTTGACTTCCGGTTCAAACCTGATGATCAAATTCAATACTTGAAACAATCATAATTCCCGAATCACACATTGGATTGAAAGCTATGATGTTCATAATTGGGTATATGATAAATCAAGACTGGGGCAACATTTGAAAAGTTAGCGTCAAAATCGTATGACCTTTACTTCCGGGTCATTACTCTAGGTCGAAGTTTCCCTCGATTTTTTTCCTTTAAAAAGTCATGTTTTTGGCTTTTTTACAGCATAACTCAAGATTGAAATCGAACTGAAGGTTGAAACTCATCAGACATTTGAACCTTAGTATCAAGACACCTCAAACTTGATGATGTTGAGATGACGTCATCGGGTATTAAATTACATTAAATCAAAGTTTAATATTTGTAAAAAATCATAACTCATGAACTGCACGTTGGATTTTTACAATCTACACATCATCGGATAGGTCGTGAAAAGTTCAACAAACGCTGCACACATTGTGACCCCATTTGACCTTCTATTCCGGTTCAAACCGGTAGGTGAAAATTTCAAAAATGTATATCTCAAAAACTACGTAATATTTTAACATGAATTTTGCATCAAGTTATAGATGAGTTATCCTGCCGAAACTTTTGCACAGAGATTATAGCATTTTAATCTTTGCATCTGGTCAAAACTGGGCGTCAAAGCGCATGTGTCTGCTGACTTTCATCGTATGAAAACGCACGACAGTGTAGGCCAACACAAACATATGTCGACACTGTACACAGTCACGCACCTGTACAATGCACGTGTACAATGTAGTTAAGTTGACATGTACATGTACAATCAACTCTCGTTAATACGAGCTCGGAAGATACGAGACGCCGGTTAATAGGAGGTATTTCACCGGTCCCAAACTGTCCCATTCGTGTTTCTATGTCTTAAAAAACGGAAGATACGAGCACGGTCGTAACGAGAACACGGATAATACCAGGTATTTTTGCGGCCCCATGATGACAAAATGTATTGTTTTTCATAGCGAGATCGGAAAAATATTGTTGCGTAAAAGCTTACCATTCAGTCAGGCAAGTTTCTGAAATTTCATGCTTATTGCCAAACTATTTATCAGATCGGACCGGCTACACGGTTCCGTCCGATCCGAAAATCAGAAACATTAGGCTGGTAACCTATGCTTGAAATACTACTTCGCCTACACGCCAAGCGGCTACCAGCGAAAACAACGTTCAGCATAGGCGCTACGCAGTATCGAATCTGTCACATCATGGTCACATGAACGGCAAGTTTGACATGACTTAGCTATGATTTTGTATTTGAGTTATACAAAATATTAAATTTCTATGATCATAGTCAACAAAATTGCATTTATCATTAATATTTTTGTGTACAGGATGCTCGTAAGAACTGTACTAGGAAGCCAACCGCTCCGTTCTAGCCTAGACACGTGTGTAGTGCATGCACTATGACGACATGTGTATACAGTACATGTAGGTACATGTACATGTACGTGTAAATAGTGCGCTGCGTTTAAGACGAGGTTCAGATAATATGAGGAAAATGGGCCAGTCCGGCAGACCTCGTATTAACGAGAGTCGACTGTACTACATGTGCAAATACATGTAGTGATGCTCGCTATTTCATTGTACATGTACATTGCAAACCCAATTAATAACGGATAGTCTAATAATACTTGAAAAATTCATATCTCTTTAACCACACATTGGATTTCCTTAATCCATACGTAGTCTGAACGGTATTGATAAAATAAACACGCACTACACAAAATGTGACCCGTTGACCTTAACTTCTGGTTCAAACCGGAAGTTGAAATTTCGTAGTTCAAAAAATCCTAACTTCTGAACCACACTTTGGATTTTTTAAATCTATGCATCATTTGGAAGGTAGATAACAAGTGAAGAAACTATACACAAAATGATATGCCCTTTGACCTTGACTTCCGGTTTAAACTGGAAGATGAATTTAATAATTAACAAATAATAACTCCTCAATATAACATCATTTAATCATAATTTGATGGCATCGATCTGAACACCTTGTTTTTGTAGTAAACAAAAACTGAATGTCTAGTTTTTTATTTGAACTTCCTATTTGGACTGCAAGGAAAGATCCACATGAGGCCATGTTTTAAAATGAAATGTTGCAATTGTTGTAAGCTACAATACAACAAAAACAATTCGACTGTATGGCATTTTGTTCAGGAGATATGCTTTTTTTTTAAGAGTTTTGAGCTTCCTGTTTTGACCAGAAGAAGAGATCAAAGTGAGATCAATGTTTTGAAAAAATTGTTGCATTTGTTGTAAGCTACAAAACAACACAAACAACACGACTTAACAACATGTGGTTCAGGAGACATGAATTTGTAAAGGAATAAACTTTGAATAACCGTAATTTGACACCTGATGACGTCACAGAAAAAAAAAGTTTTTTTCATAACAATAAATTTCATAAGGAACACGATGGTATAAAACTTATTCCCATTTTATGCATTTTAACAAAAACCCTAAAAGTATGTAGGAATTACATGTGTTGCTCTGATTTGTTTTCACACAAGTCTATTTATAGACACTTGCATGTGATTTAAAGGGTTTTTGTACCTTTTGTAGATCAAGTTTTTGGCCATGACATGAACCCCTTTCAGTGTGATTGAAGATGTATGTATTATAATTTACCTGTAGTTTCAGCTTCATACAATGTATTAAAGTTGTCAAGTTTTTGAGAAAAAAGTGAAAATCACAGAGCAATTTTTTCAGGAGTCACGTAAATCCGTTGTACATATGCTTAAATAATTTTCTTCTCATGAAACAAAATTTATTTGAAGCCTTTTACAATGCAAAAAAACCATTTACAAATGTTCTCTTTGAAACAGATTAGTTTACACTGTATTTATAATATTTTGATAATGTTTACCCTATACATAAAATGAACTTGTCCAGGCAGTCTTGTTAGTGCGTGTGGGACAAATGTCTGATTGTGTGTGCATGGGCGTGGCCGGCCATTAAAAACACGCTATTCATGTACGTACAAACAGTACATTTTCATGTACATGTACGTGTGAAGGACAATGCCGCGCATGCTGTACACAATACGTTCATGGGATGCGATGCAGGGCCTGGCGTGGGGCGCGACCGGCTCGGCCAGTGGTCGCTCGGCATCGGCTGTGGCGACGGGCGAGAAAACAGATTGACATTTAAAAAACAAAAAAAGCGTTAGGCGGGCATTAACGGGCGAGAAAACATATTGAAATTAAAGGAAAGGCAAACAAGCGTACGGCAGGCATTAACCCCCTCCCCCCCCCCCCCCAGCGTGAGGTTTGTAGGCTCATGAAAATGTTGATAATTGTGAACGGCCCCTTAATGCTGACCTAGAAAAAACATTACATTGGTCCTACATCAGAAACCAACTCAATGTGTATAATACTTTTCCAATAATAGCCAACGTTGGCTCAACAATGATAGCCGACATAAAACCAATGTGACAATGCCAACTTGGAGCCAGCATTGGTCCTACGTCATGTACGTTGCAAACTAACACAATGTCGATACTGCTTAACCACTAATAACCAACGTTGGCTCAACATTGATTGTCAACGTAAAACCATTATTATATTGTCGAACTACAGCCAATATTGGCCAAAAATCAATACCCCAACACATTGCCAAATGTTTTGGTTTTTTTCTCAAAAATCTAACGTTGCTCTATGGATTGCTGACAGAAAGACAATGTGATTCGGATGACCTTGGCCCAATGTCAGAAACAAACATAATGCCAACACTGTTCATGGCAACATGAGGCCTATGCAAAAAGCTAATACTATTAATACTAAGCCTGTGACGGTTGAACGTTTAAACGTTTAAACGTTTACAAAATCACTATAGGTTTAGAAAATTACTAACCGTTTAAACGAAACGAAAAATGAAAAGATAAGCCTTTCGTTTTCGCTGCCTTATCACTGTATTTTTCTGCTTGAAACAATTTAGTTTAATTGAAATTGCCCGACAACTACTGTTGAATGGCCCGATACTTTTTATCTCTGGCAAGTACAGTCTGTCAGAAGGCTGATAGTAACTTGTTTGTGGTTCAATAATTTGCCGACAAGCTTTTGGTCGGCTCCACTGTGGGCACGTGTGATTGACACTTACTTGTTCAGCGAACCTAAGCTACAACTAATTAAAACCTACAATTTGTTATACATTTTGCTTTGTGCGTTGCGCCGAAAACATACACACAGAATATGCCGCACAGTGTGGGGTTTTATTATTTGTAGAAAGCTGGCTATGCGTTATTAAGAAACATTAAACAAAAAAAATCATTTTTGGACGATGTTATCCCCTAATTTCTGCCCTAAATAATACTTTTTCCATTGACAACCATTTCCATGGATTCGTGATTTAAGGATCGGTTGTTTAGAACTTCGTTTGCAATAAAATCATTGAGATTCATCGACCGGTCGACAACGCAAATTGAGAAAATTCCAGTACCTTTGCCACGCATCGCCCTCTATCGGCAAAAGTTGTTGTTTGAATAGCCTTAATCCAAGGCTGTATATACTTTATTGTACCAATCTGCAGGCGTGCAGCACACTGTGCGGCAATTCTTTACTCAGCCCGTGAGCGTGTATCGTGTTGGAGACTAGCCAAGCTCTCTTATAAATATGGTAATTACAACGGCCATCAACGGCCAATCACAGCGTGCGGAATGTTGGTTAGCTTGGACTTTGGACCCTGCTGTTGTAGACCATACGTTGTGGGGCCCGGACCGATGCACGATTTATCGTGGGTTTTTCTACTTTTTACTTTTCGTTGGACCACCTTCTGGGTGTTTTTCCTTGCGATGTTTTTTTGTACCGATCCTTGGATGTTGAAGAAACGTTCTCCATTGCAAGTAAGTTCGTCCAGTTCGTCGTACACAGAATACTGGTTGGGGTGTGTTTTCGCGGTGGTAACCAATAACTGTTTCATTGGCAAGACCAACCGAAACAGTTATTGGTTACGACCGCGATCGGACTTTGACTAGGACTGACCATAGAGCAAGGAACCTTGCTCTATGGACTTACGTCCGTTTATGTCTGTGTTTTTATTTCCACGTGAATTTGTGCTTGATGGATATGAAGTCTGGATCGTCATGCCTCGCCATTGTTATAATTAATACATAAACAGAGCACCACAACGACTTGCAACGGCTGGAAAAGCGTATAAGCTGACCTTTGACCGCGTTTTGTTTTTTTCACATTTTTCGTTAATTACGTGATATTTTGATGATTTTTTTTTACAACCATTTAAAATTTATTGTCTGTCATTCCACATCACTAAATTAGGTAAACAGTAAGCCGGTGTGTCCCTTTAACATTTGTAATGTACAGAACATGTACATGTATACTGAAATGAACGATCGCAATTCTAATGCTGGGGTTTGGAAGTCGGGCATGGCTTGTCGGCTGCTCGTTTGGTCGTTTTAAGTGCAGGCGAAAAATAGTTTGTGTATAAAGGAAGCTTATACCAGTGATCGGCGCTGCCTTCGAAGTTGCTTTCGTTCCGTGGTTTGTCATTTTTTGTTTGTCATTAAACTTTGGGAGGGCGGCCGTTAATAGTCAAAACATTGGGACTTCCTTGTACCATGGAGGATTTTCTTTGGTGTTCGTGTATTTTAGAACATTGACTTGCCGCTGACAAAGGTTTAAACGGTTAACCATTTAGAAAAGTTTTGTTTAAACAGATAGTAAATTAAACGTAGGGTCACAGGCTTATACAATACCAACGCCAACATTGCCGACCAAAAGCCAATGTTGGCCCAATGTATGAATGTAATCTGGGAAAGCACTTAACAAAGGTTGTGAAGTTCTCTTGATTCGTTGCTCTGAGATTAAATGCAGCAAACCTCTCTCTGAGATGGACATGAGTTCAATAAGAGTTTAAAATGCACGTACCTTGGTTACCTCCTGGATTGTGTTGTGATCAGTTCATTCTGGTCGTCGTTACAATCAACTACTCAGTGTAGTCATCCATGGTTTCCATCAGTTCATATAGAGTCAGTACATGTCCAAGTGTGTTGTGTTTCTGTGGTGCCTCTACATCTTTAACTTGGTGTTGTATATTGTGTGCTGCTGGTGTCGACATCTTATGTTGCAAAACGTCATGGGGAATGTAGACAAATCAATCTAAAAGAAAGAAAGTTTCAAAATCAAAGAATTAGTTATCTAAGTAGACACACTACAATCCTACCTTAGATTCAAATACATGCCTTGTTGGTTAACGGGATGTTTCTTACAAAAACTAGGTGTATTTTTGGCAAAGCAAGTTAATTTTTAGTGATGGACCACGGGGTTGGAATACTTTTGAAGATGCATGGCCGGTGTTTGGATGATAGGATTTTTTTTTATAGATTTTGAAACATCAATAAAAAAGTTACAACTTTTTACATTGGGAGCATTAGATGCATGCGCTTTTGTTTTTAACTGGAATAAGCAAGTTAATGAACATTTATGACTCTTGTGACCTCTTGGTGCTGTGGGCTGTGTCATTTTTTTCACAATACCAATATTCACGTTATTGACCAATATTTGACTCCAGTTTTTTACACCTAATAATCACATTTTTAGCTGTTCTTGTATTTGTTGTATTAACCAATACCGACGTTATTGGCCCAATACTTAATTAATGTTCAATTCTTAACCACATTATTGACCTGTTCTTGAATCATGTCATTGTAGCATTTTTTATCACATTTCCACGAATGGCAATTAATTAATTGATATCATAATTGGTACCAAGGCTTCATGGTCTTGTGTTGTTAATTTTTAATTTCAAGTTCATGTATCTCCATTTCATTACATTTTTTGCAATTAAACGAAAGCCTGGATAATAAAAGTATGACTGCAAATACATTCTATTTTTTATTTCTGCACTTTTAAAAGATATTGCAGTTTGCATATTTATAGGGGCGTATATCCATTGTTGAACTGATGTTAAAATAGGGCCAACGCGTTTTAGTGACAATCTACGCAAAAAACAACATTGTCACTTTAACAAAATTCGCTTTACTAAAAGTACTGAACTTTGATTAGGCTTTGGATGTAGCTGGGGCTTCCTTGTCCCCTGATACCAACCGTCGTCTTTTAAACTAAAAATATGATCCTGATAACGGAACAGGACAGTGTACACCACTCCCACCAGTTAGAATAAGATGAGCACATATGTTTATGCATGAGGATGTGATACAAAATTGCATTATTAATCATTTGTACATTATGGAGGCAGAATGTTGACCTTAATCTTTGAGCCAGAAAAAGCATTTTTACCTGAATTTCAACTCCACAAAATGACTTTTCCTCATAAGAAACTTCAGGGTATTTCCGAATTATATTACAATCTCCAAATAACAAAAGTAAGTTTCACAAACCGCGTGTACAAACAATCACATATGCTGCATGCACAATTAAATTAAGGAAGCCATGATCAATAGGTGGCGCTATTTTCAACTGTCCATTCTAAAAACTGAAAAAGCTCAAAATGATTTAAATTTCTATAACCCCCAAACAAGATATTTTGAATAATTTTAGGTTACAATACGATATAACTATTTAAAACAAAACTGTCATAATTTATATATAACATTTTTTTCAATAGAGCATAATAACATGGTTCCAATCTTAAGCTGTGCATGCTATGACATACTTAGTGAGTCAGGGTACCTATTTAAGTAAACAATACCACACACTGCAGTGGTGGAAGGAGCACATGGTTTATATTAATTTGTTATGACTGGAAGTCAGTCGGCTGAGCTCAACAACAACCCAGTTATTCAGGGTAAATACTTTTTATAATTTGTTGAAAATTATTATATAATCTTTAGTGGAATATTTATTTTGCAAGCCTCAATTTGTTTGAGAAAGTAGAATATAAATTATTCGTATTAATTACTAATTTAGTAATTCAATTATAATTTTTTGTTAAGACTAGTAAGTAGTACTAGTTTAGTACTAATTTTTTAGTACTCAATTTTTGAGATTTTTTTAATTCAAATAAATTGGCCCTTTGCATGAGTATTTTTGTGTATCTGGACCTAAAACTTATTAAATGCTCCATAAAAAGCAAACAAACAAACAACGAGCAATAAAACAAAACAGTTTCATCTTAATTAAATAAAAATAATGATGCAATTAAAAAAATAACAATCAAATTTAATTTAATTTTTTTTAGCCATTGAAATTATGGTTAAAATGATCAGGCCAATAAAGAAACCCAACTTTGTGGCATTCCAACAACTTTCTTACCCCCCCCCCCCCCCCCCCGCCCAACCACCAAATTAACTAAAAGTATTTTAGTGTAAACAATTTGGATTTTAGTCAAAAATGGTTTCAGCTGGCTTAAAAATTCACAAGTGCTGGTTTAACCACCCAAAGAAGTAGTTTTAAAACATAAAAAATAAATGATAAATAAAAATAATCAACAAATACAAAATAAATAGGTCAGTATAAAATAAAAGATAAACACATGTTATTTTGAACTCACTTTAAACAATCAAATTTTTTACTTCATAGAGGATCTTCTAACCTTTTAGTAGGGCCTATAATTTCCTTGGAAAAAGCATAAAAACTGTTAATAAAGTTAATAAAAGCCTACATTACATGTACATGTAGGCCTTGGTCAGCCCATATACTTGTTAAGTTTCCTACTTATTTCCAAGGACCAATATACTGCCTGTAAGCCTACTGGTATATAAAACAATATGAACCTTAAAATTGTTTAGTTTTTGCTTTAACTAATAACATTTAATGGCGTTTATAGCTTCACGGAGCAAAGTAAAAACAGAATTTTAAAAAGGCAACGCAATTATTTAATAAAAACATCAAAATCCTACACTTCCAAAAAATGCAAAGAATTTACACTTTTTCTAATGTTTTTCTACTTCAATTATCTTGTTGCTTTAGTGACCATGTACCACAACAAAATGTGTACCATTGAAGCAATAAACTTGTTGTCCTACCCAAGCACCCGCACCCTCCCACCCCCCTCCGAAAAAAAGAGGAAAGAAAATCAAGAATCTAAATATTTTTTAAAATTAAATGGCAGCAATGACAATGTTTTTAATTGATATTTTCATCTAATGAATTAATAATGACTATTTCTCTTCTGACGATAAATGTTTTTAATAAGTGTAAGATCTAAAAGCATTGAGTAATGAGCTGGCAAAAAAATTTGCCTTTATTGACAATTTATTATTATCACTTGTTTTGTCAATACTACCAAAAACTCTTTGAATGACAAAAGATGTTAAATTCTTAGAATAAATGCCATAAATGCCCTTTAGTAGCAGCTAAAAACAAAGCAATACTAATTCTTACAGAAGTTTTGGTAATGGACAAACTAGTAGTTTTTAAATCACAGAATTTGTTACTGGTGTAAAAACAAAATTAATTAGTTTCTATTTGTTAAAAAAAGAAGAAGTTCAACTGATCAAGTTCATTGTTATCCTAGAATGGACCAGTCCATGTATCCTGGGGGGGGGGGGGGGCAACCCAAGAGCGTTTTTTTTTTTTTACAGGATTTTTTCAAACTACATTTTGGATGGTTTGGTAAAAATAATTTGCCTTTTCACTCGTCAGGGTAAAGTCAGCTAGCTAATTAAAGGGGAAAATTTAATTACTGGGTAATGTAAGTGCTCAAATCAGTCTAGGCAATAGGGGGGCATGTAAAGAAGTCACTTAAAGAGGTAACACATTTTAGGAAATGCACATCAATTTTGTTTAATATGCCTTTAGATGGTGTGGTTAGAATTGTTGACCGTTTTTAACACAAGGGTTAAAATCAGATAATGGAATAATTATAGTTAAAATTTTCATGCACCACATACAACAAATAACAAAAATATTCCATTGCAACAACAAACTTGCTGAGGTAACTTAGCCAACAACCCTTCCAACTTTTTGAAGGGGAAAAATGTTGAAACAGGCAGCATCTACAATGGTTTTTTTCTAATTAGCTTAAACTGAGCTACCTGCAGAATGCTAAAAAAAATTCACATTTTAGGTTAAGGTTTTGAAGGAACTTAATTTCAAAGAGAGACTGACAGTTAAGTTAGTCTCTATTTAAAAACAACAAATAATAAACTAAATGATTTTTTGAAAACACCTATTGCAATGGAGTTTGTTACTGCAAGTTTGATATTCCTCCTATTTCTTTCTTATTTCCAATTTTTACTTTTAAAAAGTGTTTTTTTTCCTTGGAAAATTCTGAGAAACTCTGATTAAGTACCCTAAAAAGTATATGAAAGCTTATACAACATGTACATGTAGGCCTTGGTCAGCCCATGTACTTGAGAATTTTCCCACTTGTTTCCAAGGACCAATAATAATGCCTGTTACTAGTATATAAAACAACATGAACCTTAAATTTGTGCAATGTTTTTTTCTACTGATAACATTGAGGCAAAATGACATTTTGAAACTACCTGAACAACAAAAACAACACTTTATAGTTATAAAAGGTCCTGTGAATTTACACGCTTTCAAACAGCTCACTCTTATTAGCCATTGGTTTAAATGAGTATGCCCAACGAAAAGCCCAAATTTGTACCATTGCATCAATAATCTTGCTTGGCTATCTAAGCTCCCCCGCCCTCTGAACATAAAAAAGCCATTTAGAGAAACAGGCAACAATGGTTTTCAATTTGAATCAATTACTATTGACTATTACTATTGACTATGTATTTTAAAGGCTAGGTTTTATAATTAAATTTTTGTTTTAATGAGTGTAAAATCTAAAAGCATTGAGTAATGAGCTGGCTAAAATTATCTTTTATTGACAAATTAATAAACCTAGACAATACTATCAGAAAAATAAAAATGTTCAATCAGAACCCCATGTAAAACGGGTGCGCATAGTTTGCGGGAAATAGTTCCCAATTGAGGCAATACACTTCAACTTTTTGGCTTGTTACAGCGCCCTCTCATGAAGTGAACAGTGAACAACAATAAAATAAAAAAAACAACTGGGGAAACTAAAGCAATCCCTTGAAGTGTTGAAACGCTTATGATTTAATTGGTAATGAATTAATTGTTGACATTTCTTGGGCCCTTGAGTCTCCAGAATTGAGGGACCTATTACCTTTGGCCTGCATTCTCAGGAAATAGGTCCCTCTTTTAGTCACTCACAATCCCTGGGAAGGGGGATAGATGTGCTCTAAAGTTAAAGCTTAGGCAATTAGTCGCATAAAGACATTCTGGAGAAGGGGCAAGGGGTATTGGTAAAGCAACAACCAGAACTGAGCCTTAAGTTTTAATTGCATATTACAGAACTTAGTTTAGACTAAATGTTTTGTAGCAAAGTTTGTCATTTTCAATTCCTATTTTACAACATTTGGTTTACATTCCAGTCATCTAAGTGAAATGGTTATAGTGTTCTTACTATTTAGTGATTTAAACAAGTGACTCGTGACTTGGACTTTGACTCTACCCAATTGACTCGGGTCTCAGACTCTGACTCGATCCAAGTAACTTGGTACTCGGACTCAAACCAAGTGGCTAGGAACTGGGAATCAAGTAACTTGGTACTCAGACTCAAACCAAGTGGCTAGGAACTGGGAATCAAGTAACTTGGTACTCAGACTCAAACCAAGTGGCTAGGAACTGGGAATCAAGTAACTTGGTACTCAGACTCAAACCAAGTGGCTAGGAACTGGGAATCAAGTAACTTGGTACTCAGACTCAAACCAAGTGGCTAGGAACTGGGAATCAAGTAACTTGGTACTCGGACTCAAACCAAGTGGCTAGGAACTGGGAATCAAGTAACTTGGTACTCGGACTCAAACCAAGTGGCTAGGAACTCGGACTCAAGACTTGACCCAAGTGACTCGACAATCGGATTTGAACCAAGTGGCTAGACCCAAGTGACTCAGGACATGGACTCAACCCAAGTAACTTGTGACTTAGACTCAGACTCGAACAAAGTGACTTGGAACTCGCACTCGACCCAAGTGACTCAGGAATCGGATTCAAAGTATACTTTGATAATCAGACTCACACTGGAACAAAGTGACTTGGGACTCGCACTCGACCCGAGTGACTCAGGAATCAGATTCCAAGTATACTTTGATACTCAATAGAAATGAAATACATTTCTCAGACTCAAAGTCAACATTTGAACAAAAGTTGTTTCTGTTCAGGATCTTACTCAGTGAGGTACATGTATTGATATTCAATTGAACAACACTAAACCGCATGACTTGACAAACACAAGACCGTCGGACTTGTCCAGTCAGAGGTTTACTGGCCTGACACTAAAACCACTGGCCTCGGGCCTGCAGTCCAGTGTGAAATTTGAGCCCTGACTGTTAAATTCAACTTAAATCTAAATACTTTGGTTGGTGTTCAGTTTTATGCTTTGCATTATGTTGTTTTCATGTGCTCACCAGCTACCTAAAATCAAAACATTGTTTGCGCATTCATGCATAAACATCGTATGAGCTTGCCTAAGCTGTCCTTGCCAAAAACATGAAAACAATTTGCACAAAGAAAACAGCACAACAAACACTGTGCATACAGAACTTTTAAACATCAATATACCGGTACTTGTTTTGGGGTCATTTAATTGCTAGTTCACAGAGCTGGTCTTTATTTCATACGTTAACACTCCCCATGTGACCAGTGTTCAACAAATCAATTAACAGAAATTCATTAACAAAAATTCATAGTTTGGGATAGATATTTTGTATGAAAATGTTTTTGCAATTTCAAACAACTTTCACATTGCTATATAAAATAATGCAACCAATACATTTACAATGCACTCTTGTTTTCTACTATTTGTTCATCGCTAACAATGTTTATTGCCTGTCCTTTCATTTACAGCCATCTTCAGAGACAGAAGCCTAACCAAACACAGCTAATGTTCTCCACACTATGATGTCAACTATGGATATGAACAATCTATGTGAGGAGTGGTTTACATTGTATGTACCGAGGCTTTGGGAAGTAATGAACTAGCTGGCCAGGCCAGTAAACTTGTATCATGGAGCAGCCATCTTGTTCGTCTCTTGTTTTAATCATTTGGGTTTGAATAAAGAAAAATTGACTGGAGCGGGACTTGAACCAACGACCTCCGGATTAACGTACCGGCGCTCTACCAACTAAGCTATCCAGCCCTATGTTGGCGTTCTCCCTATTAGTCAATATCTTTGTTCTGGAGTGCCAGTCAGAAGCCATTCAACCGTAAGCTGCCGTGTAGCCAGGGATCATACCCAATTTTACGATACAACCTGGGAAGCGGTCAAATCAACGTAATCAAAACGAGGCTGGCAGGCAGAACAGATTGGTGCATTTTAGAGATAATTAGAATGAGTATTTATGATTGCTATTGCAGTCAGGGAACATTTTGGCAGCATGCTCTCTTCAAACTCCTGGGACAGATTTGGAGCTTTTTCTGGGTCATGCTGACCTGATGTTGACTCTGATTCTGTGTAAGTTTGACCCATTTCTGGGTCATACTGACAGAACAGAAGTGGCAGTTTAAGTGCATTTGCCAACAGAAAATTTATGAAGCATCTTACATTGATGTTCTCTTGTTTTCAAGAAACATTTTATGTTACTGTCTGGCCATAATCTGGTAAGAATCAAAAATAGTTTTCTCAAATATAAAAGTCATTTTGTTTGAGAATCAAACACAAGTTTCTTAAATATAGCAGCTACTTTGTTGGCCATAAGAAACTGCAAATGTAAATAGAGCCTTGGGTTTATTTTGTCAATATCCATCTGAAGCTAACTTCTGTTTTAAGTTAAAAATTTAAAGTTAGGTCATTAGTCCGGTGGCTTACAGCAAATTGTTGGCAAAATTGTGACACGCTGGATTAAAGCACAACATTGTGTACAGTTATTCCATACGTCTCATAGAATCATTCTAGAGGAGGTGCCCTGTTTGGTTGACCTAGGTCAAGGTCAGGATGACGTCAAAGTTCATGTGGTATTATAATACTGCGCATATCATTAGAACTTATAACAAATGACCATGCAGCTTCTATTTCAGACACTCATGCATAGCTATGTGGAAAAAGTTGATCCCTTTAGTTTACTGACCTGGAGATGACAGACCGGGCACCCTCCTCTAATATGCTTCTTTGGGACTCCTTAAACAAGTGTGCAAAGTTTGGTGCTTTAATCCGGCATGTCACAATTTTTCCATTAAGCCACCGGACTAAATGGGGGCCTGGAGTCCGGACTAGTTCTGACCAGGGACTTTTTAGAGTGTCCAATTGTATGACAGCAGTGTCATCATTTCACAATGAAGTTACTTTCGTTAAAAGGATCAACTTCACAATTACACCATGTTACGACCTTGATGAGACCTCGTTCATATTACAATGTTGTTATCATGTCGTCATCGTGCATCACGTGACATCACCTTAAAGGTGCACTTTTCCGAAAAAATATTACTTACAGGAACAAAAGGGGGATCAAACTGAAACTTTGCATGTATTCAAAAATTGGAATGTGTAACATCCAAAATTTGAGAGCTTGTACTAATGCTATCATCAAGTGTTACGTGACGTCACCAGTCAGTAGGGTAACTTATGTAATTTTTTAGGTGGCACCATTTTTTCTGGGGGGCACTGTTGGCCAACCAATTATAGATTCCACTTGCACTTTATAAAAAAATGGATCTTAATCTACATAATGGGAAGTTCCAATTGGGGGGGGGGGAACCCGGGGATTATGACTTCATTGGGGGGGGGCACGTGTCCCCCTGCCCCCCCCCCCCCTTAGTTACGTTACTGCTTAAAGGTGCAGTTTTACAAGATCTATACATTCAAGCTGAAACCATTGCATGTGTTCAGGCCAGGATGTGTTACAACCAAAATTTGAGGTCCTGTTATAATGACGTCATCAAATGTCATGTGATGTTACCTTAAAGGTGCAGTGTTACCTTAGTTCGCACAAACACTGCTCTAGTTTACTTATTTATTTGATTGTTATTTTTTTCTTAATTTTTTTTTCTTAATCTGATTAACTTTATGGTAGTTTTTTAGTCTGTAATTATTTAAGTGTAATGGAATGCATTCAACCATCAGTTTGTTGTTTTGTAACCATTGTAATGCAGATCTATTGTCTACACTGGTTCCTTACACGGGAAAAACCCTAAGTATTTTAGTGACAACCTTTCATGTATGACAAATTAAAGGATTTTGTCTACATTATTAATATTTATGCTACTATTGTTGGGTTTTTCTTACATGTATGACAAGTTTAAGGTTGCTTTTTCTTAAATTTTTATTTTAAACTATTTTTGCACTTTTAATTCTGTGTAACTTTCCAACCATGTCTAAATGAAAGATATCTCTCTTTTTTTTTTTTGGGGGGGGGGGTGCAATCTCACTTTTGCTGGATTCATAACAAACACACTAAAAACACTATCTGTGAAAAAGTTTGTCAAAATTTGAAGATAATATTGTTTCACCTTTGGATTAATATCAGTATGAATGCAATGTAATCAGTGATTTATCACATTGACACTTATTCATTCAATTATTTGTATCTATTTGAATTGTTATTTTATTGGTTATCATTTCTGTACTTTGTGTTTTGGGGATCCATTGTATTTACCCTCAAATGGGGGCAAACCTAGTGTTAGGTCTTTGTTCAAGTAGTGTATGTTTTCTTATGACATATTGGAATTTATTGGAATAAATTATTGAAAACCAAACCAATGCTTATTGATTTGTTTCATGTGTAAGACAGTTTTCCTCTAAATCTCCACCCCGAAAAAAAAAATTAAATGGATCATGGTATTTAAATTGTATCCATTTAATTTAATTTCTGACCAAATCACTATTGATAACAAATTTGTTTGGGTGCTGTGCAAAAAAATCCAAGTGCCCTCAACTGAGTAAAACATGGAGGTGCATGCTTTGTATGCATTGTGTAGACCAACAAGCAACAGAACACTAAGTGGGCACCGTGCAATGCACCGGTGGAATGTACATGTGCACGTGCACGTGGTGGGACAGCCATGGGCTAGTGGTGGGAGTGCTGTAGTCTCAGCCTGAACATTCGTGGGTTGATATTCAAAGGGTCCAAATTTACTAATTTTGAAATCACCAACGTGGTCCTTACCTGATTATGTATTCATTGCATGGGTTTAAAATATCACTCATCTACGAAATCATGAAGAAATTGATAAGTTTAGGTTGCCGATGACCCAAAAATAAAAAGCCCCTCTTCGTTTGTAAATAGACTGGCTCCTTTTCACCATTTTTACACAGATGAGTGTATTTTCTATGCATTTTCCCCACGATGACTTCAGGGTCCATACACTTTAAGCGCCCTCACACGGATTGGTCAAAGTTTTATAGCAAAACTGAGGTTTTAAACTCCAAATTTAAGGGGGTGGTTTAAATTTTTAGTGGAAATTTTATATACAATCATAAATTTTAGTTGATAAGGATTATAATAGTTCACTCAAATACTTTTTTGAGGAATAAATTACCTTACCCCTGTAACCCCCTCCACAAAATCCTCAAATTTCTACACTAGGACGTATCCACAAGTATTCCCACAGGGCTTTTGAGGTGTTTAAAATACCATTTCCCTCCACGAGTATGCAACAAGTTAAACGTGGAGTTTTATAACAACCCGCCTGAGAAACAAACTTCTAACAAGGAAATACACACACTCGAAAATTCCTAGCTTTCCTTACCCGTGTGCTACATTCCACAACCCAGCAGTGCCTCTTCTTCATGACTATTGTGTGTAACTCCTGTGTTTATTATACCAATACACTTAGAAAAAAGAGAAGAAAAAAAAAACACTCACCCGAATCATTGAGTCTTTTGTTATTACCCAATCATGCATGGATACAGTGTGTAACCCTACTTTTCTTTCTAACCGTCACGAAAAAACCTAACCCTTACCCTAACCCTAACCCTAACCCTAACCCTAACCCAAACCCTAACCCTAACCCTAACCCTAACAAAAAAGAAAACACCCCATTCCTATTATGGAGTTTCTTTTACAGTCATTACTCTTTCCTCCAGGAATGCTGTGTGTAACTGCAGGGTTTTATTTCCAACCGTCCCGTGAAAAACCCTAACCCTAACCCTAACCCTAACCCTAACCCTAACCCTAACCCTAACCCTAACCGTAACCCTAACCCTAAACCTAACCACAACCACAACCAACCCACCCCAAAATACCCCGATCACTATCAAAAAGTTTCTTTTACATTACTCTTTGCCTCTTAACTGCAGAGTTGTACTTCTAACCTTCACCCTAACCCTAACCCCAAACAACCGACCCCAAACACCCTAATCTCTATCATAGAGTTTATCTTACATGACTCTTTCCTCTGAACCGCAGAATTTTATTTCTAACCCTAACCCTAACCCCAAATAACCCACCCAAAACACCCATATCCCTATCAGATTTGTATTTCTAAACTTCACCGTTACCCTGACCCCAAAAAACCGACCCAAAACACTCTAATCCCTATCATAGAGTTTTTTTTACATTACTCTTTCCTCTGAACTGCATAGTTTTATTTCTAACCCTAACCCTAACCCCAAATAACCCACCCCAAACACCCTAATCTCTAAGAGAGTTTTATTCCTAAACTTCACCCTAACCCTAACCCCAAACAACTGACGCAAAACACCCTAATCCCTATTATAGAGTTTCTTTTACATTACTCTTTCCTCTGAACTGCAGAGTTTTATTTATAACCCTAACCCTAACCCTTACCCCGAATAACCCACCCCAAAACACCCTTATCCCTATCATGGATTTTCTTTTGCATACTCTTTCCTCTTGGACTGCTGTTTTAACCACAAAGTTTTATTCCCAACCGTATGGAAAAACATTTGTATCATGACCAACAATCTTACAAAGAAACAACGAACATCAAGAAACAAAATTACACACATCCCGAATCATTCGGTCTTTTATTGCTACTCACTACTTCATCTGACTACTTTTATTATCAATAATCTTAGAAAAAACATTAAACATTGAGACACAAGCGTGCAAGCATTCCGAACCATATAGTAATACTCGTACACTCATCTTTCCTTCTTGAATACTACTAGTAAAATGCAGAGTTTCATATTTTGTTGTAAACTTAAACCCCCCATTTTAATGCTCGTACTACAGCATAGTGTTATTACCAAATGTCCTCAAAAAGAAACAGAAAGAAAGAGCATGTAATCGTAGTTTTATTTTACCAACAATCTTAAAAAGAAGATTGAACAACATAAAACACCCCGTTTTATGAAATTTCTCGTGCATAGTAATATTTACCTCATGAATAATACCTGCAACGGCAGAGTTTCATTGCCGAATGCCCCCCCCCCCCCCCACACACACACACAACCTAATCAAGGAGTTACTGTGACATTACTCTTTCTTTTAGGACTGCTGTTTGTAACTGAATTATTTATTTCCAATCTTCCTTTAAAAAAAATAATAAATAAATAAAATAAAGTTAACATAAACTGAAAACACAATATCTGAATTACGGAGTTACTTTCATAACTATTTTCTCATGAATGTAGCTGTTTGTAAACGCAGAGTTGTATTTCGAATTAACCATAACCTTAACCCCAACCCAACCGAAACACACCCATACACGAATCAATCACTCACCCTTATTAATTTTTCCTTCACTAAAATCATACTTTTGTTTCCAACTTTCCTCAAACAAGAAAAGAAGGAAAAACATTTATTATCAACACCCAACAGCCTAATCACGGAGTGTCTCTTATTACTGAATTAATACTGCATAATAACCGAATAGCTTTATTACCAGCCAGCCTTACTACACTAAAACTGAACAGTGCAGTGTTCTTGCATCTTCCGTTATAAATATTACATTTAACCATAGTTACACACAGAAAAAACACCTAAAAATCAAACAAACAAACATTGAACATCAATCAAAATCACCCCGTATCCAAATCATGGAGTGTCTTATAAATTACCATTTCCTTCACAACTAACCATACAGTTTCTGTTCCAACATTCCTAAATATTTATTGTTTCAAGTCATTCGCGTTTACCCACAGTCTAAACATTCTCAACGCCGCCATCGTCACCCCTTCCTCGGTTCTTAAAGTCCCCCCCCCCCTCTCCCACCGCAATGGGTTCTTTGCTACCGTGCGTCTTCATGGATGCTGCTCCAAGCAGACTACATTGGTTCAGACTCCTTCCTGCAATAAGAATAGTCTGTTCCCCTTTTCATTAATATTACCATCAAAGTTACTTAGTGGACCCAAACCAATATCTCCATAATCTTTGTGTGTAAAACACTTTATTGATGGTGAAAAAAATGATTACAAATACAAAAAAGGTAGGCTGTAATACTTTTGCTTCAGAATAGTATAAAGTAATAGTAACTAGGCATCTACGTTTTGTTTTGCTTTCCATTTGGGGAAATGCTCATAAGTGTATTTTATTGTTGTCAAAGACGAATAATAAAACATTATCCATATCGGGCAAATCCACGATACAAGCAAATAAAACATCCAAACACAACTTGGATTTTAAACTTTCTATAACAATTTACAATACTTACAGCTACCAGAAACTTTTGATGCTTGTTCTTAATATAAACCTTTTAAGCAGAGATGACTAAATTAAAAAATATATACGAATATTTGATGCAGTTGAGTGCATTGGTCTTAAAAATAAACACGAAGTAAAATCTGGACATTCCTTTTCACGAGGCAAAGCTGAGTGAATCGGAAAAGCCAGATTTCATCGATTGGTTAACCTCTAACCCCAACCCTCATCATAAAATTCAAATCACGAGGGGCTCTTCGGAACTTGTCGGATAATAGACATTTCGGAATTTGGAGGAAAAAAAACATTTAATGCATTTCGTTACTTGTCGTAGAAAAACAGTTACCGGCTATTCCATTTTTTCCTCGGTTTTTACCTCGTAAAATGGAATAGTCCATATTTCACCTCGTTATCATAAATTCTGCAACAATGCGCTCCTTTAACTTTGCAGCCAATATGTGTAGGCCTATAGTTTGATGTTATTACCACTACTGTGCAGTTTCACGTAAAGCGACTAGCTGTTCAACCTCACTTAATAATTAATGTAAACAGTTCCTCTAAAGAAGACCACCAAACCGATTCCACCCCCCATCAAAAATCACTGACCCCATTCCATTTCCCCCAAGAATCATCACAAACCGTAATCCATTGACAGAAACTCTACGATGTTTTCAAAATAGCATTCCTGTCATTCTTTCTATTCTTGAGACATTTTCATTTTTATTCTATTGCCGTTGATTTCAAAATGTAATAGTTTTTATTTTTAGTGTTAATTCTAGCAAGAAAACGCTGCGGTATACATGAAATTCACATGTCCTAAATTAACGGTAACTTTTGCAGTCCTACATTGCTATCAAACTTTACCCCCGAAAAGCCGTGTTGTCCCGTAAATTACAAATGAATAAATACCGAAGGAAATAACCACAACTTAGAGCTTGTATCCATTTTCTGAAAATAATTGTAATTGTGGCAAAATGCCTGTTTGTTTTATTTGTGTAAACTGTTTAAAAATCAAGGATAATTGAGGGCGCTATTCGAAACTAATTTGCATATTTGAATATCTCAGTCATTACACAACGCCCACATAATAACATTGGCCACTAAGCTATTAAGGTAAACACTATTCATAATAAGATCTATTGTAAACTGTGATTAAATAGTTCAATTTATCTATAAATAAGAGATCCCACTCAAGTTGAATTTAAACCAGGTAGGCTATTTAAAGTGCATACAGTTCAAATTAGTGATACTTCAAGTTAAGGTTTTGAATATTAATAGCCTTTCGTGTCCAAATAGTATAAACACGTTTTGTAACGCTATAATAAATTTAGCAAATTACCAATAATGTTATTGTTATTATTGTTATTGCACTTAGTAAACTAGAAAAGACCAGTATTACCAGTGGTTTCCAAATATTATTACAAATGTACAAAAGAGTATTACAAATGTACCCTACCTTAAATTGTTGAGAATGGTACACAAGCCCCCGACAGCAAACGTTCCCATTGCACATACCACACACTACTCTGAAAACTCCCGGCATATTTGACCCCCCCCCCCCCCCATCCCAGGGAGCCTGATCCATTTCTTGGCCGACTCGGAAACTGTTAAATAAAAATTGGATTCTAGCTCGGATTCTGCGTCAGTTAAGTCGACCCATTTATGGGTCATTTTGAACAATATTTCGGGTCACACTGACCCCCAAAACAGTCAGGCCCCCTTTGGACCTTGTTCAATTCCAGCAAGAAGTAGTTTGAAATAATATTCTGCGGTATGTTTGACAATAACTCCTGAACTAAGCGTACTAGAGAGACACAACCTGTACCTGACTCTTCCTTTGGTAATCTTCCATTCAAAAATCAGGCTTTTGGGGCCACTTTGTGCCATCTTCAGACCGGAAATGACCAGCAAGTTGGGATACTCCGAATGATGCCCAACAAAAGTATCTTCAACGGGATTTTTGTACACAGAGCTGCCACAGATCGAAATGGAAAAACAACGACAGTCAAATCACCCTCAGAATAATGCTGGATCTGCTCATCTCATGGGCTCTCACTTTGTCTTCGTTTGTTTTCTTTTCCGTTTTTTGTTTTATTGTGACGTTTTTGTAGGGGATGCGAGCGGCCAAGGAGTATGGCTAATAGGACCACCAATTTTAAAAATAAATATATATTAGATGAGCCAATGTATTGACTTAAATAGTTAACTACAATGATTTGGTGTACATTCATTCTGTTGATTTTTGGGGAGTAACGTTTTTTTTGGGTAAAGCTAAGGCTAGGCTATAACAAAATAAAACTAGTAAATAAAAATCAAGGTAACACAAAATAATGTGCAGTGAATTTGTTTGTTAACGGGGGTGTTATGGGTGTTGCAAAACATTAGCCAAGTCGAGAGAGGATGGTAAGGGAGATTCATACCAACTCTTTGATCATGAAAATTATTGATAATCAAAATTACGTTTTCCCTTCCAGCCTCGCTTTGGTTGTGTTGGTTTGAAATGATACAAACACAATGGCTGAACAGTGATACCCGACGGGCATCAACATTTCGTCTTGATGACTTTGGAATGCATTGCATTATGAATGGCATCTAGAGGTGCCAAAATGTTCTGAAAGTTTGATAAATTTGGTGGTCATGCGTGTACGACGATAGTAAATAATTGGTAGACTTTTTGGAGGAAAGTATAACTGTGGCCTGGAACAGTTGAAAAAAGGGACCAAGTTATTGTGAAAAACTACGTAAACAAGTTTGAAAAATGTACCTTTCTGTAAACGCGCATGCAGGAAATGCGCATGCTCAGATCTACGTAAACAATTGGGATGTCTGGCGCCATCTAGCGCTCCCAAACCTCTAAATGATTTTGTTTTTAAAGAGAAAAAAAAGAAAGATTTTTGTTTTAACTTAGTTGATGCAACTTCAGTTATAACCAACCCCGTACCTTTTGTTACCAATAGAGGGCGCAATAATCACACATACTTACCTTTTCAGGGGTACTAGATGGAAGACGCTTACTTGAGCCGGCTGAGAAAAATAAATAACAGACAAACAAAAATAGAAAAGTTTTAAGTCAAACTGAAACCACAATTAATTAATGCCTAAACTCACCCTCCCGACGTCACCCCAGGACGAGGCCCTAACACCCTGCCCACCACATCCCAAGTTGTAATCCAAGGCTCCCCAAACAAATGAATCTCCCCTTTTTTTTACACTGAAATTTTTAGTCAAATTAAATGCTTCCGAGAATGATATTCAGTTGTTATAAACCAGTTCAATCAATGAGGTATTGGATTGTTTTGTTTCAGATGATTCTCCCTCTAGGGTTGTACTACCTTTTGTTTGACCTACATTTTATGTTCAAGCATTTCACCCCTTTTTGCTATCTTTTATTGACACTTGTTAAGCCCACTCACTGCAAACTTGTTCCAATATCCTCCAACTGCAAATTGGTTTTGTACTTGACTTTCATTCAGTTTAATTGTTCGTTTTGCAAAAGGCAGCGCTTGATAAAGAGTGTTGACCATTTTAAAAAAGGTTTTATTCAATTGCCCGTTATATTGCTTTGAAATACACTGTGCTCTGCGTGTCCTACTTATGTTACAAACTTGTCTAATATTGAAGTACAAGATGGCTGCTGACTGTGAGTGCAAGGTCTGCACTGCAAACACATTACAATGCAGGTTTATTCTAATCCACGGGGAAAACAAAGACACACAAGTACAATTTATTTTCTTTTATTTCACAATAAAAAAAACACACAAAGACACAATTTGTTTTCCTTTATTTCACTGAAGAAAGATACACAAAGCCACATGTCACACATTATAAGCTGGATATGAATTAGAAACACACAACACACTGAAGTGAATTAGGTTAACCATCATTTGACCATAACACTGTTTTGTACAATCTTTGTCTTCTAATCAGTGCTTTCAGTAATGAAGGTTCATGTTTTCCTCGTGATTCATCACAGAGAGTCAAGTTGTAAAACATTGTAATGTGAAATTCGTTATAAGGGTTTCAATCCTAACTAAAATTTGTTAAAGTACAACAAGATTTAATACATTCACAAATAATATTGAGAGAGAGAAGATTGGTTTCACTGTTTTTAGAATCCTATTTTGACTTCCATTGAGGTTTGCATGATTCAATCCAGGCATCCTTTTCCCCACTGACCTTACAACTCAACTTATTGAACAAATACTTGAACCTTTAACTTTTTTTATGAGTCGCCAACCCATGATAAAATGTGTAGTTAGTGACAAAATCTAATGAGTCAATAGAAAACCAACATAAACGTTTTGTATTCTTTATGAGATGTGATGCCTTCATCTCAAACAAGAAAATCAATGAATCTCTGTAGACCTTTATTGCACTGCAGCCTCCTTCTTTGTCACGTTCCCTGCTTGCAATAATAATAGATATCCTCATACCAAAATGGGACCAGACTATTTTGCTCACTCTTAAAACATCTGGGTCATAATTGACTCAATTCCGGGTCGCAGGGGGCCTGACTAAGCGCTTCCTACATTTGCATCATGCAATCAGGGAGATTTTGGTTCGGGTCGCAGGGGACCTGACCAAGAGCTGCCAACATTTGCATCTTGCAATCAGAGAGATTTTGGTTCGGGTCAAGGGGGCCTGACCAAGAGCTGCCAACATTTGCATCTTGCAATCAGAGAGATTTTGGTTCGGGTCGCAGGGGGCCTGACCAAGAGCTGCCAACATTTGCATCTTGCAATCAGAGAGATTTTGGTTTGGGTCACAGGGGGCCTGACCAAGAGCTGCCAACATTTGCATCTTGCAATCAGAGAGATTTTGGTTCGGTAAGCAGGGGGCCTGACCAAGAGCTGCCAACATTTGCATCTTGCAATCAGAGAGATTTTGGTTTGGGTCTCAGGGGGCCTGACCAAGAGCTGCCAACATTTGCATCTTGCAATCAGAGAGATTTTGGTTCGGGTCACAGGGGGCCTGACCAAGAGCTGCCAACATTTGCATCTTGCAATCGGGGAAATGTCTACAACAATCAGATTTAAATTCAGCATAATAGGGATCAAAGTTTCAATAATCGAGAGATTTTCAAATTTGTTGATCAGACCATGAAAATATTGGGTTATTTTCAGGGAACTTTCTGCAGAATCAGGGAGAGTTGGCAGCTCTGCTGACCAACTTATGGGTCAAACTGAAGTGGAATCTGAGCTCAAATCCCATTTAAATCACTTCTGAGTCTGCACCTGGAATTCCAGTCATTTCTGACCAAGGAGTTTTTTAGAGTGTAATTGCAATGTATTGACAATGTAGATGCTTCGAGACAGAGCTGTCTGAGAATAATAATACCTTGCATGTTGCTGCCTTGTTGAACTGAGACGTCAGTTATATCAGGTTGTTCTCTCCCTAGCTCATCACTCTCCACTGCATACAATTAAAACAGAAAGAAAAACAATTGTTAAAAAGATGGTTCAAAATTATGAATGACTGAAAGGCAAAGTACAGGACAGAGCCCTAAACAGACATGAATGGATGCTCTTCAAAGAGCTGGATTACACCAAGGATGAAACATACCTACATCACTCCATAGTAAGTGATGAGACGAAGAAAACTGTTGACCAAGTCGTCATCAGTGGCGTAACAAATGGGGGGGGGGAAACGTGCCCCCCCAAAAAAAAAAAAATTATTGTCAGTGCCCCCCTAATTGGAACCTGCCATTACGTAGATCAAGATCTAGCTTTTTTATAAAGAGCAAATGAAATCTCTAGTTGATTTGCCTATAGCTGATTTGTGCCCCCTCCTAAAATTACCAGCTAGTTATGCTGCTGCAAATTGTCCTCAAACATTTCACTCTCATCAAATTACAAACATGTCCCTTCTTGTCTTCTCTCCATGGGATTTGTGGCTAGAAAGTAGAGTGATAAAGTTGGCTTTTCTGAGAGTTCTTTGCTTCAAAACCAGAATTAATAAATGAAATGAAATGTGTCATTCAAGGTATGAATCATAATTATTGTCTTTTTTAAATGGTGTTTTTTTAGTAATTAGTTTTTAGTTTTTCACCTCGACTTGTTCATCAACATTTCAATCGGTATGCTCTGGTTGTCTTCAGCACCCAATTTCATCAGGAATTATTGCTTTAAGCATTTTTGCTCAGCAAAAATAAGCAGAATACCAGGCAAAGATTGTACATTTGACATGATATTTTAGCTGGTAACCTTATACTGGTATAATTTTGTTGTGCTTAGCTACTTTTTGTGCTTAAGCAACTCTTAGTACCTGTACTTGAATGTCTGAAACACTTACAATCCCGTACCCAGCCTGGACTGAATTGATTTATATCAGAGGTATCCAGATTCCTGAAAACACAAACAAAACTTCTACATCTACAAGATTGCTCTACACTTTGACCCAGTTGAGGCAATGAGTAACTGGTTTTGGATGTGGGAACTGATTGTCTGTGCGTATATGAACAAGGGTCTCAAACCGTTTGGATGCTGTTTTTTGCACTCTTAATCAGAGCAATGATGAAGATCCAATAGGTTAACAAGTCCAGTGAGATCAGACGTCAGTCTTCATCTTGTAGTCTTCCCATAGCTCACCAATCTCCTCTACACCAAAAACACATGGAGCGGATAAAACAGAATAAAGATTAAAACACACATAATTGTAAAGTTCTATGCATTTTTGATAAAGGCAGGAAACAGGATGTTGCTATCATTCTCTCTGGATAAGTTTCCAAGCAAATTTATTTAATTTGGAAAACCCTTTAGCATTTTCTTCTGGCATCAAGGTCATCTGAATTCCAATATTGGAGTTATTAGTGATGAGGTCATATTTCTCCTGAATAATATGACAATCTGAAAACGACTATTTCTTTTGTTTTCAAATTAAGAACAAAATGTGCATTTTGGTTTTAATATGTGTCTTATCTTGAACAGTTTAACTTGTCATCTGTCAAACTACATTCTGTGACTTCTTTTAAAAAACTTGATGATTATCTTGTTTTGGCTAAACACGATCAAATCCTGAATCCTGCCACGGCTCAGCGGCGTAGCCAGGACCCTTTCGGTTGGGGGAGGGGGAGGCCCGAGGGGGGGAGCATTGCTTCTTAGTGTGGGGGGGGGGGGGGGGCAGGGGGCAGGGTTTGTCGGTGGTGGGGTCATGCTTTTATTTTGGAAAAGGGACTCTGGTGGTTTAGGAAGGATATTACAAAACACCGACTTGGCATTGAAAAAGTTACCCCACTTGACCATTGAATCAGTGGTGCAACTGTGGGGGGGGGGGGCACACAATTGAGGTCCGTGCCACCCCCACCCCCCCCCCCCCCCTCAACCCCGATAAGGGGTAACAAGAGAATGATTCTTTTTTAAAGCTTTACTGTGATAATGTTTTTTAAACGATTTCTCTCTTGCACAGAGACAATGTATTTGTTTTTATGAGCATGTCAGATTATTGTACAAATGCATATAAAGATCCATGAAAAAGGGGATTGGTTAGGAATAATGCAAATGGAATCTACAGTGTTAATTGCCCAGATGTGTGTCCCCCCACCCTAGAAAATAGTGTACCACTTTATCCCCCCCTTCCAAATTTACCCACATTTTGGCACTGTATCAAATTACTAACTATCTTCCATCTCAGTTTCTTAGAGTCATTACCATGTTATATTTGTCCCCAATAGCCTAGTATTCAGTGTTTAAAACTACTCAACATCAGGGATTCTTGGAATAAAACAAAGAGGAACTGATAAAAGCGTGAAGAAGGCATTGTAAGATGAAGAAGAGAATGACTTTAGGCGAGTGTTGTAATCCCAATGCATTCAAGCCCACGTACACATAATTTAAAAGCAACGGAAGGCCCTATTGGAATGTCTTTGCAAAAATGAACAGCTAAAGGAGAAACAACTCAGAGAATTGTTGATGGAGAGCATGCAATTCAGGACCAATGTCTAGTGATGACAAGGCAGGAAAAAATTAACAGATAGATAGTTCACTTTACTGAGGATGTTTTACAAAACCAATTCTGTGGAGGGATGACCTCATTAAGATAAAAGAAAGGAATAAATACCAAACAGTTCACAATTGGCTTTGGTAATAGTGCGTTTGAGTTGAGGTCTAAACAGATGTTGACAAAGTAGAATTAGAAAGATAGAGTACATAAATACAAGAACACAGATCCATGACATTTTTGACATAATGATCAAATTTGACAAAACAGTCAAATTCTAGTGTAAGTAACAAATAACAGATTATTTGTTTCTGTCCTGATGAGAATGAAAGTGAAGGACAGTTCAGGTACTCAAGTATGAAACAGACTATTGAACTGTTGGATTGAGGTTCATTCTGATGATAGACTTGGCTCAAGTTGGGTCTGGTGCTAATCGAGTCAATAATGTATGGCTACACAGCTAGCTCTGATGAGCTCTTTTAATGTGCGCCCTCTAGTGTCACTTAGTTGCCAATCCATTGAGTTGGATCACGAATAGCAGCGTTGAAACAAAGTGGTGAAATAAAGCTGTGATGAAGTTTACATACTTGGAGTGCATGCATTGGATTAAAAGCACAACCAAGAACCTGACAAAAGTTTGACTCAGGTCAAGTCTATCCTGATGATAGAAACAAAAACCCAGAAGTTATTTTAGATTTGGAGAAATGTGGAGTACAATCACCTGAGTCCATTGAGGAAAACACAGGAAAGAAAGAAATGTCAAGCCCTCCTTCACAGCTTGCTGTCGAGATTTAAAGATGGATGTTTAATCCAGTTCCATAGAGAAGTAAAGAGAAAGCAAGGTACAGCACTTTGAGTTTGAGAATTAGACAGTGCTAGATGTAGCTCCTACAAAAGCAGACAGTGTTGAAGGTTTTTGAGCAAAACAGTATTTTTTTCATACTGATCAACATTGGCTATAAAATTCCAGAATCAAAAGAATCTGAATGTTGGTGTCCCTTCTGCTTTTTTTTCGATGAAGCACACTGTCAATTAAAAAACTGTGGGGAAAAGTGTTCATGTTATTGATCTTTCTCATTTTCTGATTGTGTGTAGTTAGGTATGTTTCAGTCTACCTTTGAGTCTTTGGAACAGTACCTTACATGTTAAATGGCAAAATTAAATTATAGGTATATAATCTGCAAAAACCCTTCACATGGTGAAACTTTTCATTTTATAAAAGTGACCATTTCAAATGAATGGAAGCTCAGTGCAGTGTTTCAAATGTTGTTGAAGAATTAATCCAACGGTTCACACTATAGTGAATGAGGCTATTTGTAAAGAGTTCAGTATCAATGATAATTTGGTAAGTAGAAGCTAAAATGAAAAGAAATTACCATGTGATGGGTTCTAAATAAGCATTACAAATCAACTCATGATTGGGTAGAAAATGTAAGTTCCAACCAATAAATATGAAAAACCAAACCTCATGATACATTACATAGTGTCTAGATGCAAGAACTACATCAACCTTGTCAGCAAACTTGTGTTTTACAAAATCAGCAGACAATGCCAGACAACTAAACTTAAATTAACCAAATGCCTATTGAAGACAAAAGCTCTCAACTATAATCATGAAATTGATAAAATAATGTAAACGAGATTGGTCAAACTTTAGATTATGAAGCAAGTCAGCATTTAAATTGAATTAGTTATTCTAATGACCATCGCCACAAGAATCCAAGTCCAGCTGCTGACTCAACTCAATCATGACACTTCCAACAAGAAGCAAACGTGAGATAAACCAATAAGTAGTATTGACCAAACTGCTCTTGTAAATCTAACATCCTTGAAGTAAACTTGCTGAAAACATCAGCAAATGATGCATGCAATCTAACGTCTCATTTTGTACTTCAAGTTTGGATGTAATTCTCAAGGGGTCTGTGACATACCCTGTTTGTCTTCAAGTTCTGTCATGAATCTTCAGACCAGGCTTTATTGCCCTTCATTTTCTGAATTGCACATCAAGAGTAAAGAGATTTAGGAGACATTAAACAGCATCATGTCCAAAAAGCACAATTTGTAAAAGTCAGAACTATGATTATGAAATACACATTTTGTTCTGTTTTTCCCTACATTTATTTTAAAATGGTGACAACTTTAAAATCAAGGCCGCAGATCCAGGTGCAGACATGGTCCCAAAATTATAGTGCTGCTCTAAATAAAAAATATTGCTTAAAAAAGTTCTGCTTACCAAAAATGAGCAGGGAACCAGTTATGATTGGTATTTTTGGCTGGTAACCCTTTTCCAGTAAGCAAAATTGTTTAGAAATTGGTAAAATGTTGGGTTTTAAGCTCTATGCAAATTTGCCCTAGTTCCCTAGACAGGTGCTCCAGAGTCGCACTGGACAAAATAGATTAGGAGTGACTCTAGGTCAATCCAAACAAATCTTGGTTTCAGGCAGGCCAACCAACTAAACATAACATTTACATTAGGTTTGGCTCATGACAATCTTGTCTGAAACCAAGACTCTCCAGAGTCATTTCGAGCGACTGCAACAGTCAATCTTTTGACTTCCAGCGCATCCAAGTCACTCCTAACTGTTTCAGACGTTGAACTTTTCATGAAGTAATCAATAATTTGGTTCTGCACGACTGTAGAGCTCCTGTCTGAACCGGGTCTTACAAACACAATAAGCCCCGTCTGATGTCACACTGCATTGAGCTGTAATCATTGGCTTCAAAACCTTTCCCTCCCTTCCCCAATAAGCCCAATTACTTTAATGTAATACTCCTGGAGACAAGTCTTTTGTACACTACAAATGTCAGGACTTGGACTCAATATTCTTATGACCATCGCCACAAGAATCTAAGCCCAGCTGCTGACAAAGTCAAATGTGATGCTCCAGACAAGAAGCAAATCACACCCACATGGATCTAAGATCAGTGTTGACCAAAAGGATGACACAGTGGCCAAACATACTGTTTAAATAAATAAAGATTTATATTGTAAGATTCGGCAGAACACAGGTTGGTCATGTTTATGACAGTCAAGCCTTGGACTCATTATTCTGATGACCATCGCCACAAGAATCTGAATCCAGCTGCTTCTAGTCAGCATCATGTAATTACAAGTTCAGTCAGACTGATCTTGAACGTGATCAGGCCTGATGCTTTATGGAGGCAACTGCCTCCATTGCCACTAGTCATTGCCTTGGTGCCCCTTGACATGCTTCAATAGAAGTTTACTATTTCTTCTTAGAGGTGCCCTTTACCAAGGAGACAAGGTCTTGGTGACCTTGCTGTTTCAAAAACAAAGCATCAGGCCTGCATGATAGTCATTACACTCCCAAAAGGATGTAAGAACACCACTGGTCCATGGGGTGATGACCTGCATGTACATGTGGTGATCAAATGTTTAGTCTGATGAAGATTTGTACCTAAATAATGCAACATCACCACACAGGTCATGCAGGTTGGTCAAACTTATGATGGACTCGGACTCAGTATTCTGATGACCATCGTCACAAGATTCTGAATCCAACTGCTGACAAATTAAATTGTGATAATCCTCCAACAAGAAGCAAAGTACACCCATACATATGAAACATGGATGTATGATCAGTGTTGATATTGGGAGTGACTTATTCATCACACTTTCAATGTTCAGATTTGTACCAAGTGATTTTCCATCACACTGGTTGGTCAAGTTAACAAAAGTCAGACTTTGTACTCATTATTCTGATGACCATCGCCAAAAGAATCTGAATCCAAACTGAATTCCATCATAGTTTTCTTGACCAGAAGAAAATAATGTATTAATTATACATAGAGTACAATAGACCCCCACACAGGTTGGTCAAACTTAAAGAGAATGGATGCATGGAAGTCAGGACTGAATTGGAATTGTTAGTCTGGTGACCATCACCAAACAAATCCAAGTCCAGCTGCTGACTTAACTTAAGCATGAGGCTTCCAAGGGAACAAACTGGGCATTCCCAACATCCCCAAAATAGCTGAGGCACAACATTGAAAACAATACTTGCAGACTGCCTCTCTAAATCTAAACCCCTTGATTCCAACTGAAAATTTGTAAATTAAGTTTTGATGTAATTATCAAGGAGTCTGTATTTATTTATTTTTTGTTATTCATGGAGAATGCATCTTTAGACCAGAAATTGTTGTCTTTCGTTTTCTGAATTGCATATCAAGAGTAAAAGCAAACACATTTCAAGAGATGTTAAACATCAATCATCGTGTCCACAAAGAACAAATGAAAACTTGATTACTTGCGATAAATGAAGCACCCATTTTGGATCCCATCCTGACACCATTTTAAAATAAGAAATACTTTTAACATCACAGTGCTAGATTCAGAGGAAGACAGTTCCCTACCCTACAACCCAGCCCCCCCCCCCAACATTAGATCAACACCTCCAGACTTGACTTTACAATGTATGGGTCAGAAATCATAAAGGTACACAATCACTTTGGACCTTGCATGTGTTTCTCTGGAACAACCTCTGAATCCAACAACATGACCTTATCAATTTAATAATTACATATCAAGTTATAAAACACAAGGGAAACTGACTTGGTAAATTTGTAAAAACTTTGGGTTCAACTAAGACAAATTTACTAGAGCGGGATTTGAACCAATAGCCTCCAGTTTAACAGGCTGGTGCTCTAGCAACTTAGCTATCTAGCCCTATGTTGGCCGTCTCCCCCTGTCTTTGTCAATATCTTTGTTCAGGGATGCCAGTCAGAAGCCATACAACCTTTAACTGCTGGCATGTTAACTTGTTCCGGAATTCGTTGGTTTAAATCACACTCTAGACAATTTGTCTTTGTTCAACCCCAAATTAATAATAATTACTAAGTACAACATTGCTTTACAATCATTATGATTTCAATAACAATGCATAAAAATGAGTTTGCTAATAAACCATTTTCAGAGGCTGAAAACTAAAATCAGTTATCAGCCCAACAATTATATACCTTACACACAGGTCTTTGTCATCTAGTTGGTGGATTATGCGTCACCTGTCATCCAATATTTTGGCATTTATTTACTGCTGTAATGCTCCACAAGTTAATATTGTAGTCCAATATGGAAACTACAAGATGATTTGCAGTTTCTTTCCCATAATAACTGTTCCCTGCCCATTTGTCCAAACAAGGAAAGGTCCTATATTACAGCGGACAATGTTGATGTCCAAACAGAGTCATCCAAGTTGTTCAGATGTGTGTTTTTGTGAAAGGTTTTCAGAGAAAGGGGTAGATGAGTTTTCTTGTCTATTTTGTGTTTATCGAACAAATTTCAAATGACAAGGATCACTATGTGAGTATGTGTTTCCATGAAACAAATATTGAATGCATTTGGTTTGTGCATTGTGTTGTAGAATATAATCACTCATTAAAACCTGGCTTTTCCAGATTTACCCTTGTGATTATATTCTGCAATAATGCACTCATATGCCTCCAATATTTGTAAAATAAATGACCATCCAGTATTTCTAACATGTACATAGAGCTACATCAAATACTATCCACATATCTAATTACATACATTTTGATACAAAAAGTCTTTGGGAAAAAGTTCACATTATTAAACAGCTTACTAGTTTCTTGTAAATTCTTAGGTACTGCTTCTGTATATCAGAAGATTGAAGGCATGTGATTATGTAAAAAGTGTTTGGAATATATGTACTTATGGATTATCTCATACATTCCTTAGTTTAAACCCTCCTCTACATTTTTCAGTGAGTTGACCAACCATTAAATTTGAAACCATGCAAATGCACAGGTTGGGTAGAGTGGAAAATCTGAGCAAAAACTTGTTTTTATACAGACAAAAGCTTGTACAACATGTGTGTTCTGTGTAGAATTTGGTTTTTTTTTCATTCAAATATTCCATAAAATGGTCACACAGTAGGAGGGCTTGATAGCATTTGTATGTTGTTCTTTTGTACAAATAGATGACCTATGCAACCAATTAGGTCTGACCAAATCACTGTGCGTACCCCGCCGTCGAGTCAGCAATTTAAGGGTTCTGGACCCCGCCAACCCTTGGTTCGCAGGTGGCATAGTACCACAGCGCAGGGAGGCCATTCCCCAACCTGGTGTACAAGAACATCATTTGACAGAAACAAACTTTACAGTCTGGAGAGCAATTTTGTTGATGACCCAATCCAATCATCCTCAGTTGCATGATGCCATTCATCCTCTGATCTACACATAGTTGAATCATCCTATGCCCTCAATCCTTCAATTCCATACAGTATAATACATTCATTCCTTCTTTATCAACTAAGTCTTGAATTCCAAGACTTAGACCAAAATCCAGGCCTGGAAATACACGGAGGCCACGTAGGCCATGGCTTCTGTTGCCCCTGGTCTTGGCCTTGGTGACCCTTCAGAAGTTTTACATAGACTTTAAAATTTTCTACTTAAGGGAAGTGCCTTTTGCAAAATGAAAATGACCTTTGCCCTCTCAAAGATGAAATTCCAGGCCTGAAAATCCTCAAAAAATATACGAAACATAACCTGGATGTCTGATCATTGCTTTAGGGTTATAGTTTAACTTTATAGTTTGACAATAGCAATGATCAGGGAAGATAAATAGCCATAATGGAAGTTAATGTAAATTTCTGAACATTAGTCACCCAGACTATAAGTCACAGCATCAGAATTTCTTTTTTAAATTTAAGATGCCTGTGTATAAGCCAGCACCCAGTTGTATTATCAAATGCACAAAACACGTTAATTTGTTTTCTATTTCGGACATTCATTTGTAAATGTTGGTACCAGACCAGGGCTCGATTTCACAAAGCACTCAGATTCATTTTCAGATTAGTTGTTAATATTGCCATTATGATTTGTGTAATTGACATCACACTTTGCTTGGCAAATAAAATTGATGCACATCTTAAGACAATTCTAAACCTTTTTGTAAAATCCAACCCAGATACCAATCAGACTAATTTGCTGCTATGATTTTAGCCAAAATGGTTTAAGAACTAATGTAGAAGCTGCCCATATTACGAGCCACAGAGCTTGATGCCGGCGTAAAAATAAATTCATAAGCCGCGGCTAATATTCAGAAAACTACGGAAACAGCCCTCTAGATCTGTTATTCACTTTATCAGTAAAGGGGCTGTATCGTCATGATCTAAGCAGGCAGTGGTTGTACATCATTGATAAACTCTCACCCAGTTACTGCACACACACTCTCCATAGATATGATACAGAGGTAAGGCGCATGTGTGCAGTAACTGGGTGTGAGTTCATAATTCCATGTACAGCCACAGGCCTGCATTGATCATGACGACACAGCCCCTTTATAAAGATGTTTAACTTATCAAACCAAGCTCTTAAAGTTTCATTTAAATCCATTACAACTCTTGGCCAAAAAGAAACAACTACATACATACCCTACATAGAGATTTTGCAAAATATCATTTACAACTGACCACTGATCAATTTAGTTGTAATGGTTTTGGAACATGGTAGTCTGGAGAAAAAATTGTGACACGCCGGATTAAAGCACCAAACTTTGCACACTTGTTTTAGGAGTCCCATAGAAGCATAATAGAGGGGGGTGCCCGGTCTGTCATCTCCAGGTCAGTAAACTAAAGGGATCAACTTTTTCCACATAGCTCTGCCTGAGTGTCTGAAATAGGAGCTGCTTGGTCATTTGTTATAAGTTTAATGATATGCGGAAGCGGCCCTCTATTGGTGAAAAAATGATAGGCAGTATCATAATACCGCATGACGTTTGACCTCAGCCTGACCTTGACCTAGGTCACCCAAACCGGGCACCCCCCTCTAGAATGATTCTATGGTTCCTATAGAATAACTGTACAAAATTTGGTGCTTTAATCCATCGTGTCAAGATTTTTCCCAAAACTGGCCCTTAGCCACCGGACTATGGGAGTATGGTTTGATTTCCAATGTTACACTTACTGTTTTCATTCATAACATCATAAGACTCAATAGAAGACTAAATAATCACCTGACCACAGGAACTTGTGATCATGGCGCAATTGCCTGTCACTTCTTACTGTGGAAGTCTGTGCTTATGCCCAGCCAAGGCCCATAGAAGTATGCGCTTTATGGGGCGCTGTAAGCGCAGAATTCTCTGGTAAGCAGCGCCAGGAAATTGTGCCAAGGTTTCTCTTGGAAATGTTTTCAGTTAAATGATTAAAATGCTGAGGAGGCAGAAGTAGAATAGTTGAAATAATCCAATATGTGGGAGAATGGAAAAGATGCACAAGGCTTAATCAATTGAACAATCATATTTTGTGTAGACTTTTGTTATATCTTTGGCATGATTGTCTAAAATTTTTCAATTTGTCATTCAACAAATTTTCAAATCAGAAATATCTTCATCAATGAAAGAAATTAAGAACCTCTCAAGGTGAGATAATTACAGGAGAGATGAAAGCTCAAATTGACAGCAGACTGTAACTAAAGAAATAGGCTGACATTGTAAGAAAGAATTAAAGGTAGAAAGAATTAAAGCAATCCTCCAAAGGAGTAAAGATGAAATATTTGAGGACAACAGCTGTCTAAAATAGAAGATTAACCATTTGCAAAGTTCCAAGATGTAACAATGTGAAGAAGATGCACATAGAGTTTTGCATCCCAACACATTAAAGACATAAGAAACACTTTGTTTTTTCTCTCAGGGGATAAGGGGATTAAACACACAAAGGATGACAATTGTGTACCACTTCATCCTTCCCTCTTCATCCTCTCATATATGGCTACAGAGGATGCCAAAAAGAGTTTGTCAAAACCCAAACTGAATAAAACAATAGAGGGACATTAGATGGACAGTGTCCTCTAGGAGTAGGTAGTGCTCAGGACTGAGGGGAATGTTTATCCTACCAAAAAGGGACATCCAACACTATGATAAGATTGAAGGAAAATGTTGCATGAGGCAGGCATCAACATCCCTCAGTAGAGCAGAACATAAACTGAGAGGAGCAGACATAAAATGAAAGAAGAAAACACATGGCAATCAATCAATCAATCGTCAGACATTTGTAGAGCACCATCATTTAAGTTGCCTATTCCAAGGCTCTCAGCAAGGTGAAGGAAAAATTGAAGACAGACAGGTTTACAGAATTTCATGTGGAGATGACAAGAGCAATGGACTAAATGCGAGCAGATTCCAAGAGATGAGTCCTAAGCTGACTTTTGAAGAACAGTACGGAGTCAAGAGTACAGAGTTGATAGGGGAGATCATTCCTTAGCTTTGTTGCACATTAACATTATATCCCAAGTTAACCTTTTTTTCCATGGCCACGTTATATTTTATCTGTTTTTAAGCAAGACCTCATGGACTAGCTTAATACTTTAGTTCCAGTCACCTGAGTGACCCTAAAGTTTCCTTTTAAGCAACAAACATCATTTGTTCTGATACATGTTTGGAGACTTACTGTTTTGTCAACAATACTGTATCTGACCTCAAGGTTTGTCCAGAACTGCAGTAAAGATTAAAAAGAAGCTTGACAAACCAAAAAACAAAACAAACACAACAACTGCCTATGCCCCCCCCCCCCCACACTCCCCCTTGTAACCCCTACCAAACTAAACTACTACCTATTTAACACTGATTCATAGTCAAATTCGCCCTGTGGTGTGAGCTTCACAAATTCTCTTGTGGTGAGGCAGTGCTATCTGTGCAGCATTTTCAACACTCTGGATGTGTTTTTGAATGTCTTCAAGTTATCCAAAACTGTCATGACTAGTCTGTCATCTTACTCACCATTTGCCAAATTAATGGTCATTTATTTTGATCTCAAACACAAACCATGAACGTGACAACACTGCTGTGTTTGAAAAAGCTTTCCAATGGTTGTTTAATGAGATTACAGCTTGCAGCTAGACTTCTCATGATATGTGTTGCTGTTGGTTGTGCTCTCATCAAACAGCAGTCAGGAAGCTTTTGCGATTCATGTTTTTTCAAAATGGTTGAAATTGTTTGAAATGTTGTTGGAAGAGCCAGTTGGAGATTGCACAAATAGTAGGAAATTTAAATAACTGGACAAATATTCTGTTCCAATGATGCTTCTCATTGAATAAAAAACAAGAATGAAACTGTTGCTTTCAACCTGTTGATGAGAAAAAGACTTTTGAGTGATTTCAATCACATGACTTACCTCCAGTAGCATTTTGCCTGCCTGATGAAGATGCTGTAATCTCTTATCTAACAGTGGGATATCAGTGACTGTTGATGAGTGGAAGATGTGGTTGTAGTTGCTTCATGGTGATACAGGAGAAGTAAGAGGCTGAGGTGATTGGGATGTCTTCCTGTTTGAAAGACAATATGTTTTGACTATTTGGGTGTACATGAACTTTATAAATTAAACATATTAAATCAATCCAGTCCCATTGTGTTAGTTTCGCTCAGTTCCAGTGCCTGAACCCAAGGCGCTGGCATGGACTGCCGTACATGCTCATTAAACCCTCTCTCCTGACCTAGCAATCATCAGTCACAGCTTCCTGTTTTGGAAAGAGTCATTCTCTATCATTAAATATAGTTGTGTTGTGTAAATCCATTGCAAGTAATTTTTGTCATTCTTGTGACTTGTGACTTGTGCTGAATATAGGAATTTATTGCAACAGTAGTAATTTTCTTGGAAAGTTTTATTCTTCTTGCGACTTTGGTTTTTAACAAAAATGTTTTAAGTTACAGTTTCATTATCACACCATGTGCGTGCGCTGTGATTGTGTGCATTGTGCTTAACAGTAGTACACATCAGTCCCATCATGCATCACTACATCATGAACAAAAAGCAAGTAGGAACTCATTAGCCCATCTCAGGCAGGGCTCATAATTTACACTGGGAAGTAGGCCCAAGGCCAGTGAGTTTAGTGTTGGGCCAGTAAGTTCATTACTAAACAAGACCAGCAGCCTTCTGTTTTTTAATTGAATAATAATGCGCCACTGTTTATAGTACCTTAAAAAAAAAAGACAAATGTTGTTCATGTTGACTTTGGGTCTGACAATTTTCTTGCAATTTGTTGAGTAACGATGTATACTAACCCAAATTAAAAATGAGATGAATTTGATTTTGGAACTTATTTCTCATAATTTTTATCTTGGTCTGAGTAAAAAATGTCCGGTTCAGTAAAAGATTTTAGCTACAAGCAATGCAGTCTTGTGGATTTTTTCCTTGAATTTGTGACCTACCCGTCAGATTTGAACAAGAACAGTTTTATGGGCTGAGCTATTGTGAAACCTGAAAGTCAGCGACTGAGACCAAATCATTTAAAGGGGGCTTTGTCATCATGATCAAAGCAGGCCTGTGGCTGTACATGGAATTATAATAATACCTCACCCGGTTACTGCATGCGTGCAATCCATAGAGTTGATACAGAAGGAGGGCGCACACGTCCAGTTGCTGGGTGAGAGTTCATAATTCCATGTACAGCCACCAGGCCTGCTTTGAGAATGACATCACAGCCCCTTTAAGATCAAGATCCAAACCAGCCCTCCTGATGGGGAGACCTCCCCTTTAGAGACCAAGTCTTCAATCGAGAGAGACTGAGACTAAGACCAAAATAAGGTCTTGAGACCGGGACCAAGTCTTGAGATCTTGCACAATAAACATGCACAGTGAGTGCTTTAAAAAAATGCAAATCAAGAATCAATCATTAAGGGACAAAAGCTACAGATAAGAAAAGTGTCCTATGTTTCTAAAGTAAATGTTTGATCCTAAATACTTCAGCAACACATACTTACATCCAGGGCCTTAGTGATTGCAGCACACAAGGCCCAGTAGCTGCTGTGCTTGCCCCTCATTCAGTAGTCTACTAAGAATCTCTAGTCATTGGTCAACTCCCAGAAGGAGAAATTCAATGTGTCTACCACAAAGATCCTGTATAAAAACAAGAAAACATACAACTATGGATGAATCACAATCGGCATTTGAGTAGGATCCTAACCAGCCTCGCTACCATGGGCAGCGCGCCGTATCGATACCTCTCGTCACTAACCCCTGGTAGGGATGTACTGGAAAACAGCGCTGACTGGCTCTCAAAAGTGACTACTTTGCATGCACGCTTTTTAAAAACTTGTGATCGCTTGTATTGCGATTGTAGGACGCTTAGTACAGGCACATCAAACTGCAAGTATTTTGACCTGATTCTATTTTAAATGAATCATGTTCTTGCACGGTCACCCTAAACTGCATACAGTTAGACATATCAAAAAATCAGAGAAGAATGACAGAGGACCAGTTGCCTTTTGACTTGATGCCTCTTTAAGGGGTAACCATTCTTGAGCGTGCGCATAGAATGGATCGGCCTCAGGTCTAATGAACCAAGTCCAGGGGTTATGATCAAGCTAGGCATGCTGGGGAAAAGTGGCGCGGCAAGATCAATTCAATCATCCCTGGGAACAAGGTTGAATCCTAACTTAAAGAGCCGCTTCAACACAAGACCAAAAAAAGAGCACAAAATTTAATTTCCTTTCTCTTGCATTTATGTAACTATAAAAATGATATACGACTGCCTCTTTCCAAGGGATCTTTTTTTGATGGATGTTTGGTCTTTATAGTTTACTGATCTATTACATTCCTCTTGAGGAACTGGTGGCTATAAATACTTTTTGCTGATCTTAGTTAAATGGAAATTTCAAGCAATTATTTCATCTATGACCCCAACTTCAATAGGAATTTATGTCAACACTGTAAGAATTCAAAGTGCCAGTTCCTGTCTCTGTGTATATTCAACCAACCTTTCTTCTGGACTAAAGATAAAATTGGAGCTAAATCAAAGGAGATAAAGTTAAAGTTGGAGAATGGTATTTTTGCCTTCAATGCATACATCATGGTCTTTGAAATCTTGTTGGAATCATGGTTGAATTTTTGAGCACCTCAAATTTTACTTACAAAGGCCTGCAAGATGTGGCTTTTTCACTATAAACAAAATGACACTTCTGAGGTTTTTCGCTACAACACTACAATTGTTTGGTACAATAATCAAAATTTACTCACTAAATGTTGTTCTTTACTTGTCAGCAGAAGGCTGGGTAGCGTGACGATGTCTTCAATCACAATCTTGCCTGTAAAAATGGCATCCTGGATGAAAAAACAATCAGGGGGTAGCATGTCAATTACTTTTCTGTCACATAAAATTCTCACTTGTCTGAGAATCTATGTTCAGCCTGTTCAGCTGTGTAAAGGCTTTGCCTCAACGCCTTTGTTTATGCGTGTCTCCCAAGATGGAATGGTATATATGTATTACCCAAAAAAGCTCTTCAAAATTGTACATTTTCAAGATTAATACCTGCTGACAGTTAGAGGAAAAAAACTCTTCAAAAAGATCGTTAAAAATATGATTTTGATAAGTGTAACCAGGGATATTTCCTTGCTTCGCAGCTACATGCACCCCTTAATGAAAATTATGATATAATGGTCATTGAGGTTTGTTCACAACATCAACTTAGCTTGAAGAATAAAACCAGAGAAACCTCTGAACCTTCCCCATATCACAATCTATGTTTGAATACACAGAGAGCCTATGAAATGATTTACTATAATGTACCTTTAGCCTGTGCTGACATGCGCCCTCTAAGTCCGGTTTGATTTGCAAAAGTAGAAATCCCTTCGAACACAACAACTCGATATTTGAATGCATGCGTAGATACCACAAGTTAACAGTGTAGGAACGACAGCCACAAATCCAAACCTTCTGATATGACTAACACATTTTTTGGGCTCCCGAACTTCTTATTAGTAAGACCATTACACAAATCTTTAAACAAAAACCCCAGAAAGCCAAGTACTGAGGCTTAGTCAGTGTAGCCCTGCTTCCTAGACCTGTCATTTAAACCAATCTGACCTTTTAAACACAAACCAACTCATCAAACCCTTGTAACGTACTCACAACCCTTGTAACTCATAGTTTACAGAAACCCATTTGAAATAATATGAAAAAACTAAGTCCTCTCTTTTTAGAACAACAAACAGTTGACCTTTTAATTTTGCCAAGACATCGGTTAAACAAGAAAGTAATATGCAAAAACATTTTGATACTTCAATCCAACTTCACATCAAAACAGTAAAAAGGTCGGTAAATAAGGAAGCGGCACTGTAAAATTCTGAAGTCACAACAAAAACAACTTGGATTCCCTTTTAATGATAGCCACAAAAACAAATAGTTGTTAGCGTTTGACTTTGTCTTGTAAAGCAAGGCAACCACTTCCCACTAGGCATCCGTACAGAAGTGATATCATTGTGTATAGGGAATCACCAGAAAAGAAGCCCCTGATTTCATTATAATTATAGGAAGAGACATGACGCGTCTAGACTGTAACTGGGCCTGTTAGTACTGTAACGGTGCGGACCAGATTGTCATTGGATGGAACATTGGCACAGCATAATAGTGCGCTTTATTGTTTCTTTGTGTGCCACGAAATGTTTTGATTTAATTCGTTCTAATTGATAAGATATTGATAGGACGTGTAAATATGGAGGTGATAAAGTTACGTGTGTTTATGAGCATTGTTATGACCGCGTTGATCTGTAAGGCAGAATTTCAGTATTTCAACTTGAACCCACAGAGTGTTACAGTCACAGAGGGGAGTAATGTAACACTCACTTGTGGATCGGTGTATTTAACAACCTGTTATACTTATGGTTTCAGTTGGAAGAGAAAATTTAATCAACATTCTGGCATTGAACACATTTCTAGTTGTTCCCATATAAGATCAAACTTTGCAAGACGTAGAGATATTGTTGTTGAGCAGGACAGTGAGCGCTATCAGCTGCAAATCAATAACGTCCAATGAGATGACAGTGGGACTTATTGGTGTAATATGATTGAGACAAAAAGAAATAGGCAACACAACAGTGAGACAGCCTTATTGACAGTTAATCCACTTCTCCCAGAGTATAAACCTTCTTGTAACATTTATCCAAGTCAACCAAGAGTCGATGAAACCGTCTCGTTGGAATGCACTCTCTCAGAACGCGACCCTCAGAGCCCGTTGACCTGGTTGGAATCCACATCAAGCGGTCTTATCCAGATTGAAGATAAAACAGAAGTCTATCCAGGTGAGATTTACGCAGTTGAGCGTGAGTTGACCGAGTCTGATAATATGAGGGAGTTTACATGTGTAGCTGGTCCCCACCTTAATGGTCCAAATTGCTCCATTACGCCTCTTCAGATACCAACAACTGTCTCAATCTCACCCTCTCATTTGACGCTACTTGAACACCAGAACGCAACATTCACGTGTGACTTGAAGTCTACACCACAACAGCTAGCAGATAGGTATAAATGGCGTGTGTTCCAGGTTGACAAAGGCGAAGTAAAGGTTAACCGAGACACAGTGCAGAACCTTGATGGTCGGTTTAAACTTGACCAAAATGGACAAACTCTTCAGATTATCGACGTAACTCTTCGAGAATTCAACTTTTCTAAGATCAGATGCATTGCATTTCAAGGCAGTACACCAATTTCAAGCGTCAATGATTCACTGTTATTTGTCTTGCCTTTAACCACATCCACACCAAAGACAACGATAATTTCAGTTACTTTTCCAGATAATCTAGCCCACAACACCTTGCAAGGCTCTGGTGTTATAATTATTGTTGGTGGAATCATTGGTGCAATCTTTTTTCTGATAATCATACCTTTGCTTGGATGCTACTTGATTAAACACAAACACAACTCCACCGGACCAGGGCAGACGACGGCTACACGTGAGCAGAGACGGCCTACAGGTGAGAGAATAACTGTGAGCAGCGAGGATCAAAATGGTCAAACGTACAACGAAATCCCGTTGGATGTTGCAGGAGATCGGAATGCCAGGATGTCAAGTAGTTCTGAGCAAGAGGCTGAAGTGTTATTTATACACGTGCGCCGATAAGACGGGACGTACTGAAATCAAGAGATATGTCGTGCTTGCTCCATCAACAACTGGTCAAGATGGTTACACAGTCACTAATGGAGAAAGCATGGACAAGGAGATTGGACATGCAAGCTAGGGACCAAGCGATATACACAATGGTGAACAAACCTATGAAAGCCAAACCAAACCACCCAGGGAAGAGTGACCGTCACAAAGTCAATCAACTACCAGATGAGGACGGCAAAGAATCAGACACACCCATCAAAAACGATGTTGAGTCACGCAAGAAAAACATGGAGGGATTGGTATATGCGGACTTGGACCTACATCGCCCCTCATCAGCCAGAAACACAGAAACACTTCAGTCGGAGGAGCAGAGTGAGTATGCTGAAATCCGTCGTGATAAATAGGTAACTAGTGGTTTGCAAAGTTCTTGTCTGGTTCTACTCCAGCTAAGGTATGGTTGAGATACCTGCTACTTGATTAAACACAAACACAATAAGGGTATTATAAAGGATTGGTAGAGCTGAAACAAAATGGTCACAGTGTTCATGTTTTGTTTGAGTAATCATATACATTGATAATTATATCGGCTAAATCCGTTGTGTTAGTCCGGAGAAATTAGTGTAAAACCATGCACAGTTTTCCAAATGTAAACACATTGTCCTTAATTTTGGTGGAAACAACCGAAATCAGATGATGCGTTTTTTAAAAATGTTTATATACAGGTTTTTAGACACAGTTTTCTCGAACATGACTTTGTTTTAGAGGGAATATTTCGCACATAAAAATGGTTCTTTTATGATTGTCATAATCAGCCAGATTTCAGACGAAACTTAAACAAACACATTGGCGTACACTGTGTGCATGCTTTCTTTCATAAAGAACGACTGAGTCGCAAGACTGATGGCTGAAATATCAGAGTGTGGGTCAAATCCTGGTCATGACAATTGCAAGAAACTTAACTAAATAAATGCTTCTTTTCACCCAGAGGTAATTGGGTACCAATGAGGTCAGAGATGCTTAAGTAATTGTTTTAGCTCAGTGCGCTACTTGGCAGCACAGGCTGTATACTCCAGAGGGAGCTGATGCATGATGGTTTAAGGATTGAAAGAAATCGCCCAGTGATCAGGGCTAATAATATTGGAGCGCCAGCTATATAAGAGGTCACTACTATTATTATTATGCCAATATTCATAGCACAAGTCGCACAATAACGCGACGGTTCGTGTCAATTTTCGAGACTAAATCCCAAATCGTATTTTTAAGATCGCATCTCATAATGGTCAAAGATGTCATAAACATCAGGGATCTTTTAATTTAAACAGACACCTCTATCGAAGAAATAACCGGACAACCTTTTTGTATGTCTGAACTACACCATCTCCCAAAACAGTTCGAAAATAAACGAATGAATAAGCACATTTGACCACACCAAGTTAATCACTTTTCAACTCGAATGTAAAGCGTATGTTTGTGCATTTTGGATTTATCATCATCTCCTTCATTTTGTGTGCGTAACTTTGTCTAAGAATCAAAATACGGTACTTTGTTATTCTGCAGTCAAGCCGAATTTCAAATATTATGTTATGTCGCGTAGCTTTAAAAACGTAAACCAAAGCCAACAATTTTTAAGCATGAAGCTGTCTAAAAAGCACACATTGTTTATTCATAATGTTTAAGATTAGGGCGTTTCTTTCCCATCTGTAAAATTAAATAATTTTAAATTCATATATTGAATGTTGACCAGGATTTTCCAACCAAGAGTTCCTTTAAGAAAAAAAATAATAATAACAATAATTACACTGAAAAGCATTTTTATATTAATGACTGTTTTTGTACAGTCAGTCATTCAACTTCCACAAGGAAACGGAACCATTGTTAAAAAAATACAAAGTTGGGTCCTTGTTTAGTGTTTGTGGTTTAAAATACATAGGCAGTACAGGAAATGGATGTGGGACACTTTCTGGCTGAACGTAAAGTAGGAAAAAACAAAACACTTTCGATTTAACACAGCCCACTTATACATTAGATTATAAACAATTTTAGTTCCTTTTCCAGATTTTAATTAGTTTCATTTTCTAAATTCATATTACTACAAAATGTCACAGAAATATTTATCTGATTTTTGTGCACTTCTGTACAGGGTCCCATGTATTTCATTGTTTTCTCCAGTTACAAACCCACAGCGAGTTGACTGACCTCCATGTCCTAGACTGGACCATTCCAGGAGGGGAGGTCGGTTTCCAGGATTTTTTTTTTTTTTTTGTCGGCTGGGATTTTTTGCTATTTGCTGTTTTACTCAAATGGGCTGACTTTTTACAATTACATTATTGTAATGCACTTTTAAAATATTAATGCATTATGTTTTAACATAATTTTAAATCCTCTGCATAAGGAATAAGTTATTAACGAGTTGATTTTTACAAAACTTCTTGAGAGAAAGAAGGGTAAAAATAAACCAGTGGAGAGAACCGGTTATTTTTTATATACAAATTTTGTTTTTTTTAATTGCGGGGGAGCATTTTTTGTACCCATATTGTGTTTACTCAATAAATACTTACAGATGTCAAATCAAGTTATCATATTTAGCCTATCATAACCAAGATATTGTTTCCAAACTATTTAATTTTTGTACACGACAGAGAAACCTTGTAGGTAAATGTAGCAGTTAATTACTCAGTGTATTTAATGTTAGCTGTTATAATTATATAAGTCATTGCTTGTTTGATTGAATTTAAAGTTTGTAGTGTTATATGCTTAATACAAAGTTTGTTGATACTGGCATAAGTACTTTTCAGAGTAACAACTTTTAGGATTAATATTCTCATTGAGGAACTGTCATTTCTTAACACAATAGTTATAGTCGGCTATGCATGTTTCCATGTCAAGCAGCTAACTGGCAGTTCAGAAGCATTACACTAGACTTTTGTTTCTGTCTTTGCCTTTGCTGGTGTGGCAGGAGATTCTGTGCCCCACTCCCCCCCCCCCCACCCACAGTGAAATGTGTCAACATTTCTTGGAATCAACTTCATTCAGCCCAAGTTGATTTACCATATGGGGACACATGCACACATACCGGGTGACAACATCCCATAAGACACCGGGCTTGGTCACATTAGTGTATTATTTATTATGAACAATGATTTGAACCCTGCTTCAGCTAAGCTTACCAGCTTTGTGGAGTTGGGTGAACGTCTTATGCAACATTATTGTGTACAATTATGCGATAAACGCTAAAGGCCTCTATCGACCGCCGGAGAAACCTCCGTTCATTTCAATAAAACGGAGGCGATAATTTATGCAAACTTATTAATATATGTGATTATTTAGATTATTGCAATCGCAATAAGTAAAAGGTAATTGTATGGTCTTTTATGCAATTTGCTAAACTTTGACGGTACATCAGACAGAATTGTTTCAACTGGTTTCTGAATTATAATCAGTGGGTGAAGTTCCGAGTGAAACTGTTCCTTTCAGATAAATCCCTAATCGAAATAATGAATTGGACCTACAGTAGCTATGCCGTTTGAAGTTGGTTGAAAGATTCATATTCTTTATTTATGCTTATAAATAACTAGTTTATTAGTGCTAATGTTTATTGTTTAAAAGCGTGGATATGGAAGGTTGTACATTACCCACTTTACAACAAAGCGGGCGTATTAATAAATTAATAATTATTTCAAAATAGAAAGGAAAATATTAGAAAAATACATTAAAGCAAACTGTAAGACTCGCAGACGTTTCAACGTTGGGAAAAATTAGAGAGTGTTTGATGTAAAATTTGCATCTGGGATAAAAAAATTTATTTGTGTCTTACCTATACGTCCGTGAGTGTCTTGCCCGAAACCTCGGCACTTTCCTGAGTGAGTCCTGTGAAAAAAAGACAAAAAAAGTAAAACAAATGCACTTTATTTTGTTTCGTTCACACAGTTGGGGGGGGGGGGGGGAGGCGAATACGTGCAAGGAAACCCAAGACACCCTAATGTTTAACTACACAAAAGATTTGACGGTGTCTTCTGTTCCAGGTGAATAACAATGATTGCGTAATTCTTTTGTCTTAATCTGATGTTCCACTGAATGGCATCCATTCAAGTTTGAATGAATCCAGAATTGTTTATGTAAAGGTTTATAATTGACTCTGTTATTATTATTGTAAGATGCATGTTTACTGATAGCGATATTAATTAATTAAATTGAAGCTTCACGCTTGTAAATACAGAAAGAGAAGTGAAGATATTTGGTGTATAACAATTGTTGTGTTTTTTTGTTTGGTTGAACAAACTTCCTCAAGATATTCCTAATATTTCCAGTTACTCTCAAAACTCACCTTTTGCAGATGTAGTTTTTTAATTCATAGTTTAGATTGACTTGGTGCATTACAAATGCCTACTATTATTAATTATTATAAATATTATGCGAACAAAATATAATTTTGTCTCCTATGTTGTATGATTTGGACAGCGCTGAAACTAAGGCACAGCTTTAGGGGGTGGGGCATATAATTAGGGAGTGCACCATTTTATTTCTAGGGGGAGGGGCACTTCAGGCCTATTAAAACCTAGTTTCCATTTGCATTTGGCCTAAAGCCCTCAAGGGAGTTGGAATAGCTGTATGGCACAGTAGGATTTTGCAATTTTTGTAATTACTCCCTTCATACAAGTAAAACACAAAATTCCCTCTATGATATTTCCAACTGTACCATTGAGAAACATACTGGAGAAGTTGAATGGCCTGGGTTGGGTTACCCTGTTCAGCTTGTATGAATTCCCTATGGCTTTGTGTAGTAAGCAGTCCTTGGTAATTGACAGATGTATTGGCTCAGCCACAGTGACCTATGACCCATTACTAAGATGCACAGCTGTTGTTAGTTTGTGGTTTTTCAGTGGCAATATGGGAGCCATCAATTCTAGATCATTGGGGGGGGGGGGGGCATGGAAGGTTTGGAGGAGCCTGGGAATCTTCCTAACAAGCTTGAATGAAACAAGCTTGGCTGTAGTCATAACAAAGCATGCTGGACTCTCTGTGTGTGGTGGGTTAACAATCTTGTGAATAGAGAGGTGTTTCCACAACTATTTTTAGCCAAGCAGAGTAAGGTGGTGTGCTCACCCCCCCCCCCCCCACTGGATTGTTTTGTTTTCCCCGTTATTTATATTCCCTTGCGGAGGAGGTGGTGGTTATTTTTTGTCTTTTTTCTTGTTCTTGATAAGACTTGGTAGGAGCATGGAGGGTACCTCCATGACTGGAGTAGATTTCAGAGAATTAGTGATTAGTCATTATGGTAACATTTATTACAGAGTGTAAACAAAGTTGTGGGCAGTGGTGGGGGACAGGATTCTAGGAGACTTGGTAGGGATTAGGTCAGATTAATTATAAACAAGCAGATAAACAGGTGAAAATGACGGTTTATACATTTTTACAGACATACTGTCAATGCACTAATAAGCTTTAATTATCAAATGAATTACCAACATAAACATTGGAAATGATTTGTTGCTTTCATAGTTCCTAAAGAACATCTCTAGTACCTCTGAGGCATCTTAGGCTCGATTATAATGAGATTATAGCTTCATACCCCGGGTGTATTACGATTTCCTAAAACCTTCTGTAGCTCACAGCTATTGATGTGGTAGCGAATAACAAATTACGTCACACGGACTGCAGGTCTCTTTTTTTTCAAAATGGCTTCCACCAGTTGAAATTGTTTCAATTGTCCTGATAGAAAGAGCCAATTGGGCAGGAGATGATTGCATTGAAGTTAGGAATTTTTTTTTTCACATCTTGCTTCCCTTGGAAAAAAAAGCTGTTTCTTTCAATCTGTTGTTGAGAACAAAACTTGTGAGTGATTTTCAATCACATGACCTACCTCCAGTAGCATTTTGCCTGCCTGATGAAGATGCTGTACTCTCTTATCTAACAGTGGGATATCAGCGTCTGTTGATGAGTGGAAGATGTGGTTGTAGTTGCTTCATGGTGATACAGGAGAAGTAAGAGGCTGAGGTGATTGGGATGTCTTCCTGTTTGAAAGACAATATGTTTTGACTATTTGGGTGTACATGAACTTTATAAATTAAACATATTAAATCAATCCAGTCCCATTGTGTTAGTTTCGCTCAGTTCCAGCGCCTGAACCCAAGTCGCTGGGATGGACTGCCGTACATGCTCATTAAACCCTCTCTCCTGACCTAGCAATCATCAGTCACAGCTTCCTGTTTTGGAAAGAGTCCTTCTCTATCATTAAAAATATAGTTGTGTTGTGTAAATCCATTGCAAGTAATTTTTGTCATTCTTGTGACTTGTGCTGAATATAGGAATATATTGCAACAGTAGTAATTTTCTTGGAAAGTTTTATTCTTCTTGTGACTTTGGTTTGAAACAAAAAGGTTTTAAGTTACAGTTACATTATCACACCATGTGCGTGCGCTGTGATTGTGCACATTGTGCTTATCAGCAGTACACATCAGTCCCATCATGCATCACTACATCATGAACAAAAAGCAGGTAGGACCTCATTAGCCCATCCCAGGCAGGGCTCATAATTTACACTGGGCAGTAGGCCCAAGGCCAGTGAGTTTATTGTTGGGCCAGTAAATTCATTACTAAATAAGACTAGCAGCCTTTTGTTTCTTAATTGAATAATAATTCGCCACTGTTTATAGTACCTTAAAAAAAAGACCAAAAAAATGTTGTTCATGTTGACTTTGGGTTTGACAATTATCTTGCAATTTGTTGAGTATCGATGGATACTAACACAAATTAAAAATGTGATAAATTTGCTTGTGAAACTTATTTCTCATCATTTTGATCATGCATGGTCTGAGGAAAAAATGTCTGGTGCAGTAAAAGATTTTAGCTACAAGCAATGCAGTCTTGTGGATTTTTTCCTTGAATTTGTGACCTGCCATCAGATTTAAACAAGAACAGTGGGCCGAGCTATTGGGAAACCTGAAAGTCAGTGACTGAGACCAAATCATTTAAAGGGGACTATGTCATCATGATCAAAGCAGGCCTGTGGCTGTACATGGAATTATAATAAAACCTCACCCGGTTACTGCATGCGTGCAATCCATAGAGTTGATACAGAAGGAGGGCGCACGCGTCCAGTTGCTGGGTGAGAGTTCATAATTCCATGTACAGCCACAGGCCTGCTTTGAGAACGACATCACAGCCCCTTTAAGATCAAGATACAAACCAGCCCTCCTGATGGGGAGACCTCCCCTTTAGAGACCAAGTCTTCAATCGAGAGAGACTGAGACTAAGACCAAAATAAGGTCTTGAGACCTGGACCAAGTCTTGAGATCTTGCACAATAAACATGCACAGTGAGTGCTTTAAAAAAATGCAAATCAAGAATCAATCATTAAGGGACAAAAGCTACAGATAAGAAAAGTGTCCTATGTTTCTAAAGTAAATGTTAGATCCTAAATACTTCAGCAATACATACTTACATCCGGGGCCTTAGTGATTGCAGCACACAAGGCCCAGTAGCTGCTGTGCTTGCCCCTCATTCAGTAGTCTACTAAGAATCTCTAGTCATTTTGGTCTCCTCCCAGAAGGAGAAATTCAATGTGTCTACCACAAAGATCCTGTACAAAAACAAGAACACATACAACTAGGGATGAATCACAATCGGCATTTGAGTAGGATCCTAAAATCAAGAGCAGCTTTAAAAAAGCAAGAAAAAAAAGCACAGAATTAAATTTCCTGTTCAAATAAACATTGAGAAAATTGTAGGAATACCAACAATTTTCAAAACAATAGCCTTCAACTATCCTGTGTATAACTTTGACTTTAAGCTGGTGATATTTCAGTGTTCAATTTAGTCTGGAGCAAATCAGAAAACTGGTAATAAGGCAGGTACGACAAACGTTCTCTTCAATTTATGTAACTATAACAGTTATATACGACCGCCTCTTTCCAAGTGATTTTTTTAAATTTTATGTTTGGGCTTTATACCGTTTTTTTTTTTACATTCCTCTTCACGAATTTGTGGGTAAAATACTCATTGCTGACCTTAACCCTGTACTGCCCAGAGATGGAAAAACTAAAATGACAAATATGAAATGTGATTAAATGACTTCAAGAAGACCCATTAAATGTAAAAACTTTCAACATTCAATGTTTCACATTCATAATTTAAACTTAGGCAATGTATCGAAAATGATACATTGGGCAGACGAGGCAATCTTTCCTCAGAATCAAGTACATGTATAAGTAATGACATATCTTTGAATGTTTCCCACATCAGGACTTTGGGATGTTTGTTGTTGCTTTTCTCAATACAATTATCTGAAGCTATTCTCTAACAGGTTGAATGTACATGTACAATGTAATTCCAGCCCCACCATTCCCTTTCAACACCCCATTTTCCTGCAACACCCACTACAGTCATCCCTTTTCTTTGTAAAAAACAAAGGGACTACTTTGTTGCAATTTTGAGCACAATACTAATTTATTGCAATTCCTTAGATCCAACTACTGGGTGGGGATACGGGTGGGAGCCTCCCCTCCCTCCTTCCCTGCTTATCAGCACCTTTGCTCCATTTCCCCAAAGGAGATCAAAAACCCTAAGAGAAGACATGGTTTGATACTGCAAAGAAAAAACACCCCCAAAACTGTCTTTAAACCCCACCCCCATCGAGACTGTCTGGTAATGCCACTGCCCACTCCACTTGCAGCTTCTTCAGGTGATGGTCTTCCTCGTCCCCGTGGTTTTCCTCTCCCTGCAGATATCAAAGACTGTAGGGCACAAGATGACTGGAACTTCTGTGGTGGCAATATTTGCTTTTGATCAGTTCCAATCTCTTTGTGGTGACATTGGTACAGCATCCAGGCGTTAACAACTGACATGACGATAGAGTGCCACCACAGATGAGTATACCGTCTGCATGATCTCATGCCACACTTGTACATGTACATATTAGTACACATATAGACCAAATCAATTCCTCCTATGAACTTATTGTATTCGTTGATGATGGCAGGCTTTCGACATATTCTTTTTTCTTTTTTGTCCCATCATCTCTTTGCTTTCCCAAGGGACTCAACACCAACTAGCGATGAAACCTGGCTGACGACTTTGTTGTCACACCATTGGCAAAGACTGTATTAGTGTGGTCTTCAACCTGTTCCGCTGTTGCACCACGTCCTCGCTTCTTCATGGCCTGGTCATGAGATATCTTGATATATTCTTCAAACGGTTCATCCTTACGGTGCCAATGTAAAGGATGTCCCGTTGTTTTAGTTCTCATCTGGAGGAATACTAGTGAAATAGTTATAAGTGCACACCTTAAATTTCCAGCTGGATGTGTCTTTCAGCTTGGTGACAATGGAGCTGCTCACACCAAGATCTCTTGTCTCTGAAGTCCTCCCTTGGTATACACCAAAATCATACAGGAAGCCGGTACACCCAGAGCATCCACACATTTTGATTTCCCACTTATGTAATTTATAGCTTCTCAAATCTTGAACGCGTCTTGACATTGGCGATGCGATCATAGCGTGTCTCGTTCTCCCAAAATGTATGATTATTGGGCATTTGAACAATGCCCTTAAGTAAGTTCATCCCGAGCACTTGCTCAATCTCCTGTGGTGATGTGTTGACAGCTTGGCAATCAAGTTCAACACTATACCTGTTTGTTCCGAGCGGATTAATTCCCAACCCAAAACTTGAAGACAAGGGTCTGTCTCAGTAAAATCCGTTTAACAAATTATACAAAAGTATTGAACGAACACTTTAACACCCTGCACAGTGACACATCTATTCTAAATGAGAGCACAAAACCACTCTATTGTGAATATAGCAACCATCAAATATGTTCATGTTATTTCTGTGTGTGGAGTCTTTGCACATATCAACACAAACATCATACAGGAAAATTTATCACTTGTCTGAGAATCTTCGTTCAGCCTGTTCAGCTGTGTAAAGGCTTTGCCCCAACGCCTTTGTTTATGCTTGTCTCCTGAGTTGGAATGAAAAAAAAATATTTAAAAAATGCTCTTCAAAATTGTTCATTTTCATGATTAATACCTGCGGACCGCTTGAGGAGAAAAGAGCTTCAACAAGATTGTAAAAAATATGATTTTGATAAGTGTAAGCAGTGCTATTTCCTTGCTTCGCAGCTACTGCACCCATCTAGATGTGTAATACAAAATTATGATTTAATGGTCATTGACGTTTGTTTACAGCATCAACTTAGCTTGAAGAATAAAACCGAGAAACCTCTGAACCTTACCCATCACAATCTATGTTCGAATACACAGAGAGGCTACAAAACGATTTACTATAATGTACTGTTAGCCTGTGCTGACATGCGCCCTCTAAGTCCGGTTCGATTTGCAAAATTAGAAATCCCTTCAAACACAACAACTCAATGTTTGAATGCATGTGTGGATACTGCAAGTTAACAATGTAGGAACGGCAGCCACAAATCCAAACCTTCCGATATGACTACACATTTTGTAGTAAAGTAAATTTTTAGACTTTCAAAAATCTTAACATTTAGACCAATACACAAAATCTTGAAAACTAAAATCCCAGAAAGTCAAGTACTGAGGCTTAGTCAGTGTAGCCCTGCTTCCTAGACCAGTCATTTAACCCACTTATCTGACCTTTTAACACAATTACCAGCTCATCCAAACCTTGTAACAAACTCATAGTTTACAGAAACTCATTTGAAATATTATGAAAAAACAAATGTATTCACAGCCCTTGTAACGACTCATAGTTAAAAAAAAAATTCATTTGAAATAAAAAGAAGAAAAAAACCCTCTCTTTTTAGAATAACACAGTTGATCTTTAAATTCTCCCTAGACATTGGTTAAACAAGGAAGTAATGCTGTAAAAGCCTGAAGTCATGACAAAAACAACTGAGATTTCTTTCTAAAGATAACCTAAAAAACAAATAGTTGTAAACGTTTGACTTTGTCATGTAAAGCACGACAACCGCTTCCAACTTGGCATCCATAAAGTAGTGATGTTTAGGGAATTACCAGAACAAAATTTCTTCATTTCATTACAATTATTGGAAGAGACATGGCGCGTCTAGACTGTAACTGGGCCTGTTAGTACTGTAACGGTGCGGACCAGATTGTCATCGGATGGAACATTGGCACAGCATAATAGTGCACTTTATTGTCTCTTTGTGTGCCCTGAGCTGTTTTGATTTACTTCACTCTGGTTGATAAGATATTGACGGGCTGTCAATTTTACCAGACGTGTGAACATGGATACCATAAAGTTACGTGTGTTTATGAGCATTGTTACGACCGCGTTGATCTGTGAGGCAGAATATCAGCCCTTCATGTTGAACCCACAGAGTGTTACAGTCACCGAGGGGAGTAATGTAACACTCACTTGTAGATCGGTGTATTTACCAAGCTGTATTATTTTTCAATTTAGTTGGAAGAGAAAACTTAATCAACATTCTGACATTGAGCAAATTTCTGTTTGTTCCCGTCTAAAATTAAACTTTGCAGGACGTAGCGGTATTGTTGTTGAGCAGGTCAGTGAGCGCTATCACCTGCAAATCTATAATGTCCAACGAGATGACAGTGGGATTTATTGGTGTAATATGATTGAGATAGATGGAAGGCAGCAAAACAGTGAGACAGCTTTATTGACAGTTAATCCACTTCTCCCAGAGTATAAACCTTCTTGTAACATTTATCCAAGTCGACCAAGAGTCGGTGAAACCGTCTCGTTTAAATGCACTCTCTCAGAACGCGACCCTCCGAGCCTGTTGACCTGGTTCGAATCCACCTCAAGCGGTCTCATCCAAATTGAAGAGAAAACAGAAGTCAATCCAGGTGAGACTTACGCAGTTGAGCGTGAGTTGACCGAGTCTGACAATATGAGAGAGTTTACATGTGTAGCTGGTCCCCACCTTAATGGTCCAACTTGCTCCATTACGCCTCTTCAGATACCAACAACTGTCTCAATCTCACCCTCTCATTTGACGCTACTTGAACACCAGAACGCGACATTCACGTGTGACTTGAAGTCTACACCACAACAGCTAGTAGATAGGTATGAATGGGGCGTGTTCCAGGTTGACAAAGGTGAAGTAAAGGTTAACCGAGACACGGTGCAGAACCTCGATGGTCGGTTTAAACTTGACCAAAATGGACAAACTCTTCAGATTATCGACGTAACTCCTGGAGAATTCAACAATTCTAAGATCAGATGCGATGCATTTCAAGACAGTACACCAATTTCAAGCATCAATGATTCGCTGCTGTTCGTCTTGCCTCTGCTGAAACCCAACCTTCTTCCAACCATCGTATCATATCCGACTCCTTGCGACGTCTCCTTCATGTCCGGCGAGGAGAAATACTGGCAGTGGTCTCGTACAGCTGTCATTATAGGGGGCGTTGTTGAAGGCCTTGTCTTTATGGTTACAGCCGCTGCTCTCTTTGGACGCAACATCGTAAACAATAAACGACAGAGGGAAGAACCACGCCCACAACCGTCTGATGGTCATGTGAGAACATCACCTGACAGGCATCAGAGGTGCTCCGTTGCCATGGCAGTCTTGACATATACCGAACTCACACGAGATGACGGAGAAACTTCTGAACCTTCACCATATCAAAGTCTATTTTTGGATACACAGAGAGGCCAAGAAACTCTCTACAGTAACGTTCCCTAGCTGTGATGACTAGCGCCCTCTCCACTGTAAAGGTAGCATTTCGAACTAAAACACATTTCTAAGTTTCTCGCTTCTACCCACTTTTGGAACTTGTTTAGCCCTTAAAATGCAAAGATTCTGTATTTCTTTGACATGTTTACTTTGAGACATGCTTAAGCTGTGACATAATTAGCTTGAAAGTGTTTAGGGTTACTAGGTCGGGGTAAACATGTTTAGAATGCATGATGCTAATTAGGGACAATGTCAGAGTGTGCGCTTAGCTTTTAAACAGTTGTCTTTTTTAAAATTAATTAATAGAAACAGGGAAAATGTTGAAAAAGAAACATGTACACAAGTGCATTACACTGACTTCTGCACCCTCTATTCTGAGTAAAAAGTTAAAAAAAAACTTTAAAAAACCATAGAAATACAATTCAATGAGCAGTTGATTTTAGCAGTGAAAATTAGTGAAATATTACGTGTATCTTTACTTGGTGCAAATTTCAGGTTTTCTGCAAACAGTAAATTTATCGCTGTATGCATTTTAATGACAAAGACCAGTACTCAGAACTAATTGGAACGTAATTGAATTGCACAATCAAAGAAACTTTTTATGCAGAAACATTTCTCAGATAAATGTTCTGGATTCATTCTCTCTAGTACTACAATTCAGCTAAGGTATGGTTGAGAAGTACTGCACATTAAGAGTATAATATAGGATTGGTAAAGCTGAAAAATAGCCACTGTGTTAATGTTTTGTTTGAGCAAACATAAACACAAAATAACTTTATGTTGGCTTTATCCGATGTGTGAGTCCGGAAAAAATAGTGAAAACCATTCACAGTTTTAAGCGTGTAAACACATTGTCCTTAATTTTTGTGGTAACAACCGAAATCAGATGATGCAGGTTATTTTCTTTATTGGTTTTTAGACACAGTTCTCTCGAATATGACTTCATTTTAGAGGGAATATTTCACACATAGAATGGTTCTTTTATGAACGTCATAATCAGCAACATTTCAGACTAAACTTAAACAATAATGTTCTAATAACATTGATGCACAATGTGTGCTTGCTTTCTTTCATAAAGAACGACTGAGTCACAAGACTCAAGTTCTGGTGGCTGAGTTATCAGGGTGTGGGTTCAAATCCTGGTCATGACAGTTGCATTTTTGAGAAAGATACTTAACTATATAAATGCTTCTTTTCACCCAGAGGTAATTGGGTACCAATGAGGGTAGAGATGCTTAAGTAATTGTTTTAGCTTATTTTTTTAGTGCGCTACATACTTGGCAGCACAGGCTGTATACTGGGAGCTGATGCATGATGATTTAAGGATTGAAAGAAATTGCCCAGTGATCAGGGCTAATAATATTGGAGCGTCAGCTTTATAAGAAGTCACTTGACTATTATTATTATTATTATGCCAACATTCCCAGCACAAGTTGCACATTAACGCAACGGTTCGTGTCAATTCTCGAGACTAAACCCCAAATCGTATCTAATGTTTCTAAAGGTCTTGTGAAATGGTTTGTTTTTTTAAAATCTAGATTAAGAAAATTATAAAAAGCATAAATATACCCCTTTGTCATAAAAATATTTCTCATAAATATGTTTAAATTAATGTTTAATATTTCCTGATAACTGACCCCGCCCCTCAAGTGGGAGCATAATTTGCATAAACATGAGCAAAGTTGTGACGTAAGGTCTGGAGCCCGAGGGTCGGGAGCCCGAGACTCGACAACGAGTCGACCGCGCTGACGTGTGTCGTCGTTGTAGCTTGAGATTAGTTATTGAAATCGAAGTTATAATTAAAGGGTAAAAAGTACCCTTTCCCTCGAAATGCCAGGAAGGTGCGTTATGACCGGCAACACCAGGGTCGTTATGCCTCTTTCGGGATGAAGAGGTTCAGCATGCTGCTTCCCGATGCTGCCTGCGCCAAGTCCAAAGAAATGAGGAGCCCACACTAGTACGCTAGAGTAGTAGCTGTGGCCACACTATACCGACCGCAGCCCCACCGGTCACCACGTCCGCTCGCCCCAGCCGGCCGTGTGCATTCATGGCGGTCACTGTACATTTACACGTACACGACGTGCTTACAATACGCAGACCATTGTTGTGGTTTTTTATTTGTCTTGTCGAATTCAAGTGTGGATAAGATTTTCTGTCAGGGTAGACAGTATTTCTCATAAGCAGTAGCCAACCAGACTTCAGTTTGGGTACACTCTGATTTATGTTATTTATTGTTAACGTTGGGATTGAACAGGATAACCGACGGACCCCTTTTGTCCGGAAACTGGGCACGTTTTTTAAAAGTTGTGCAAGCGTTTGTACACGCGTATAAACAATGTCTCTTACCACAAAACAGGGACCAGACTAAAGCCTTTTTAGCTTTCCGACCTTAAACATCACGAAGAGCGCCAAGCATTTAACTTTGCCCGATGAAGGGCAATTTTAATCAATTGATAAACACTACTAAATAAACTCGAACTACAAACAAGAAAAGTCGTGTTTGTTAAACACAAATGCCCCGCAAGCCAGTTCGTTTCACAACATTTGACCTATGTGGTCTAAAAATAGGAGGTGTCTGTATCTCGAGACCAAGCCACACACCAGTTCATATGCCAAGTCCTTTTAAAATTATCACTGGACCACATTTTTTTTGTAGGCATAAAATAATTTAATTTTTGCCATAATACATTGAACATATAATTGACCTTGGGAGGCGGAGGCGGAGGCAGGGGGGGGGAACAATATACTTCTAAGGGATTTGAAACAATTTACATGTGAAATGAAACATAGAAAAGAATGCAATGCTGTAGTAAGTTGCACAAGAATAGTTGCATGTTAGATTGTTACTGGTTTGGATGAACTAGTGGTGCAGATGGAACATTTAAATTTAAACCTGCCAGAAAAGAAAACCATGAAAGAAAGTTGCAATTAGGGGAAGGGGTGGGGAGGGTTGGGTTGGAACAGGAGGAGAAGATGCTGGGTGGGGAGGAGGGGTGGGGACGGCAGGGGTCCCCATACATGAAAGTGGCAACACACTAAGTTTGGAGATAATATGCCACGTCCTTCAAACAAAGTTTGGAGTTGATATGACAAGTCCTAGTCGAGGTATTGCTCAGACAGCATTTCTTTTGTTTTAGCCATAATGACCTTGACATTTGACTGGGGGGGGGGTCCACAAACAATAGACTTTTGAGGGACCCAAAGACCAATCCACAAACCAAGTTTGCAGTTAATATGCAAAGTTCATCTCAAGTTATCAAGTGTTTTAGCCATAATGACCCCGACATTTGACCTAAGGGGTATCAATAACAACAGGCTTCTGGGGGGAATCCCATGACCAATCCAAACACCAAGTTTTGAGTTGACATTTGAGTCCTCCTTGAGTTACAATTTGCATGCAAGCACACACACACACACACACACAAGTGTGTAAACACCTCCAATCGGGGACCTCCTATTGTCCCTCTTTTGTTTGGACTCTAACTTTTTGGCAACAGCTCCCATTGGTTTTGTACACAATTTCTAACTGGGGACCTTTACCCAACCGGGGACCCTATTGTCCTCTTTTGTTATAGGTCCCCGTTTGAATGTGAAAACAAACTCACACACACACACGCAAACACACACACACAGCCATACAACACCATAACACATATTCACGCATACACGAACACGCACACACGCACACAAACACACACCCACACACACACACACACTCGGAAGGACATGTCGGAAACAGTATGCCCCTTCGGTGGCTTCGCCAACCGCGGGGCATAAAAACAAGTTCTAATCACTTTTTAATGGAACATATTCACCCAATTACAAGAAATTTAGCCTTCTCATTTTTATGGACATCAGCTCTCCTTTAACCCTTTCGTTACCGAATTGTTTGGACATAAACAACCGCTGGTGACCGCATTGTTTGACCACTCAAGCGTGAAGCACACATTCTTGCACAACAGAAAGCTTTCGTTCAAAGGCCACTTTTACAAACTCCATTATCACCTTGAAGATATTGTTTTACAGCAAAATAAGTAATAAAAAAGTTCTTCCTTATTGAATTCCCTTTCATATAATCTAAAACTCATTGAGATTGGTCTAATAAATGTCAAAGTTCTTGGTCTTTCTTTCCTCAGTGCAATCTGTAATCCCAAACACTTTTTTGTACACAACCATATGGCGCTCCGTAGGTGTTTGGCATTTCGGATCTTCCAACTCCAATTTGAAGAGATTGCATAATAGCAACCTTATTTTATTTTACCACCATTGGAAAGATCCGATCTCTCTCTTTCCAATGATGGTAAGCTTGGGTATGGAGGGTGAACATGGACAAAACTACAACTTTATTACAAATGGCCTTTGTGCTCAGGCTTGAGTGCCTTTTTGTGTGCAAGCTTGGTCGACTAAAGTCGCCAATGGTAAGGAAGAGGGGGTATGAGTGCAGTCGACTAAAGTCGCCTATGGTAATGAAAGGGTTAAGATCAGGTCTCATAATGGTCGAATATATCATAAATATTAGGGATCTTTTAGTACAGACACCTCTATCGAAGAAATAACCGGACAACCTTTTTGTATGTCTGAACTACACCATCCCCCAAAACAGTTCAAAGATAAACGCATGAATAAGCACATTTGACCACACCAAGTTAATCACTAATTAACTGGAATGTAAAGCGTATGTTTGTGCATTTTGGATTTATCATCATCTCCTTCATTTTGTGTGCATAACTTTGTCTAAGAATCAAAATACGGTACTTTGTTATTCTGCAGTCAAGCCGAATTTCGAATATTATGTTATGTCGCGTAGCTTTAAAAACGTACCAAAGCCAAAACTATTTTTTGAAATTATATTTTGGATCTATGAAGCTGTCTAAAAAGCACACATCGTTTATTCATTACATTTAAGATTAGGGAGTTCCTTTCCTACCTGTAAAATTAAATATACTTTCATATATTGAATGTTAACCAGGATTTTCCAAACAAGAGTTCCTTTAAAAATAATTATAATAATAATTACACTGAAAAGCATTTTCATATTTATGACTGTTTTTGTACAGTCAGTCGTTCAACTTCCACAAGGAAACGGAACCGTTGTTAAAAAAATACAAAGTTGGGACCTTGTACAGGAAATGGATGTGGGACACTTGGCTGAACGGAAAGTAGGAAAAAACAAAACACTTTCGATTTAACACAACCCACTCATATATTAGATTATAAACAATTTTAGTTCCTTTTCCAGTTTTTAATTAGTTTCATTTTCAAAATTCATATAACTACAAAATGTCACAGAAATATTTATCTGATTTTTGTGCACTTCTATACAGGGTCCCATGTATTTCATTGTTTTCTCCAGTTACAAACCCACAGTGAGTTGACTGCCCTCCATATCTAAGACTAGACCATTCCAGGAGGGGAGGTCGGTTTCCAGGATTTTATATTGTTTTTTGTCGGATTGGGATTTTTTTCTCCTCCAAATCTTTGGTTAATTTACTTTTATGTGTGAGTAATATTGTTGATTTTGCTATTTGCTGTTTTACTCCAATGGGCTGACTTTTTACAATTACATTATTGTAATGCACTTTTGAAAATATTAATGCATTATTTGTTAACATAATTGTTTATATTCTTTTAAATCCTCTGCAGAAGGAATAGGTTATTTACAAGTTGATTTTTTAAAAACTTCTTGAGAGAAAGAAGGGTAAAAATAAACCAGTGGAGAGAACAGGTTATTATATTTATACAAATAAACAAATAACAAATTGCGGGGGAGCATTTTTTGTACCCATATTAGGTTTACTCAAGAAATACTTACAGATGTCAAATCAAGTTATCATATTGAACCTATCATAACCAAGATATTGTATCCAAACAATTTTTATTTTTGTACACGACAGAGAAACCTTGTAGGTAAATGTAGCAGTTAATTACTCAGTGTATTTAATGTTAGCTGTTATAATTATATTAGTCATTGCTTGTTTGATTGGATTCAAAGTTTGTAGTATTATTTGCTTAGTACAAAGGTTTTGGAAACTGGCACATGTCCTTTTTAGAGTAACAACTTTCAGGATTAATTTTCTCATTGGAGAACTGTTTTTTTTCCGGACACAATAGTTATAGTCGGCTATGCATGTTTCCATGTCAAGCAGCTAACCGGCAGTTCAGGAGCATTACACTAGACTTTTGTTTCTGTTTTTGCCTTTGCTGGTGTGGCAGGACATTCTGGTTTCAACTTTGAGGGTACATTAAACAGAAACGTTTCGATTGGTTTCTGGATTATAATCAGTGAGTGAAGTTCCAAGTGAAACTGTTCCTTTCAGATAAGTCAGTGATCAGAAAAATGAATCGGGCCTAGCTGCGCTGATTGAAGTTTGTTGAAAGATTCAGATTATTTATTTGTGCTTATAAATAACTAGCTTACTAATGCTAATGTTTATTGTTTAAAAGCGTGGATATCGAAGTTTGTACATTACCTGCTATACAACAATTGCCCGTGGTGGGGCGTATTTAATAAATCAATCAAAGTAAAAAGGAAAAGATTAGAAAAGTTCACTAAAACAAAGTGTATTTCTCGCATAAAATGTTTCAACGTTGGGAACAATTAAAGGGTGTTATGATGTTAAATTTGCATCTGGGATAAAGAATGTTATTTGTGTCTTACCTATATGCCCGTCAGTGTGTTGCCCTAAACCTCGGCATTTTCCCAAGTCCTGTGAAAAAAATATATAACAAATGCCATTATTTTGTTTCTATGTTCACATAGTTGGGGGGGGGGGGGCGAATATTTGCAAGGAAACCCAAGACACCCCAATCTTTAACTACACAAAAGATTTGACGGTGTCCTCTGTTCGAGGTGGATAAAAATGATTGCGCAATTCTTTTGTCTCAATCTAATGTTCCACTGAATGGAATCCATTCAAGTTTAAATGAATCCAGAATTTCTTTTGTAAAGGTATAATTGACTCTGTTATTATTGTTAGATGCATGTTTACTAATAGCAATATTAATTGATAAAATGTTTCACGCTTGTAAATACAGAAAGAGAAGTGAAGATATTTGGTGTAAAACAATTGTTGTATTATTTTGTTTGGTTGAACGAACTTCCTCAAGATATTCCTAATATTTCCAGTTACTCTTAAAACTCACCTTTTCTAGATGTAGTTTTTTAATTCATAGTTTAGATTGATTTTGCGCATTACAAATGCCTACTACTGTTTTCTCCAATGTGATTGTATGATTTGAACACTGCTGAAACTAAGCTTTAGGGGGCGAGGGCACCATTTTTTCTAGGGGGAGGTGCACTTCAGACATATTAAACCTGGTTTCCATTTGCATTTGTCCTGAAGCCTTCAAGGAAGTTGGATTAGCTGTATGGCACAGTAGGATTTTGCAATTTTTGTAATTACTCCCTTCATACAAGTAAAATAAAATTCCCTCTATGATATCCCCAACTGTACCATTGAGAAACATACTAGAGAAGTTGAATGACCTGGGTTACCCTGTTCAGCTTGTATGAATTCCCTATGGCTTTGTGTAGTAAGCTGTCCTTGGTAATTGACAGATGTATTGTCTCAGCCACAGTGACCTATGACCCATTACTAAGATTCACAGCTGTTGTTAGTTCATGGTTTTTCAGTGGCAATATGGGAGCCATCAAATCTAGATCATTGTGGGGGGGGGGGGGGGCTTGGAAGGTTTGGAGGAGCCAGGGAATCTTCCAAACAAGCTTGTATGAAACAAGCTTGGCTGTAGTCATAACAAAGCATGCTGGACTCTCTGTGTGTGGTGGGTTAACAATCTTGTGACTAGAGGGGTTTCCACAACTATTTTTAGCCAAGCAGAGTAAGGTAGTGTGCTCACCCCCCCTACTGGATTGTTTTGTTTTTCCATTATTTATATTCCCTTGCGGAGGAGGTGGTGGGGTTGTTTTTAGCTGTTTCGTAGCACAGCGCTGCGAAACAGCTCTTGTTTTCGTTAAAGTTTTTTTTATTATTATTATTATTTTTTTTTTTAGCTGTTTCGTAGCGCAGCGCTGCGAAACAGCTCTTGTTTTCGTTAAAGTTGTTTTATTAGCTGTTTCGCAGCAAAGCGCAGCGAAACAGCTCTTGTTTTTGTTAAAGTTTTGTTTATTATTATTTTTTGGGGGGGGTTTCGGCCAACCGCCGAAACCACCTTTGATTTCGTCGAGATTTTTTTTTTTTTTATTATTATTATTATTATTATTATTATTCTTCTTCTTTCCGAAAATTCTCATAACATTTACACGTTCAAATTTGTGTGCGTTCGTTCTCAGGAACTACGGTCTTAAAAGACACAAACAATACATCAAATGAAAGCCTGTGCTCTAACTTAGATTTAACAGCAGTTCGACCGAGGGTTTTTAATCCTTTGTTGACGATTTTAACGATTTAAAAACACGTATCGTCAACAAAGCGCGATCGTCTTGTGTGTGTACATTGCACATAATTCACGCTGTACATCGCATACGGCCTTACCCACACAGAGCCCATTGTCAACACGCGTAGCATCGTAACACGCTGCATACCGCCAGACCCACAGTCCACACGTGTGGCATCGTTCGATCTTTGTACCGTTCATTTTGGTTCGCTGCTTCGCTTCTACAGTTAACGGTGAACCTGTATAGCGCCCTCCTGCTTTTGGAGAGTCCTCGAACTATTAAATACGGAAGCGGTTTGGGATATTAGTACGGGTTCATTCTCATGCAATTTATTTAATTCTCCCACCACAATTTATTTCAAGGTCTGTGCGGAATAGCTTATTAATAGATTTAGCCTTGCCTTGGTAGTTTATTATTTACAATTTATTATTAAAAACTTTATATCGTCTGAACCATTCGTAAAAGAGTTATAATTTGTTGTACCATATTGTAACTTACGGCAAAGTAAACATGTTATTTCCCCCACCCGTACAAAAGTTAATGCATATCACAGTTAACTATTATGTCAACATGGCATCAGAATAAATCACATGTTACTTTGCAATCTTTAAGCTTTTTTGGAACTTAAAACTCATGTAACATTATAGTTTGTAACGTGACCGCACATTAACTTTTCCTTTTGATTCAAACAGGTCTCTGTGTAAAAAAAAACCTTCAAACGTTGTGCGGCGTTTTTGCTATTTTTGCATTAATTTTAACTTTATTTTCTATGTTAATTTTGGAATCTCTGCAAGACCCAAGCTTACAACTTTCAATTACTAATTTTTATGCGGTCCCACATGTTACAGCGCCCTCTATGAATGTGTATACAACACTGGTCTCTGAGATCAGTGGTATACAACACACGTTGACCTTTCCTTCCAGTCCAAACAGGAAGTTCAAATTAAAACAAATCATATCTCCTTAACCGCATGTCATAGAGTTATAGTTCTTGTGCCGTTTAAAAGCTTAATACAACACATGTAAAATTTTATTTAGAGGCGTGACCCACTTTGACCTTTACTTCCGTTACATACAGGTAGCTCTAAAACAGGTAGCTCCTGAATCAAATGTCATAAAGTCACAATGTTTATGCCATCTTGTAAGTCTTGACACAAGTGCATCTTTTTTTTAAACTATCAACTTTGACCTTTCCTTTCAATCCAAATAAGAAGTTCAAAGGGCTAAAGTCCAAACTTAGCATTATTTTGTCCATAAAGTCATGGTATTTTCTCTTTTTGTTCCACCAACGGCCGAAACCCCAGTGTTTGTTTTTTACAAACTTAATTTCTAGTTTTTTATTTGTATGTTTCAGTAAAAACGTTTGTATGCGTTATTTTGCAATGTTCCCAATGAGCGATTGCAATGAAACTTTCAGTGATGAAAGGTATTGGTGCAATGATGATCCTAAAACAGTGATGTCATTATGACGTCATCACCTGTCACGTGACGTCATCTTAAAGTTTCCTTTTTTTAAATATTTGAAAATCTATATCAAATCAACCACAAGAGACCGTAGGTTTCTGTTTGCGGGATTGGGTGGGGATAAACTAGGTCTTCATTTTATTCAGTGTGCGTGACCTCACATGACCTCTACTTCCGGTCGAAACAGGAAGTGCCTTGTAATTCAAAAGTGGAAATAGTTATGAAGTTGCTTTCAACGATGTTATTGTTTGGCAAGGGTGGGCAATTACAAAAAAAAATACCGATGACGTCACAACACACAAGAGCGCCCTCTAGCGGCAGGTTGAAAACTGATCAAAATGGACTTTTTGAAGATGTGTGTGGTGAAGTTTTGTGTATTCGCTTCAAAATTTACACACATGTTGAACGTCGAGCAGCCATCATATGTGTGAAATTTCAGATTGATGACGTCATCGGGGGTCACGTGACGCGGCATTAAAGGTGCCTTTTTTAAAGTCGTATAACTCCCGAAGTATTAGTGCGATCATGTTGAAACTTGGTAGGATGTTAGATATTGGCAAGTTCTTGTAAATTCTGAAATGACGTCATGATGACGTCATCATGTGATTTTTTATGATTTTTTCAATTTTTTGCACCTTTTAATCATAAATTGCTTATAAAACGTGGTATAATCTAAATTCTTTTTTAAACAGGCTTGATACGTCGTAACTGCTTTGAGTACAAAAAAACCTTTCAAATTCAGTTGAGTAATTTGAAAAAGTTATGACGAAACAGCTCGGCATTTGTGCACAAATGCAATCATGTCTAGTTTTTTTTTTTATTTGTCTGTTTCAGTAATAAAAGCCATTAAGATAACGCACGTTCGGTCTATGCGGCCTTTTGCCTAGTTCCTAAAAAGCAATTGCAATGAAACTTTCAATGATGAAAGACATTAGTGCAATACACTGCATATTACAATGACGTAATGATGACGTCATCACCTGTCACGTGACGTCATCTTAAAGGTTTCTATTTTAAATATTTGAAAATCTGTAACAAATCAGCCACAAGAGACCGTAGGTTTCTGTTTGCGGGATTGTATAGGGATAAATTAGGTCTTCATTTTATTCAGCGTGCGTGACCTCACATGACCTCTACTTCCGGTCGAAACCGGAAGTGCCTCGTAATTCAAAAGTGCTAAAAGTTATGAAAATGCTTTCAACGATGTTAGTGTCTGGCAAGAGTGTGCATTTAAAAAAATATACTGATGACGTCACAATACACAAGAGCGCCCTCTAGCGGCAGGTTGAAAACTTTTCAAAATGGACTTTTTGAAGATGTGTGTGGAGAAGTTCTGTGTAATCACTTCAAAATTTACACATATATTGATCGTCAGGCAGCCATCATATGTGTGAAATTTCAAATCGATGACGTCATCGGGGGTCACGTGACGCAGCATTAAAGGTGCCTTTTTTTAAGTCGTATAACTCTCGAAGTATTAGTGCGATCATGTTGAAACTTAGTAGGATGTTAGATATTGGCAAGTTCTTGTAAATTCTGAAATGACGTCATGATGACGTCATCACGTGATTTTTTATGATTTTTTTCAATTTTTTGCACCTTTTAATCATAAATTGCTTATAAAACGTGGTATAATCTAAATTCTTTTTTAAACAGGCTTGATACGTCGTAACTGCTTTGAGTACAAAAAAAACCTTTCAAATTCAGTTGAGTAATTTGAAAAAGTTATGACGAAACAGCTCGGCATTTGTGCACAAATGCAATCATGTCTAGTTGTCTTTTTTCTTGTTCTTAATAAGACTTGGTAGGAGCATGGAGGATACCTCCATGACTGGAGTAGATTTCAGAGAATTAGTGATTAGTCATTATGGTAACATTTATTACAGAGTGTAAACAAAGTAGTGGGCAGTGGTGGGGACAGGATTCTAGGAGTTTGGTAGGGATTAGGCCAGATTAATTTTAAACAAGCAGATAAACAGGTGAAAATGATGGTTTATACATTTTTACAGACATACTCAGTGCACTAATTAGCTTTAATTATCAAATGAATGATCAACATAAACATTGGAAATAATTTGTTGTTTTCATAGTTGCTAAAGAACATCTCTAGTACCTCGGAGGCATCTCAGGCTCGATTATAATGAGATTATAGCTTCATACCTCGGGTGTATTACCATTTCCTAAAACCTTCTGTAGCTCACAGTTATTGGAGTGGTAGCGAATAACGAATTATGTCACACGGACTGGAGGTCTCCTTTTTTTCAAAATGGCTTCCACCAGTTGAAATTGTTTCAATTGTCCTGATAGAAAGAGCCAAATGGGCAGGAGACTGCACTGAAGTTACAATTTTTTTTTTCAACCAAGTTTGTTCACATCTTGCTTCCCTTGGAAAAAAAACTGTTTCTTTCAATCTGTTGAGAACAAAACTTGTGAGTGATTTCAATCACATGAATGACCTACCTCCAGTAGCAGTTTGCCTGCCTGATGAAGATGCTGTACTCTCTTATCTAACAGTGGGATATCAGTGACTGTTGATGAGTGGAAGATGTGGTTGTAGTTGCTTCATGGTGATACAGGAGAAGTAAGAGGCTGAGGTGATTGGGATGTCCTCCTGTTTGAAAGACAATATGTTTTGACTATTTGGGTGTACATGAACTTTATAAATTAATACTATTAAATCAATCCAGTCCCATTGTGTTAGTTTCGCTCAGTTCCAGTGCCTGAACCCAAGGCGCTGGGATGGACTGCCGTACATGCTCATTAAACCCTCTCTCCTGACCTAGCAATCATCAGTCACAGCTTCCTGTTTTGGAAAGAGTCCTTCTCTATCATTAAATATAGTTGTGTTGTGTAAATCCATTGCAAGTAATTTTTGTCATTCTTGTGACTTGTGCTGAATATAGAAATCTATTGCAACAGTAGTAATTTTCTTGGAAAGTTTTGTTCTTCTTGCGACTTTGGTTTTAAACAAAAAGGTTTTAAGTTACAGTTACATTATCACACCATGTGCGTGCGCTGAGATTGTGCGCATTGTGCTTATCAGCCGTACACATCAGTCCCATCATGCATCACTACATCATGAACAAAAAGCGAGTAGGAACTCATTAGCCCATCCCAGGCAGAGCTCATATTTACACTGGGTAGTAGGCCCAAGGCCAGTGAGTTTAGTGTTGGGCCAGTAAATTCATTACTAAACACGACCAGCAGCCCTTTGTTTTTTAATTGAATAATAATGCGCCACTGTTTATAGTACCTTTTAAAAGAAAAGACAAATGTTGTTCATGTTGACTTTGGGTCTGACAATTACATGTGTCTTGCAATTTGTTGAGTAACGTTGGATACAAACCCAATTTAAAAATGAGATAAATTTGCTTTTGAAACTTATTTCTCATCATTTTTATCATGGTCTGAGAAAAAAATGTATGGTGCAGTAAAAGATTTTAGCTGCAAGCAATGCAGTCTTGTGGATTTTTTCCTCGAATTCGTGACCTGCCATCAGATTTGAACAAGAACAGTGAACCGAGCTATTGTGAAACCTGAAAGTCAGCGACTGAGACCAAATCATTTAAAGGGGGCTTTGTCATCATGATCAAAGCAGGACTGTGGCTGTACATGGAATTATAATAAAACCCTCACCCAGTTACTGCATGCATGCAATCCATAGAGTAGATACAGAAGGAGGGCGCACGCGTCCAGTTGCTGGGTGAGAGTTCATAATTCCATGTACAGCCACAGGCCTGCTTTGAGAATGACATCACAGCCCCTTTAAGATCAAGATCCAAACCAGCCCTCCTGATGGGGAGACCTCCCCTTTAGAGACCAAGTCTTCTATCGAGAGAAACTGAGACTAAGGCCGTGTCCGAAACGGCGACTTCGGCTACAGCTACAGCTAGATCAGCGCGTCTGCCAGTGTTGAAGAATAGGCAGACGCACGCGATCTAGCCATAGCTGTAGCCGAAGTCGCCGTTTCGGACACGGCCTAAGACCAAAATAAGGTCTTGAGACCGGGACCAAGTCTTGAGATCTTGCACAATAAACATGCACAGTGAGTGCTTTAAAAAAGTGCAAATCAAGAATCAGTCATTAATCACAAAAGCTACAGATAAGAAAAGTGTCCTATGTTTCTAAAGTAAATGTTAGATCCTAAATACTTCAACAATACATACTTACATCCAGGGCCTTAGTGATTGCAGCACACAAGGCCCGGTAGCTGCTGTGCTTGCCCCTTGGTAGTCTACTAAGAATCTCTAGTCATTGGTCTCCTCCCAGAAGGAGAAATTCAATGTGTCTACCACAAAGATCCTGTACAAAAACAAGAACACATACAACTAGGGATGAATCACAATCGGCATTTGAGTAGGATCCTAACCAGCCTCGCTACCATGAGCAGCGCGCCGTATCGATATCTCTCGTCACTAACCCCTGGTAGGGATGTACAGAAAAACAGCGCTGACTGGCTCTCAAAAGTGACTACTTTGCATGCACGCTTTTTAAAAACTTTTGAGTGCTTGTATGGCGCTTGTAGGACGCTTAGTACACGCATGTCAAAATGCAAGTTTTTTGACGTGATTCTATTTTAAATGAATCATGTTCTTTACACGGTCACCTACTGCATACAGTTAGACACACACAATCAAAGAAGAATAACAGAGGACCAGTTGCCTTTTGACTTGATGCCTCTTTTAGGGGTAACCATTCTTTAGCGCGAGCGTAGAATGGATCGGCCTCAGGTCTATTTAAGATGTGCTAAATTCTAGCACATTTTAATGAACCAATTCATGGGGTTATAATCGAGCAAGGCATTCTGGGGAGAAATGGCGCGGCAAGATCGATCATCCCTGGGAACGAGGTTGGATCCTAACTGAAACAGCTGCTTCAAAAAACAAACAAAAAAGAACACATAATTTAATTTCCTTTCTCTTGTATTTATGTAACTATAAACATTACATACAACTGCCTCTTTCCAAGGGATCTTTTTGTATGGATGTTAGGCCTTTATAGTTTACTGATTTATTACATTTCTCTTGAGGAATTGGTGGCTAAAATACTTATTGCTGACCTTAGTAAAAAGGAAAATTCAAGCAATTATTTCATCCATGACCCCAACTTCAATGGGAATTTATGGTCAGGAAAAAACAAAAAGCAAAAAATAGGAAAAAAGAAAAAGAAAAAAAGGGCATTTAGTGGTAGATCAGAAAAAGGTTTATTTTTCATGATGTCAATACTGTAAGAATTCAAAGTGCCAGTTCCTGTCTCTGTGTATATTCAATCAACCTTTCTTCTGGACTAAAGATAAAATTGGACCTAAATCAAAGGAGATAAAGTTAAAGTTGGAGATTGGGTATTTTTGCCTTCGATGCATACATCATGGTCTTTGAAATCTTGTTGGACTTGGTTGAATTTTTGAGCAGCTCAAATTTTACATACACGGGTCTGCAAGATGTGGCTTTTTCACTATAAACAAAATGACACTTCTGAGGTTTTTCAGTACAACACTACAATTGTTCTGTACAATAATCACAATTTACTCACCAAGTGTTGTTCTTTACTTGTCAGCAGAAGGCTGGGTGGCATGACGATGTCTTCAATCACAATCTTGACTGGTAAAAGAGGCTTGCTGGATGATAAAAACAATCAGGGGTAGCATGTCAATTACTTTCCTGTCACATAAAATTATCACATGTCTGAGAAGCTTCATTCAGCCTGTTCAACTGTGTAAAGGTATTGCCCCAATGCCTTAGTTGATGCTTGTCTCTCAAGATGGAATGATGTATTTATATTTCAAAAATGCTTTTCAAAATTGTTCATTTTCAATTGATACCTGCGGACCGCTAGAGGAAAAAATAGCTTCAACAAGATCGTATAATATATGAGTTTGATGAGTGTAAGCAGGGATAACTCCTTGCTTTGCAGCTACTGCACCCGTTTAGATGTGTAATAAGAAATGATGATATAATTTGTAGGGTGTCGTGGCCTAACGGTTAAGAGCACCGAACTCAAGCTCTGGTGCTTCTGTTCAGCAAAGTGTGGGTTCGAATCCCAGTCGTGACACTTGTGTACCTGAGCAAGACACTTAACTATAATTACTTCTCTCCACCCAGGGGTGAATATGGGTACCTGTGAGGGCAGAGATGGTTCTTGTGATTGATTTAGCCGAGTAGCGCATTATTTGTTGCACAGGCTGTATACTCTCCAGGGAGCTGAGATGGTTTAAGGAATGAATTACCGCCCAGTGACCAGGGGTAATAATGTTGGAAGCGCTTTGAGACGCCCTTCGGTTATTATTTTATTATTTTTATAATGGTCATTGAGGTTTATTCACAACATCAACTTAGCTTGAAGAATAAAACCGGAGAAACCTCTGAACCTTCCCCATATCACAATCTATGATCGAATACACAGAGAGGCTATGAAACGATTTACTATAATGTACCTTTAGCCTGTGCTGACATGCGCCCTCTAAGTCCGGTTCGATTTGCAAAAGTAGAAATCCCTTCGAACACAACAACTCGATATTTGAATGCATGTGTAGATACCACAAGTTAACAGTGTAGGAACGACAGCCACAAATCCAAACCTTCTGATATGACTAACAAATTTTTTGGGCTCCCGAACTTCTTATTAGTAAGACCATTACACAAATCTTTAAACAAAAACCCCAGAAAGCCAAGTACTGAGGCTTAGTCAGTGTAGCCCTGCTTCCTAGACCTGTCATTTAAACCAATCTGACCTTTTAAACACAAACCAACTCATCAAACCCTTGTAACGTACTCACAACCCTTGTAACTCATAGTTTACAGAAACCCATTTGAAATAATATGAAAAAACTAAGTCCTCTCTTTTTAGAACAACAAACAGTTGACCTTTTAATTTTGCCAAGACATCAGTTACACAAGGAAGTAATGCGCAAAAACATTTTGATGCTTCAATCCAACTTCACATCAAAACAGTAAAAAGGTCGGTAAATAAGGAAGCGGCACTGTAAAATTCTGAAGTCACAACAAAAACAACTTGGATTCCCTTTTAATGATAGCCACAAAAACAAATAGTTGTTAGCGTTTGACTTTGTCTTGTAAAGCAAGACAACCACTTCCCACTAGGCATCCGTACAGAAGTGATATCATTGTGTATAGGGAATCACCAGAAAAGAAGCCCCTGATTTCATTATAATTATTGGAAGAGACATGACGCGTCTAGACTGTAACTGGGCCTGTTAGTACTGTAACGGTGCGGACCAGATTGTCATTGGATGGAACATTGGCACAGCATAATAGTGCACTTTATTGTTTCTTTGTGTGCCACGAAATGTTTTGATTTACTTCGTTCTAATTGATAAGATATTGATAGGACGTGTAAATATGGAGGTGATAAAGTTACGTGTGTTTATGAATCCCCATCAAGCGGTCTCATCCAAATTGAAGATAAAACAGAAGTCGATACAGGTGAGACTTATACAGTTGAGCGTGAGTTGACTGAGTCTGACAATATGAGAGAGTTTACATGTGTAGCTGGTCCCCACCTTAATGGTCCAAATTGCTCCATTACGCCTCTTCAGATACCAACGACTGTCTCAATCTCACCCTCTCATTTGACGCTACTTGAACACCAGAACGCGACATTCACGTGTGACTTGAAGTCTACACCACAACAGCTAGCAGATAGGTATGAATGGCGCGTGTTCCTGGTTGACAAAGGCAAAATAAAGATTATTAACCAACACACAGTGCAGAGCCTCGACGGCCGGTTTAAACTTGACCAAAATGGTCAAACTCTTCAGATTATCAACCTAACTCTTGGAGAATTTAACAATTCTAAGATCAGATGCGATGCATTTCAAGACAGTACACCAATTTCAAGCGTCAATGATTCACTGTTGTTCGTCTTGCCTCTGCTGAAGCCCAAGCTTTTTCCAACCATTGAATCGAATCCGGCTTCTTGCGGCGTCTCCATCATGTCCGGCGAGGAGAAATACTGCCAATGTTCTTGTACAGCTGCAATTATAGGGGGCGCTGTTGGAGGCCTTGTCATTCTGGTTGAAGCCGCTGCTCTCATTGGATGCAACATCGTAAAGAATAAACGACAGTGGGAAGAACCACGCCCAAAACCGTCTGATGGTGTTGTGAGAACATCACCTGATAGGCATCAGGGAGGCTCCGTTGCCATGGCAGACTTGACATATACCGAACTCACACGAGATGACGGAGAAACTTCTGAAACTTCACCGTATCAAAGTCTATTTTCGGATGCACATAGAGGCCATGAAACTCTCTACAGTAACGTACCTTAGCCTGTGATGACCAGCGCCCTCTACACTGTAAAGGTAGCATTTCGAACTTAAACACATTTCTTAGCACCTTGCTTCTACCCACTTTTGATACTTGCTAGCTCTCACAGGGCTCGAATTTTACACCGGACCGCAGGCCCGAGGCCAGTGATTTTAGCACCGGGCCAGTAAACTTAGGACTGTACAAGTCCGGCGGTCTTGTCTTTTTTAACAATAATACCTCTGTATATTTTTTTTTAAACTGATAAATACAAATTTCTTTCAATTCTGTTGAGTATTGAAGTATTACCCATATGAAAAATTAGATAAATTTTCTCGAAATGCTTTTTAAAAAAACCCAGCTCAAATGTAAAACTGTGTAGTATAGTGTTCTTCTTGATTTGATTCCGGTCTTGTAACAAATTTCCTGGTCCAGTAAAAGTTTTGAGCCACAAGCCCTGCAGTCTTGTGGATTTTTTCCCCAAATTCGAGCCCTGTCTCAAAATGTAAAGATTTTGCATTTCTTTGACATGTTTACCTCGAGACATGTTTAGTCTGTGACATGATTAGTTTTGAAAGTGTTTAGGGTTACTAGATCGTGGTAAACATGTTTAGAAATGCATGACACTAGTTAGGGACAATGTCAGAATTGAGCTGAGCTTTTAAACAGTTGTCTTTTTTTTTTATTAATAGAAACAGGGAAAATGTTGAAAAAGAAACATGTACACAAGTGCATTACACTGACTTCTGTCTCTGAACGCACCCTCTATTCTGAGTAAATAGTTGTAAAATTTATTTTAAAAACCCATAGAAATACAATTCAATGAGCAGTTGAATTTAGTAGTTAAATTTAGTGAACTATTACACTGTATGTGTATACTTGGTGCAAATTTTTAGGTTTTCTGCAAACAGTAAATCGCCGTATGCTTTTTAATGACAAAGACCAGTACTCAGAACTAATTGGAACGTAATTTATTTATTTTATTTATTTAAACCATATTTAACGAGGGTAACCCATCCAGCACAGCTGATCATTTGGGGCCCTCACATAATATAAATAAAACAACAAATAGGGATATATAAAAAAAAAACTAACAATGTACAAAAGGCCTATCATAAAATAGTGTGAAAGCAGTTCAAGCCTTACCTTCCTTCAGCAAACGCCGAAATGAAGAATAAGAGTTTGAACGAGTAGTTAAAGGAATACCATTTAAAAAAGAGGGAGCTCTGTAAGTGAAGCTGTGTTTAAAAAGTTCACATTTAGGTTTGGGAACAATATAATTACGCTGTGTGATTGCCCTGGTAGTTGGACGATCACAAGGCCTAATCCGGTCAAGTCTCTGGCACATTGAATTGCACAATCAAAGAAACTTTTTATGCAGAGTACATCAGGGCTCCAAATGAAACTTTTTAAAGCGTGTTTATTCATAGGCTACAATTGTAAAATTTACAACTTTGGGGAGTTCCAAACCCGTCAAGGCAAGTGGAAGATTAGAATTGGATTTGAGAAAAGAAGGAAAACCTTATTTTCAGCAACTTTATTAAAAACAATATTTGTCATTAAACTATTAACAAGTAGGATACCTCAAGACACCATTTTATTTCATTAATGAACACCAGTTTGCTACAAATTCATGAACAACAAATTCTTTTCATGCAATAAAACTTTGTCCAACCATTCCATATTGACTGCACAGCTGAAAGTTGGAAGGTCATGTGAGTTTGGAAAGTGTGTCTTCGAACAGCAGCCAAAGGCTCGCAAATTTTGGGTTTTGTGTTGACAGCTGTGTTAGACTAACAATGTCTACTGTCTAATGGCTTCATGGACTGTTATGGCACAAAAATCAGTGCTGTGCTTTCTTAGACATGCAAACTTTGCACTGAGTTATTTCTTAGAGTACATCAGGGCTCCAAATTAACACTGGACTGCAGACCCATGGCTAGTGATTTAAGAGTACATCAGGGCTCCAAATTAACACTGGACTGCAGAACCATGGCCAGTGATTTAAGAGTACATCAGGGCTCCAAATTAACACTGGACTGCAGACCCATGGCCAGTGATTTAAGAGTACATCAAGGCTCCAAATGAACACTGGACTGCAGACCCATGGCCAGTGATTTAAGAGTACATCAGGGCTCCAAATTAACACTGGACTGCAGACCCATGGCCAGTGATTTAAGAGTACATCAAGGCTCCAAATGTACACTGGACTGCAGACCCATGGCCAGTGATTTAAGAGTACATCAGGGCTCCAAATTAACACTGGACTGCAGACCCATGGCCAGTGATTTAAGAGTACATCAGGGCTCCAAATGTACACTGGACTGCAGACCCATGGCCAGTGATTTAAGAGTACATCAAGGCTCCAAATGAACACTGGACTGCAGACCCATGGCCAGTGATTTAAGAGTACATCAGGGCTCCAAATTAACACTGGACTGCAGACCCATGGCCAGTGGTTTAAGAGTACATCAGGGCTCCAAATTAACACTGGACTGCAGGCCCATGGCCAGTGATTTAAGCGTCCTGCCAGTAAACTCACGACCTGATGAGAAGCCCAGTGATCTTGTGTTTTTCAATTGAATAACAAGACTTCAAATCATGATATTTGGTCCTAGAAAAAAAAGTAGGAAAATATTATCGAGTACAAAGGTGACCTACATGTACATTTTTGGTGAAGCCTTTTTCAGGCTTTTTAACTACAAATTCTTCAAACTTTGAACCAAGACTAAGGGGAAGAATTGCAACCAACGTGATAGACTGCGAAAATCCTTGCCGTCCCAAAACTCGAAGACAAGGGTCTGTCTCAGTAAAATCGTTTTAACAAATTATACAAAAGTATTGAACGAACAGTTTAAAACCTTGCACAGTGACACATCTATTCTAGATGAGCACACAAAACCACTATTTTGTGAATAGAGCAACCATTTTTTAAATCAAATATGTTCATGTTATTTTTGTGTGTATAGTCTATATGCACATATCAACACGAACATACAGGAAAAGTATCACTTGTCTGAGAATCTTCATTCAGCCTGTTCAGCTGTGTCAAGGCTTTGCCCCAACGCCTTTGTTTATGCTTGTCTCCAGAGATGGAATGATACATATTCTTCAAAATTGTTAATTTTCAAGATTGACCTGCGGACCGCTGGAAAAGAAAATAGCTTCAACAAGATCGTAAACAAATATAATTTTGATAAGTGTAAGCAGGGCTTTTTCCTTGCTTCGCAGCTACTGCACCCGTTTAGATGTGTAATACAAAATTATGATATAATATTCATTGACGTTTGTTTACAACATCAACTTAGCTCGAAAAAAACGGAGAAACCGCTGAACCTTACCCATATCACAATCTATGTTCGAATACACAGAGAGGCTATGAAACTATTTACTTTAATGTACCTTTAGCCTGTACTGACATGCGCCCTCTAAGTTCAGTTCGATTTGCAAAAGTAGAAATCCCTTCGAACACAATAACTCGGTCTTTGAATGCATGTGTAGATACTGCAAGTTAACAGTGTAGGAACGACAGCCACAAATCCAACCCTTCTGATATGACTAAAAAAAAAATTGTAGTGAAGTAAATTTTGTAGGCTCCCGAAAATCTTATAATGTAGTAAGACCATTACACAAATCTTTAAACTAAAATCCCCGAAAGCCAAGTACTGAGGCTTAGTCAGTGTAGCCCTGCTTCCTAGACCAGTCAATTAAACCACTTATCTGACCTTTTTAACACAATTACCAACTCATCAAACCCTTGTAACGTATTCACAGCCCTTGTAACGACTCATAGTAAAAACAAAACTTATTTGAGATAAAAAGAAGAAAAAAAAACTCTTTTTAGAAAAACACAGTTGACCTTTTAATTTTGCCTAGACTTCGGTTAAAAAAGGAAGTAATGCGCAAAAACCTTTAGATACTTCAAACCAACTTCACATCAAAAATCGGTAAAAAAGAGGAAGGGACGCAGTAAAAACCTGAAGTCACCACAAAAACAACTGAGTTTTCCCTCAAAAGATAAATAAAAAAAACCAAATAGTTGTTAACGTTTGACTTTGTCATGTAAAGCAAGACAACCACTTCCCATTTGGCATCCGTAAAGAAGTGATATCATTGTGCATAGGGAAACAACAGAAAAGAAGCCCCTCATTTCATTATAACTATTGGAAGAAACATGACGCATCTAGACTGTTAATTTGGCCTGTTAGTACTGTAACGGTGAAGACCAGACTGTCATCGCATGGAACATTGGCACAGCATCAGTACACTTATTTGTTTCCGTGAGTGCCTGGAGCTATTTTGATTTACTTCGTTCTGCTTGATGAGATGTTACCGGGCTGTCAATTTTACCAGACGTGTGAACATGGATATCATAACATTGCATATGTTGATGAGCATTGTCTTGACTGCGTTGATCTGTAAGGCAGAATGTCAGTATTTCAACTTGAACCCACAGAATGTTACAGTCACCGAGGGGAGTAATGTTACACTCACTTGTAGATCATTGTATTTAACAACCTGTACTGTTTATCAATTCAGTTGGAAGAGAAAACTTTATCAACATTCTAACATCCAGCAAATTTCTGTTTGTTCCCGTCTAACATCAAACTTTGCAGGACGTAGCAGTATTGTTGTTGAGCAGGTCAATGAGCGCTATTACCTGCAAATCAATAACGTCCAACGAGATGACAGTGGGACTTATTGGTGTAATATGATTGAGAAAGATGGAAGGCAGCAAAACAGTGAGACAGCTTTATTGACAGTTAATCCACTTCCCCCCGAGTATAAACCTTCCTGTAACATTTATCCAAGTAAACCAAGAGTCGGTGAATCCGTCTCACTTAATTGCACTCTCTCAGAACGCGACCCTCCGAGCCTGTTGACCTGGTTTGAATCCACATCAAGCGATGCTATCCAGATTGAAGATGAAACAGAAGTCAATCCAGGTGAGACTTATACAGTTAAGCGTGAGTTGACCGAGTCTGACAATATGAGAGAGTTTACATGTGTAGCTGGTCCCCACCTTAATGGTCCAAATTGCTCCGTTACGCCTCTTCAGATACCAACGACTGTCTTAATCTCACCCTCTCACTTAACACTTCATGAACACAAGAACGCGACATTCACGTGTTATTTGAAGTCTACACCACAACAGCTAGCAGATAGGTATCAATGGCGCGTGTTCCTGGTTGACAAAGGCAAAGTGAAGGTTAACCGAGACACCGTGCAGAACCTCGATGGTCAGTTTAAACTTGACCAAAATGGGCAAACTCTTCAGATTATCGACGTAACTCTTGAAGAATTCAACAATTCTAAGATCAGATGCATTGCATTTCAAGGCAGTACAACAATTTCAAGTGTCAATGATTCACTGTTATTCGTCTTGCCTTTACCTGCGGCCACACCAAAGACAACGATAGCCTCCAACAATGACGAAAACACCTTGCAAGGCTCTGGTGTTATAATTATTGTTGGTGGACTTATTGGTGCAATCTTCTTTCTGATAATCATAGCTTTGCTTGGATGCTACTTGATTAAACACAAACACAACCCCACCGTACCAGGGCAGACATTGGCTACACGTGAGCAGAGACCGCCTACAGGTGAGAGAGTAACTGTGAGCAGCGAGGATCAAAATGGTCAAATGTACGACGAAATCCCGTTGGATGTTGGAGGAGATTGGAACGCCAGGATGTCAAGTTGTGGTGCTACGGAAGAGGCTGAAAGGTTATACGCGTGCGCCGATAAGACTGGACGTAACGAAATCAAGAGATATGGCGTGCCTGCTCAATCAACAACTGGTCAAGATGGTTACACAGTCACTAATGGAGACAGCGTGGACGAGGAGATTGGACAAGCAAGGGACCAAGCGATATACACAATGGTGAACAAACCTATGAAAACCAAACCAAACCACCCAGGGAAGAATGATCATCACAAAGTCAATCAACTGCCAGATGAGGACGGCAAAGAATCAGACACACCCATCGAAGACGATGTTGTGTCACGCAAGAAAAACATTGAGGGACTGGTATATGCCGACTTGGACTTACATCCCCCCTCATCAGCCAGGAACATAGAAACACTTCAGTCGGAGGAGCAGAGTGTGTATGCTGAACTCCGTCGTGATAAATAGGTAACTAGTGGTTTGCAAAGTTCTTATCTGATTCTACTCCAGCTAAGGTATGGTTAAGAAACCTGCACATTAAGGGTATTATACAGGATTGGTAGAGCTGAAAAAATAGTCACAGTGTTCATGTTTTGTGTGAACGATCATGTACATGAAATAATTATATAGGCTAAATCAGTTGTGAGAATCCAGAAAAAATAGTTTTAAAAAACATGCACAGCGTGTAAACACAATGTCCTTCAATTTGGTGGTAAAACCGAAAACAGATGATGCAGATTTTTTTTCTCTACATGTTTTTTTTAACACAGTTCTTGAATATGACTTCGTTTTAGAGGGAATATTTTATACATAAAATGGTTCTTTTATTAACGTCAAAATCAGCAAGATTTCAGACCAGACTTAAACAACAATGTTTCAATAACATTGACGTACAATGTGTGCATGCTTTCTTTCATAAAGAAAGACTGAGTTGCAAGACTCAAGTTCTGGTGTCTGAGATATCAGGGTGTGGGTTCGAATCCTGGTCATGACAATTGCATTTTTGAGCAAGATACTTAACTAAATAAATGCTTCTTTTCACCCAGAGGTAATTGGGTACCAATGAGGGCAGAGATGCTTAAGTAATTGTTTTAGCTTAGTGCGCTACATACTTGGCAGCACAGGCTGTATACTCCTGAGGGAGCTGATGCATGATGGTTTAAGGATTGAAATAAATCACCCAGTGATCACTCAGGGGTAATAATATTGGAGCGCCATGAGCGCTACATAAGAAGTCACTTGACTATTTATTATTATTATTATTATTATTATTATTATTATTATTATTATTATTATTATTATTATTATTATTATTATTATTATTATTATTATTATTATTATTATTATTATTATTATTATTATTATTATTATTATTATTATTATTATTATTATTATTATTATTATTATTATTATTATTATTATTATTATTATTATTATTATTATTATTATTATTATTATTATTATTATTATTATTATTATTATTATTATTATTATTATTATTATTTTTATTATTATTATTATTATTATTATTATTATTATTCGCACATTAAGGCAACAGTTCATGTCAGTTCTCGAGACTAAACCCCAAATCGTAATTTTAAGATCAGGTCTCATAATGGTCAAAGATGTCATAAACATCAGGGATCTTTTAATTTAAACAGACACCCCTATCGAAGAAATAACCGGACAACCTTTTTGTATGTCTGAACTACACCATCCCCCCAAAACAGTTCAAAAATAAACGAATGAATAAGCACATTTGACCACGCCAAGTTAATCACTTTTCAACTCGAATGTAAAGCGTATGTTTGTGCATTTTGGATTTATCATCATCTCCTTCATTTTGTGTGTATAACTTTGTCTAAGAATCAAATTACAGTACTTTCTTATTCTGCAGTCAAGTTGAATTTCGAATATTATGTTATGTCGCGTAGCTTTAAAAACGTAAACCAAAGCCAACAATTTTTTAGCATGAAGCTGTCTAAAAAGCACACATCGTTTATTCATTATGTTTAGGATTAGGGCGTTTCTTTCCCATCTGTAAAATTAAAAAATCTTAAATTCATATATTGAATGTTGACCAGGATTTTCCAACCAAGAGTTCCTTTAAGAAAAAAAATAATAACAACAATAATTACACTGAAAAGCATTTTTATATTAATGACTGTTTTTGTACAGTCAGTCATTCAACTTTCACAAGGAAACGGAACCGTTGTTAAAACAATACAAAGTTGGGTCCTTGTTTAGTGTTTGTTGTTTAAAATACATAGGCAGTACAGGAAATGAATATGGGACACTTTCTGGCTGAAAGTAAAGTAGGAAAAAACAAAACACTTTTGATTTAACACAGCCCACTTATACATTAGATTATAAACAATTTTAGTTCCTTTTCCAGTTTTCAATTAGTTTCATTTTCTAAATTCATATTACTACAAAATGTCACAGAAATATTTATCTGATTTTTGTGCACTTCTGTACAGGGTCCCATGTATTTCATTGTTTTCTCCAGTTACAAACCCACAGCGAGTTGACCGACCTCCATATCCTAGGCTGGACCATTCCAGGACGGGAGGTCAGTTTCCTGGAATTTTTTTTTTTTTTTGTCGGCTGGGATTGTTTGCTATTTGCTGTTTTACTCAAATGGGCTGACTTTTTACAATTACATTATTGTAATGCACTTTTAAAATATTAATGCATTATTTTTTAACATAATTTTAAATCCTCTGCAGAAGGAATAGGTTATTATTGGGTTGATTTTTAAAAACTTCTTGAGAGAAAGAAGGGTAAAAATAAACCAGGGGAGAGAAACGGTTATTTTTTATATACAAATTATTTTTTTTTTAATTGCGGGGGAGCATTTTTTGTACCCATATTGTGTTTACTCAAGAAATACTTACAGATGTCAAATCAAGTTATCATATTGAACCTATCATAACCAAGATATTGTTTCCAAACTATTTAATTTTTGTACACGACAGAGAAACCTTGTAGGTAAATGTAGCAGTTAATTACTCAGTGTATTTAATGTTAGCTGTTATAATTTTATTAGTCATTGCTTGTTTGATTGAATTTAAAGTTTGTAGTATTATATGCTTAATACAAAGTTTTTCGATACTGGCATAAGTACTTTTCAGAGTAACAACTTTTAGGATTAATATTCTCATTGAGGAACTGTCATTTCTTAACACAATAGTTATAGTCGGCTATGCATGTTTCCATGTCAAGCAGCTAACCGGCAGTTCAGAAGCATTACACTAGACTTTTGTTTCTGGTTATTGCCTTTGCTGGTGTGGCAGGAGATTCTGTGCCCCACTCCCCCCCCCCCCCCACCCCACCCACAGTGAAATGTGTCAACATTTCTTCGAATCAACTTCCTTCAGCCCAAGTTGATTTACCGTATGGGGTCACATGCACACATACCGGGTGACAACATCCCATAAGACACGGGCTTGGTCACATTAGTGTATTATTTATTATTGGACAATGATTTGAACCCTGCTTCAGCTAAGCTTACCAGCTTTGTGGAGTTGGGTGAACGTCTTATGCAACATTACTGTGTACAATTATGCGATAAACGCTAAAGGCCTCTATCGACCGCCCGAGAAACCTCCGTTCATTTTAATAAAACGGAGGCTATAATTTATGCAAACTTATTAATATATGTGATTATTTAGATTATTGCAATCGCAATAAGTAAAGGTAATTGTATGGTCTTTTATGCAATTTGTTAAACTTTGACGGTACATCAGACAGAATTGTTTCGACTGGTTTCTGAATTATAATCAGTGGGTGAAGTTCCGAGTGAAACTGTTCCTTTCAGATAAATCACTAATCGAAATAATGAATTGGACCTACAGTAGCTATGCCGTTTGAAGTTGGTTGAAAGATTCATATTCTTTATTTATGCTTATAAATAACTAGTTTATTAGTGCTAATGTTTATTGTTTAAAAGCGTGGATATGGAAGGTTGTACATTACCCGCTTTAGAACAAAGCGGGCGTATTAATAAATTAATCATTATTTCAAAACAAAAAGGAAATATTAGAAAAATACATTAAAGCAAACTGTAAGACTCGCAGACGTTTCAACGTTAGGAAAAATTAGAGAGTGTTTGATGTTAAATTTGCATCTGGGATAAAGAATGTTATTTGTGTCTTACCTATACGCCCGTGAGTGTCTTGCCCGAAACCTCGGCACTTTCCTGAGTGAGTCCTGTGAAAAAAAGACAAAAAAAGTAAAACAGATGCACTTTATTTTGTTTCGTTCACACAGTTGGGGGGGGGGGGGGGGGAGGTGAATACGTGCAAGGAAACCCAAGACACTCTAATGTTTAACTACACAAAAGATTTGACGGTGTCCTCTGTTCCAGGTGAATAACAATGATTGCGTAATTCTTTTGTCTTAATCTGATGTTCCACTGAATGGCATCCATTCAAGTTTGAATGAATCCAGAATTAATTATGTAAAGGTATATAATTGACTCTGTTATTATTATTGCAAGATGCATGTTTACTGATAGCGATATTAATTAATTAAATTGATGCTTCACGCTTGTAAATACAGAAGATATTTGGTGTAAAACAATTATTGTGTTATTTTGTTTGGTTGAACGAACTTCCTCAAGATATTCCTAATATTTCCAGTTACTCTCAAAACTCACCTTTTCCAGATGTAGTTTTTTAATTCATAGTTTAGATTGATTTGGTGCATTACAAATGCCTACTATTATTAATTATTGTAAATATTATGCAAACAAAATATAATTTTTTCTCCAATGTTGTATGATTTGGACAGCGCTGAAACTAAGGCACAGCTTTAGGGGGTGGGGCATATAATAAGGGAGTGCACCATTTTTTTATAGGGGGGAGGGGCACTTCAGGCCTATTAAAAACTAGTTTCCATTTGCATTTGTCCTTATTTAAAGCCTTCAAGGAAGTTGGAATAGCTGTATGGCACAGTAGGATTTTGCAATTTTTGTAATTACTCCCCTTATACAAGTAAAAAACAATTCCCTCTATGATATCCCCAGCTGTACCATTGAGAAACATACTGGAGAAGTTGAATGGCCTGGGTTGGGTTACCCTGTTCAGCTTGTATGAATTCCCTATGGCTTTGTGTAGCAAGCAGTCCTTGGTAATTGACAGATGTATTGGCTCTGCCACAGTGACCTATGACCCATAACTAGAGAGCAGCTTGACAGAGATTCACAGCTGTTGTTAGTTTGTAGTTTTCAGTGGCAATATGGGAGCCATCAAATCTAGATCATTTGGGGGGGGGGGGGGGTTGGAAGGTTTGGAGGAGCCTGGGAATCTTCCAAACAAGCTTGTATGAAACAAGCTTGGCTGTAGTCATAACAAAGCATGCTGGACTCTCTGTGTGTGGTGGGTTAACAATCTTGTGACGAGAGGGGTGTTTCCACAACTATTTTTAGCCAAGCAGAGTAAGGTAGTGTGCTTACCCCCCCCCCCCCCCCCCGCACCGACTGGACTGTTTTGTTTTTGAGCTTCATTACAATTGGGAACAACTTTTTAGCAGGTGAAAATGATGGTTTATAAATTTTTACCGACACACTATGCACTAATTAGTTTTAATTATCCAATTAATTACCAACAAAAACATTGGAAATGATTTTGTTGCTTTCATAGTTGCTGAAGAACATCTCTAGTACCTCTGAGGCATATTAGGCTCGATTAGAATGATATTACAGCTTCATACCCAGGTGTCTTATGATTTCCTAAAACCTGCTGTAGCGTAGCTTACAGCTAATGATGTGGTGACGAATAAACAAATCACGTCACACGGACTGCAGGGCCCAGCCCACTCATTAGTCTGTAAAACAAATTAAGTTCCTTTTCCAGTTTTCAATTAGTTTCATTTTCAAAATTCATATAACTACAAAATGTCACAGAAATATTTCTCTGATTTTTGTGCACTTCTATACAGGGTCCCATGTATTTCATTGTTTTCTCCAGTTACAAAACCCACAGCGAGTTGACTGCCCTCCATATCCTAGACTGGACCATTCCAGGAGGGGAGGTCAGTTTCCAGGATTTTTTATCGGCTTGGGATTTTTTTCCTTAAATCTTTGGTTAATTTATTTTTATTTGTATGTTATATTGTTGATTTAGCTATTTGCTTTTTTACTCCATTGGGCTGACTTTTTACGATTTCATTATTGTTATGCACTTTTGAAAATACTAATAATGCATTACTTTAAAAACATAATTTTTTATATTCTTTTAAATCCTCTGCAGAAGGAGAATAGGTTTTTAACGGATTGATTTTTAAAAAACTTCTTGAGAGAAAGAAGGGTAATGTTCAATAAACCAGTGGAGAGAACAGGTTATTTTATATATACAATTTTGTTTTAAATTGCGGGGGAAAATTGTTGTACCCATAATGTGTTTACTCAAGAAATACTTACAGTATGTCAAATCAAGTTATCATATTTAGCCTATCATAACCAAGATATTGTATCCAAACAATGTTTATTTTTGTACACGACAGAAAAACCTTGTAGGTAAATGTATCAGTTAATTACTCAGTGTATTTAATGTTAGCTGTTATAATTATATTAGTCATTGCTTGTTTGATCGAATTTAAAGGTTTAAGTATTATTTGCTTAGTACAAAGTGTTTGGATACTGGCATATGTACTTTTCAGAGTAACAACTTTTAGGACTAATATTTCCATTGGAGCACTGTTTTTTCTGGACACAATTGTTGTAGTCAGCTATGTATGTTTCCATGTCAAGCAGCTAACCGGCAGTTCAGAAGTATTACACTAGACTTTTGTTTCTGTCTTTGCCTTTGCTGGTGTGGCAGGAGATTCTGTGTCCCCCCCCCACCCCCGCTACGTGAAATGTGTCAAAATTTCTTTGAATCAACTTCCTTCAGCCCAAGTTGATTTACCGTATGGGGACACATGCACACATACCGGGTTACAACATCCCATATGACACCGGGCTTGCGTCACATTAGTGTAATTTTATTATTGGACATTGATTTGAACCCTGCTTCAGCTAAGCTTACCAGCTTTGTGGAGTTGGGTGAACATCTCATACAACATTATTGTGTATAATTATGCGATAAACGCTAAAGGAGCGGCCTGTATCGCCCGCCCGAGAAAATGTACGTTTAATTAAATAAAACGGGATGATAATTTATGCAAACTCATTAATGTACGTGGTTATTTAGATTATTGCAATCGAAACAAGTAAAGGTAATTTTATGGTCTTTTTTGCAGTTTGCTCAATTTTGACGATACATCAGACAGAAATGTTTCAACTGGTTTCTGGATTATAATCAGTGAGTGAAGTTCCAAGTGAAACTGATCCTTTCAGATAAATCACTAATCGAAATAATGAATTGGACCTAGTCATGCCGTTTGAAGTTGGTTGAATGATTTATATTCTATTTTTGTGCTTATAAATAGCTAGCTTATTAGTGCTAATGTTTATTGTTTAAAAAGCGTGGATATCGAAGTTTGTACATTACCCGCTATACAACAAATGCCCGTGGTGGTGCGTATTTAATAAATCAATCAATATTTCAAAGTAAAAAGGAAAAGATAAGAAAAGTTCACTAAAACAAAGTGTATTTCTTGCAGACGTTTCAACGTTGGGAACAATTAAAGGGTGTTATGATGTTAAATTTGCATTTGGATAAAGAATGTTATTTTGTGTCTTACCCATACGCCAGGAGTGTCTTGCCCAAAACCTTGGCACTTTCCCGAGTCCTGTGAAAAAACAATATAACGAATGCACGTTATTTTGTTTCGTTTACATAGTTGGGGGGGGGGGGGAGCAAATACGCGCAAGGAAACCCAAGACACCCTAATGTTTAACTACACAAAAGATTTGACGGTGTCCTCTGTTCCAGTCGGATACAAAATATTGCGTAATTATTTCATCTCAATCTGATATTCCACTGAATGACATCCATTCAAATCTGAATGAATCCAGAATCATTTATGTAAAGGAATAACTGACTCCGTTTTTATTATTGTAAAATGTATGTTTACTGATAGCGATATTAATTAATTAAAGTGATGTTTCACGCTTTTAATACGGAAAGAGAAGTGAACATATTTGGTGTAAAATAATTGTCATATTATTTTGTTCGGTTTATCTGTTTGCCGATAAAGAAGTTTATCGTCCTCTCTTGGCTACAACCCTTAATACGATTGTAAAGATGTTTTCCCACACAGAAATCGTTTATGCGTACATGCAAGATCTTCTCTCTGGAACGAACTTCCTCAAAATATTCATAATATTTCCAATGTACATAAATTCAAAGTTACTCAAAAAAAATCACTTTTTTCCAGATGTATTTCCTTAATTCATAGTTTAGATTGATTTGGCGCATTACAAATGCCTACTGTTTTATTATTATTAATAATATTATTTATTATTTTAAATATTATGCGAACAATTATGACCAGCACTTGTTTATTCTCAACGTGATAGCAAAAATTAGACAGGGCCGAAACTAAGGCACAGCTTTAGGGGGCATAAGGGAATGCACCATTTTTGTCTAATGGGATGGGGGGGGGGGCACTCACACCTATAAAATCTTACTTCCATTTGCATTTGTCCCAAACAGCCCCCTTTCAGTGCTCTCTGTGTGTCATTTACTATTCTTTGATTAGCCTAAATTACAATAGCCTTGTCCAAGGCTCTTTACGCAAGCACCCCGCTTTGAATTCACCAGGTAGCATAAAAATACTGGCACGGTACTGCAGTACTTGATATACAGTATACCATGGGGTGGAAGCATGGTTTTTCAACCTCGTACCAAAAACAAAGCCGAAACAAAGCCTTGTTCCCACTGTAAACGGCAGCTTATGTTTTTCTTTATCATTGCGCAGGGATTCCAGCGCTAACTACGTATGCTGGAATCGGGTATTGAATATTCATTTCCTGTACTGGGCGGATAATCGCCCAATCATAAACTCTTGTAGTATTTACCTTGCCACTATACATTAACCAATGAGCATACACCTTCGGGAAATATTAGCATAAAGCAACTCCGCCCACAATCTGACCTTTTTACAGTGGGAACAAGGCTCTGTTTCGGCTTCGTTTTTTGGTACGAGGTTGAAAAACCATGCTTCCACCCCACAGTATACTGTGTATCAAGTACTGCAGTACCGTGCCAGTATTGTTACCTGGTGAATTCAAAGCAGGGTGCTTGCGTAAAGAGCCTTGGACAAGGCTAAAATTACAATGGTTAAATCAGATTGTTTAAAACTCTGTGTTGCCCCACCCCTGTCAGATATCAAGAGTGGCATTGGTTACTGCAGCGTGTAGACTGCAGTACGTTTGGAAAACGTGTATACCTCAATTGCAATGTTGATTTCATTTTTTTTTTCAAAGCTAAAAACCTTTGTTACTGTTGTAGTGATAGTTTGGCAAGAAAAATATCATAATCATATTAAAAAAAAAAAATCGTACAAATTATGTTTTTATACTGTGGAACCGCAGTATTTACACGAATGTCCTTCACAGGGAAAATGTATACTTCATTTGCAATGTTGATTTCATATTTTTTTCAAAGCTGCTAACCTTTCCAGACATTGTAGAGATAATTTGGGAAAAAAATATAAATATTGTTATTAATATTGATATTATTATTTTAATTAGGTTTTAAACTGCGAAACCGCAACATTTTGCATAGCACGGCATCAAACGCAAAAAAATTACCCTGTACATGGTCATGGGCTTCCTCTTCTCAATGAATACCCCCCCCAATCCATCCTAAGTCAGTGTTTCACTTTAGTTTTGATAAGTCATATTGAATTGATAGGTAAAATTACCCCCATGCACTTGTAGCCAGTCTATTGCTGTAAGATATAAAATAACATTAATTTATGTTTACATTGAGGTTAGTTCTGCATGTAGCTCTTGTTTTTACACCCCTGAAATAAAACCAAGACATCCCAAGTAAGGTGGATGAACTTCTACACACTCAAGGACAAGAATCCTCTGTGAAAAAAGCCATAAAAAGATCATGTGGTAATGAACTCTATTGGTTGGCTCTGTAAGCCCCGCCTCTCCACCCCCCCCCCCATCACTCACCCAAGATTCCGAGTCCATGAGTCATACTGCCTAAAGGGTCATAGGCCATGTCAATCAGGCCTGTCTAAGGATATATCTTAAAGGGTTTTACCTGTTTTTGCTACAGACTGAACAAGTAATTAACAAAAAATGTGTTTTCGGTCTACTGGCTGCAGACCACAAGGGAAACACACGGTAAATCTGCTAAATAATCTGCCGTAGTGAAAAAAAAAATCTACGCTGTCTGCTTGTAATTAGAAAGAGCGTATTAAAAACATAGAAAATACTACAAAAAAAACCATCACATTTTATTCGGTTAATTTGTAATCTGAAGAGTCCAGATTCGCAAAAGGGATGGGGGCACCCAGGGACACGTACACCATTGTTTACACCATTGTTTAATAAACAGTTAAATAAAAGACAATATCAAGACAGTTAAATAGCTGTGCTTGAGTGTATGGGTGAGTACCAGTGTCCAACGAATGCAGAACTCGGAGACATCGCGTCCGTACACGGTTTTTTTCATAGACCAGGAAATATGTTTTGTGAATTTTAAAAATGTTATCAATGCTCTATGCGGTCTTTTTAATTGCTGTAAAAAAGGATGCCTTTATGTTACGTAGCTAGTGGGGAAAAACCCAAAACATAAAAACAAAAACTGATTTTCAGAAACAACACGACAACAAAAATTTCAATTGAGAACTTGCGTTAGAAACAAAGGGGTAGAGGAAAACGAGCCCCTTCACTTAATGTTTTATTTTTCTTCTGAAAATTTTCTATTTTTTCTTAATTACTCCTCCAAAGAAATTTTTAAGAACTTTTTTTTCAACCAAGCTGTTTATGTTTATAGAGAAACACAATAAACTTTTACTTAAATAAAACTTGTTTTTGTGTGTGGAACTTTTTGTGGTGTTAAAGTAAAATACGGATGGCGCTATTTTGTGAAGTTGGCAACATGACTGTGTAAGTCTTGTTTGTGGCTTGTTTAAAATTAATTCACAACTAACAACATAATAAAAAAAAATATAGAAAATGAAAACAGGAAACTTACATGGTGATACAGGAGAAATAAGAGGCTGAGGTGATTGGGATGTCTTCCTGTTTGAATGATAGAATATTATGACTAGTTTCATGTACTTTATACAAAGTTTAAGCAAATCCATTTTTATATCCAGTTGACATTTTGCACATTTGCATTGATTGACCTCACAATGACGGCAATGCAAGGGGTCAATACACTGATACCACAGACTACCACAAAGTGCCTAATACCTTCCAGGCTAGAACCTGGTGCATGAGTTTCTTCTGTTTGTACAGCTAGCAATATGTGGAAACCCCAAAGCTTGTTTACTGGGATTTAGTCTCAACAGTCTCCTGTGCAACTTTGTGGCAAGAGCCAGTTGGGCAGGAGAGTATATTGAGAGTAATAGGGTGAAATGGTTCTTGTTTTCTCAGTTTGTAAAAAGTTATATAAATCTCAGGCTGATTTCATTTGAAAATATTTACACTCACCAATCAACAGTCTCTTTGGTTATCTGCTTTGGATGCAAAGTGTTATTGTTTCCAGATCTTCGAAGCTGTATTCCTTTCTCTACTTTCTTAAGTCTGTAAAAACAAATAAACAAACAAACAAACAAACAAACACTGCGTGGTTATTGTAGTTATGAAACAGTAATTCAGGCTTGATTCATCTGATAGAACATTTTACAATAACATCTCAATGGGTTTTATGTCAGTGCCCTAGTCACTGGGCCAATAACATTCCTGTTATCTTTCTCAATTCCCAGGGGAGTATACAGCCCTGGGCTTCCTTGCCTTGTTTGGATGTTACTTGAAGTAACAGCTGGTTTAGTCAAATTGTTATGTAATTTCATCTTCTTGATACATTTTCCTCCTTCTCTGAGTTGAGGTTAGCTTCAATCTGTAATCATATATGAAAGTTGTAGGAGGAGACAGGATGTTTGCTCTTTTACTGTGATTGTGAGATGAAGGACAGCATTGTCAGCATTGGCCAAGTTTTTATGCTGGTAAGCTGGCAGATTGTATAGTGCCCTCTTTGACCTATATATGAGTAGCCCCTGGATACTGAGAGAAATAACAAGAATGTTATTGGCCCAGTGATTAGGGCACTGACATAAAGCACAATGATATGTTATTGTAAATAACTACAATTTCAAATCAGCACATAGCCTGGTGGATTTGCTCCCACTTCACAATTTCCTTGCTCAGCATTCGAATCCCCCTACACATTATTTTTCAGAAATACAATTTTTACTGTCTTTCTAAAAAAAAAATAACAATACACCGCCTACCTTTAAGTTTTGGCTTTGTACATTTAGCCAGCACTGGACATGCACAGTTGCCAGTTTTGGACCATTATGTCAGACTTTAGTTCCCCCAAAACAAAAATCTTCCAAAGCCAATAATCTGAAAAAGGAGAAGGTAAATAATATCCATTTAAATTTCAGGGTAAAGTTTGAATAAACAAAGAACAAAAAAAACACTGCCAAGCACAGCAAATTTGTGCTGTGTGCACCTCGCTTTGTGCCAGGGCCTGACAGCCACTTCAAGGTAAGGGCTACACCTGATTTTGGCTGTCGGCCTAAATCAACTGTCACAAGGGCCACGTTGCCACCTTCTCCTGGGGCTGAAACGGGGTTGATCCCTTCACAGTCCGTAAGGATGTAGGCAAGGGTATGATCCACTAGGAGCCTGGCTGGTAGAGCAGCATGCAATACCTTCCCAACTTTGTATGAAGCAATTAAGGTTAACTGCCCTTGAGCGCCTTGCTCAAGGGCACAAGTGTCATGACCGGGATTGGAACCTTACTCTGCTGCTGACAACACCAAAGCTTTGGTCTGGAAAACTAGACCGTCCGGCCACAACACATGGGTGTTGTCACCCACCACCCATTTGTAAGGTATAACAAAGGCACTCTCAGTTTTCACTTGGTGCTATTCCGGCCGACTTCACTTGCATCATAATTTGTTTTCAAAGTGGGTTTTTCCAGGTTATGACGAGTTCTATGAAGGTGTTTGAAATGTGGTAATGGATTAGTATTATATCCAATAATGAGTCATAAATAGGTATACCCAAGGAATGATGCAAGAAATTGCAAGTAGTAAATAGTGTAGCTGGGACTTTTGGAGCCCATGTGTTAATCTGGGACCAGGAGCTTTGTGCTCATGCCTGGGTGGTGTACCCAGTGTGTGTGTGTGTGGTTATTTGTAGCCCAGGTTGGAAGCAATAGAGGGGTCCAACAGACACTGACGTCCTACGAGGGCTAGGTTGTTTGATGATGTTTTGTCTTTTTGGCCAGGTGTACGTAGGCCTAGACTGCATGTAAAACTCAACTCAATTTGGTTCTTGGAGATTAGTGGTTAGTTAATTTAAACATTTTTTTTCTTAAGTTTTTGGCTCCTGAACTGAATATTAACTACTTTGTTTGTAACTATACTTAAAAGTAGGGCATATGGCTGTTTATGATTTTTAATTAAATACAACATTGCACTCGATGACTGAGAAACAGCGTAATGGAAAGAACTTTAGCTGTAGTATACAGATATAGGTTTGTTACAATAAGTTATACAGTACAGCAGTAGCATATGATACAGCAACTGTGTTACGAAACCCTAGAGTTGATTGTATAGTTTGGTCTAGTTTAGTAACAGTTTTCCTTAACAATTTCAAGAACTGTAAATCAGACTTAGTACTCTAGATAATCAGTACCCACCTGTCGTGTGATGACTGTACTATAAACAATGCTATCAATCTGTGCATAATGGTGAATACCGTCCAGCATTGTAAATAGATTCAGTGCCAAGTGAAAAAAAACGTCAACAATATCCAAACAACAACAAGCAAATCAAAAGGTCTATTGAGGGCGCACTAAAAGGTCATTGGTAAGCGCTGTTTGCACCACATTAAAATGACAGAAATTCATGCGCGGAACCTCATTAATAAAATGTATACCCAAAACTTTTTCTCTGATTCAACTATTTGAAGGTGGTGGCTTTTATGAAATGTAGAAAAATAGAAAAAAATGAGCCCCTGGGGTTTTAACTTCTGACTTAAAGGATTTAAGGGTAAAAAGTAAGCACTCTTAAGAGGGCCCTATTTTTATAAATGTAGGGTTATTTTTCCAAAAAGGAAAAATCTGACAGGTAGTACCCTGTCGCCATTTTGATTTTTGGGGTCGAAAACAAAAGTGCGATTTGACGGTGCAGCGTTCTAGACTAGACTTCCCTGAAGACCTTTTCTGTGTGGGGACATGGCCAAATCCCAAAACCTGGGCAATTAGGAGCTTTCTACCAAAAAGTGACGCCATCTTTGTTGCCCCAAAAACCTCAATAATTCATGGAATAAAATGGTTGCGGCCTTCAAATTCCAACCAGCACCGTCGGGGGAGGTGTCCGCGAAAAGTGATCGCCGAAAATCGCCATGTTACCGGGGGTCGAATTTTGGGAATATTTGACAGGTAGTACCCTGTCGCCATTTTGATTTTTGGGGTCGAAAACAAAAGTGCGATTTGACGGTGCAGCGTTCTAGACTAGACTTCCCTGAAGACCTTTTCTGTGTGGGGACATGGCCAAATCCCAAAACCTGGGCAATTAGGAGCTTACTACCAAAAAGTGACGCCATCTTTGTTGCCCCAAAAACCTCAATAATTCATGGAATAAAATGGTTGCGGCCTTCAAATTCCAACCAGCACCGTCGGGGGAGGTGTCCGCGAAAAGTGATCGCCGAAAATCGCCATGTTACCGGGGGTCGAATTTTGGGAATATTTGACAGGTAGTACCCTGTCGCCATTTTGATTTTTGGGGTCGAAAACAAAAGTGCGATTTGACGGTGCAGCGTTCTAGACTAGACTTCCCTGAAGACCTTTTCTGTGTGGGGACATGGCCAAATCCCAAAACCTGGGCAATTAGGAGCTTTCTACCAAAAAGTGACGCCATCTTTGTTGCCCCAAAAACCTCAATAATTCATGGAATAAAATGGTTGCGGCCTTCAAATTCCAACCAGCACCGTCGGGGGAGGTGTCCGCGAAAAGTGATCGCCGAAAATCGCCATGTTACCGGGGGTCGAATTTTGGGAATATTTGACAGGTAGTACCCTGTCGCCATTTTGATTTTTGGGGTCGAAAACAAAAGTGCGATTTGACGGTGCAGCGTTCTAGACTAGACTTCCCTGAAGACCTTTTCTGTGTGGGGACATGGCCAAATCCCAAAACCTGGGCAATTAGGAGCTTTCTACCAAAAAGTGACGCCATCTTTGTTGCCCCAAAAACCTCAATAATTCATGGAATAAAATGGTTGCGGCCTTCAAATTCCAACCAGCACCGTCGGGGGAGGTGTCCGCGAAAAGTGATCGCCGAAAATCGCCATGTTACCGGGGGTCGAATTTTGGGAATATTTGACAGGTAGTACCCTGTCGCCATTTTGATTTTTGGGGTCGAAAACAAAAGTGCGATTTGACGGTGCAGCGTTCTAGACTAGACTTCCCTGAAGACCTTTTCTGTGTGGGGACATGGCCAAATCCCAAAACCTGGGCAATTAGGAGCTTACTACCAAAAAGTGACGCCATCTTTGTTGCCCCAAAAACCTCAATAATTCATGGAATAAAATGGTTGCGGCCTTCAAATTCCAACCAGCACCGTCGGGGGAGGTGTCCGCGAAAAGTGATCGCCGAAAATCGCCATGTTACCGGGGGTCGAATTTTGGGAATATTTGACAGGTAGTACCCTGTCGCCATTTTGATTTTGGGGGTCGAAAACAAAAGTGCGATTTGACGGTGCAGCGTTCTAGACTAGACTTCCCTGAAGACCTTTTCTGTGTGGGGACATGGCCAAATCCCAAAACCTGGGCAATTAGGAGCTTTCTACCAAAAAGTGACGCCATCTTTGTTGCCCCAAAAACCTCAATAATTCATGGAATAAAATGGTTGCGGCCTTCAAATTCCAACCAGCACCGTCGGGGGAGGTGTCCGCGAAAAGTGATCGCCGAAAATCGCCATGTTACCGGGGGTCGAATTTTGGGAATATTTGACAGGTAGTACCCTGTCGCCATTTTGATTTTTGGGGTCGAAAACAAAAGTGCGATTTGACGGTGCAGCGTTCTAGACTAGACTTCCCTGAAGACCTTTTCTGTGTGGGGACATGGCCAAATCCCAAAACCTGGGCAATTAGGAGCTTTCTACCAAAAAGTGACGCCATCTTTGTTGCCCCAAAAACCTCAATAATTCATGGAATAAAATGGTTGCGGCCTTCAAATTCCAACCAGCACCGTCGGGGGAGGTGTCCGCGAAAAGTGATCGCCGAAAATCGCCATGTTACCGGGGGTCGAATTTTGGGAATATTTGACAGGTAGTACCCTGTCGCCATTTTGATTTTTGGGGTCGAAAACAAAAGTGCGATTTGACGGTGCAGCGTTCTAGACTAGACTTCCCTGAAGACCTTTTCTGTGTGGGGACATGGCCAAATCCCAAAACCTGGGCAATTAGGAGCTTTCTACCAAAAAGTGACGCCATCTTTGTTGCCCCAAAAACCTCAATAATTCATGGAATAAAATGGTTGCGGCCTTCAAATTCCAACCAGCACCGTCGGGGGAGGTGTCCGCGAAAAGTGATCGCCGAAAATCGCCATGTTACCGGGGGTCGAATTTTGGGAATATTTGACAGGTAGTACCCTGTCGCCATTTTGATTTTTGGGGTCGAAAACAAAAGTGCGATTTGACGGTGCAGCGTTCTAGACTAGACTTCCCTGAAGACCTTTTCTGTGTGGGGACATGGCCAAATCCCAAAACCTGGGCAATTAGGAGCTTTCTACCAAAAAGTGACGCCATCTTTGTTGCCCCAAAAACCTCAATAATTCATGGAATAAAATGGTTGCGGCCTTCAAATTCCAACCAGCACCGTCGGGGGAGGTGTCCGCGAAAAGTGATCATCGAAAATCGCCATGTTACCGGGGGTCGAATTTTGGGAATATTTGACAGGTAGTACCCTGTCGCCATTTTGATTTTTGGGGTCGAAAACAAAAGTGCGATTTGACGGTGCAGCGTTCTAGACTAGACTTCCCTGAAGACCTTTTCTGTGTGGGGACATGGCCAAATCCCAAAACCTGGGCAATTAGGAGCTTTCTACCAAAAAGTGACGCCATCTTTGTTGCCCCAAAAACCTCAATAATTCATGGAATAAAATGGTTGCGGCCTTCAAATTCCAACCAGCACCGTCGGGGGAGGTGTCCGCGAAAAGTGATCGCCGAAAATCGCCATGTTACCGGGGGTCGAATTTTGGGAATATTTGACAGGTAGTACCCTGTCGCCATTTTGATTTTTGGGGTCGAAAACAAAAGTGCGATTTGACGGTGCAGCGTTCTAGACTAGACTTCCCTGAAGACCTTTTCTGTGTGGGGACATGGCCAAATCCCAAAACCTGGGCAATTAGGAGCTTTCTACCAAAAAGTGACGCCATCTTTGTTGCCCCAAAAACCTCAATAATTCATGGAATAAAATGGTTGCGGCCTTCAAATTCCAACCAGCACCGTCGGGGGAGGTGTCCGCGAAAAGTGATCGCCCAAAATCGCCATGTTACCGGGGGTCGAATTTTGGGAATATTTGACAGGTAGTACCCTGTCGCCATTTTGATTTTTGGGGTCGAAAACAAAAGTGCGATTTGACGGTGCAGCGTTCTAGACTAGACTTCCCTGAAGACCTTTTCTGTGTGGGGACATGGCCAAATCCCAAAACCTGGGCAATTAGGAGCTTTCTACCAAAAAGTGACGCCATCTTTGTTGCCCCAAAAACCTCAATAATTCATGGAATAAAATGGTTGCGGCCTTCAAATTCCAACCAGCACCGTCGGGGGAGGTGTCCGCGAAAAGTGATCGCCGAAAATCGCCATGTTACCGGGGGTCGAATTTTGGGAATATTTGACAGGTAGTACCCTGTCGCCATTTTGATTTTTGGGGTCGAAAACAAAAGTGCGATTTGACGGTGCAGCGTTCTAGACTAGACTTCCCTGAAGACCTTTTCTGTGTGGGGACAAGGCCAAATCCCAAAACCTGGGCAATTAGGAGCTTTCTACCAAAAAGTGACGCCATCTTTGTTGCCCCCAAAACCTCAATAATTCATGGAATAAAATGGTTGCGGCCTTCAAATTCCAACCAGCACCGTCGGGGGAGGTGTCCGCGAAAAGTGATCGCCGAAAATCGCCATGTTACCGGGGGTCGAATTTTGGGAATATTTGACAGGTAGTACCCTGTCGCCATTTTGATTTTTGGGGTCGAAAACAAAAGTGCGATTTGACGGTGCAGCGTTCTAGACTAGACTTCCCTGAAGACCTTTTCTGTGTGGGGACATGGCCAAATCCCAAAACCTGGGCAATTAGGAGCTTTCTACCAAAAAGTGACGCCATCTTTGTTGCCCCAAAAACCTCAATAATTCATGGAATAAAATGGTTGCGGCCTTCAAATTCCAACCAGCACCGTCGGGGGAGGTGTCCGCGAAAAGTGATCGCCGAAAATCGCCATGTTACCGGGGGTCGAATTTTGGGAATATTTGACAGGTAGTACCCTGTCGCCATTTTGATTTTTGGGGTCGAAAACAAAAGTGCGATTTGACGGTGCAGCGTTCTAGACTAGACTTCCCTGAAGACCTTTTCTGTGTGGGGACATGGCCAAATCCCAAAACCTGGGCAATTAGGAGCTTTCTACCAAAAAGTGACGCCATCTTTGTTGCCCCAAAAACCTCAATAATTCATGGAATAAAATGGTTGCGGCCTTCAAATTCCAACCAGCACCGTCGGGGGAGGTGTCCGCGAAAAGTGATCGCCGAAAATCGCCATGTTACCGGGGGTCGAATTTTGGGAATATTTGACAGGTAGTACCCTGTCGCCATTTTGATTTTTGGGGTCGAAAACAAAAGTGCGATTTGACGGTGCAGCGTTCTAGACTAGACTTCCCTGAAGACCTTTTCTGTGTGGGGACATGGCCAAATCCCAAAACCTGGGCAATTAGGAGCTTTCTACCAAAAAGTGACGCCATCTTTGTTGCCCCAAAAACCTCAATAATTCATGGAATAAAATGGTTGCGGCCTTCAAATTCCAACCAGCACCGTCGGGGGAGGTGTCCGCGAAAAGTGATCGCCGAAAATCGCCATGTTACCGGGGGTCGAATTTTGGGAATATTTGACAGGTAGTACCCTGTCGCCATTTTGATTTTTGGGGTCGAAAACAAAAGTGCGATTTGACGGTGCAGCGTTCTAGACTAGACTTCCCTGAAGACCTTATCTGTGTGGGGACATGGCCAAATCCCAAAACCTGGGCAATTAGGAGCTTTCTACCAATAAGTGACGCCATCTTTGTTGCCCCAAAAACCTCAATAATTCATGGAATAAAATGGTTGCGGCCTTCAAATTCCAACCAGCACCGTCGGGGGAGGTGTCCGCGAAAAGTGATCGCCGAAAATCGCCATGTTACCGGGGGTCGAATTTTGGGAATATTTGACAGGTAGTAGCCTGTCGCCATTTTGATTTTGGGGGTCGAAAACAAAAGTGCGATTTGACGGTGCAGCGTTCTAGACTAGACTTCCCTGAAGACCTTATCTGTGTGGGGACATGGCCAAATCCCAAAACCTGGGCAATTAGGAGCTTTCTACCAATAAGTGACGCCATCTTTGTTGCCCCAAAAACCTCAATAATTCATGGAATAAAATGGTTGCGGCCTTCAAATTCCAACCAGCACCGTCGGGGGAGGTGTCCGCGAAAAGTGATCGCCGAAAATCGCCATGTTACCGGGGGTCGAATTTTGGGAATATTTGACAGGTAGTAGCCTGTCGCCATTTTGATTTTGGGGGTCGAAAACAAAAGTGCGATTTGACGGTGCAGCGTTCTAGACTAGACTTCCCTGAAGACCTTTTCTGTGTGGGGACATGGCCAAATCCCAAAACCTGGGCAATTAGGAGCTTTCTACCAAAAAGTGACGCCATCTTTGTTGCCCCAAAAACCTCAATAATTCATGGAATAAAATGGTTGCGGCCTTCAAATTCCAACCAGCACCGTCGGGGGAGGTGTCCGCGAAAAGTGATCGCCGAAAATCGCCATGTTACCGGGGGTCGAATTTTGGGAATATTTGACAGGTAGTACCCTGTCGCCATTTTGATTTTTGGGGTCGAAAACAAAAGTGCGATTTGACGGTGCAGCGTTCTACACTAGACTTCCCTGAAGACCTTTTCTGTGTGGGGACATGGCCAAATCCCAAAACCTGGGCAATTAGGAGCTTTCTACCAAAAAGTGACGCCATCTTTGTTGCCCCCAAAACCTCAATAATTCATGGAATAAAATGGTTGCGGCCTTCAAATTCCAACCAGCACCGTCGGGGGAGGTGTCCGCGAAAAGTGATCGCCGAAAATCGCCATGTTACCGGGGGTCGAATTTTGGGAATATTTGACAGGTAAGTACCCTGTCGCCATTTTGATTTTTGGGGTCGAAAACAAAAGTGCGATTTGACGGTGCAGCGTTCTAGACTAGACTTCCCCGAAGACCTTTTCTGTGTGGGGACATGGCCAAATCCCAAAACCTGGGCAATTAGGAGCTTTCTACCAAAAAGTGACGCCATCTTTGTTGCCCCAAAAACCTCAATAATTCATGGAATAAAATGGTTGCGGCCTTCAAATTCCAACCAGCACCGTCGGGGGAGGTGTCCGCGAAAAGTGATCGCCGAAAATCGCCATGTTACCGGGGGTCGAATTTTGGGAATATTTGACAGGTAGTACCCTGTCGCCATTTTGATTTTTGGGGTCGAAAACAAAAGTGCGATTTGACGGTGCAGCGTTCTAGACTAGACTTCCCTGAAGACCTTTTCTGTGTGGGGACATGGCCAAATCCCAAAACCTGGGCAATTAGGAGCTTTCTACCAAAAAGTGACGCCATCTTTGTTGCCCCAAAAACCTCAATAATTCATGGAATAAAATGGTTGCGGCCTTCAAATTCCAACCAGCACCGTCGGGGGAGGTGTCCGCGAAAAGTGATCGCCGAAAATCGCCATGTTACCGGGGGTCGAATTTGGGGAATATTTGACAGGTAGTACCCTGTCGCCATTTTGATTTTTGGGGTCGAAAACAAAAGTGCGATTTGACGGTGCAGCGTTCTACACTAGACTTCCCTGAAGACCTTTTCTGTGTGGGGACATGGCCAAATCCCAAAACCTGGGCAATTAGGAGCTTTCTACCAAAAAGTGACGCCATCTTTGTTGCCCCCAAAACCTCAATAATTCATGGAATAAAATGGTTGCGGCCTTCAAATTCCAACCAGCACCGTCGGGGGAGGTGTCCGCGAAAAGTGATCGCCGAAAATCGCCATGTTACCGGGGGTCGAATTTTGGGAATATTTGACAGGTAAGTACCCTGTCGCCATTTTGATTTTTGGGGTCGAAAACAAAAGTGCGATTTGACGGTGCAGCGTTCTAGACTAGACTTCCCTGAAGACCTTTTCTGTGTGGGGACATGGCCAAATCCCAAAACCTGGGCAATTAGGAGCTTTCTACCAAAAAGTGACGCCATCTTTGTTGCCCCAAAAACCTCAATAATTCATGGAATAAAATGGTTGCGGCCTTCAAATTCCAACCAGCACCGTCGGGGGAGGTGTCCGCGAAAAGTGATCGCCGAAAATCGCCATGTTACCGGGGGTCGAATTTTGGGAATATTTGACAGGTAGTACCCTGTCGCCATTTTGATTTTTGGGGTCGAAAACAAAAGTGCGATTTGACGGTGCAGCGTTCTAGACTAGACTTCCCTGAAGACCTTTTCTGTGTGGGGACATGGCCAAATCCCAAAACCTGGGCAATTAGGAGCTTTCTACCAAAAAGTGACGCCATCTTTGTTGCCCCAAAAACCTCAATAATTCATGGAATAAAATGGTTGCGGCCTTCAAATTCCAACCAGCACCGTCGGGGGAGGTGTCCGCGAAAAGTGATCGCCGAAAATCGCCATGTTACCGGGGGTCGAATTTGGGGAATATTTGACAGGTAGTACCCTGTCGCCATTTTGATTTTTGGGGTCGAAAACAAAAGTGCGATTTGACGGTGCAGCGTTCTAGACTAGACTTCCCTGAAGACCTTTTCTGTGTGGGGACATGGCCAAATCCCAAAACCTGGGCAATTAGGAGCTTTCTACCAAAAAGTGACGCCATCTTTGTTGCCCCAAAAACCTCAATAATTCATGGAATAAAATGGTTGCGGCCTTCAAATTCCAACCAGCACCGTCGGGGGAGGTGTCCGCGAAAAGTGATCGCCGAAAATCGCCATGTTACCGGGGGTCGAATTTTGGGAATATTTGACAGGTAGTACCCTGTCGCCATTTTGATTTTTGGGGTCGAAAACAAAAGTGCGATTTGACGGTGCAGCGTTCTAGACTAGACTTCCCTGAAGACCTTTTCTGTGTGGGGACATGGCCAAATCCCAAAACCTGGGCAATTAGGAGCTTTCTACCAAAAAGTGACGCCATCTTTGTTGCCCCAAAAACCTCAATAATTCATGGAATAAAATGGTTGCGGCCTTCAAATTCCAACCAGCACCGTCGGGGGAGGTGTCCGCGAAAAGTGATCGCCGAAAATCGCCATGTTACCGGGGGTCGAATTTTGGGAATATTTGACAGGTAGTACCCTGTCGCCATTTTGATTTTTGGGGTCGAAAACAAAAGTGCGATTTGACGGTGCAGCGTTCTAGACTAGACTTCCCTGAAGACCTTTTCTGTGTGGGGACATGGCCAAATCCCAAAACCTGGGCAATTAGGAGCTTTCTACCAAAAAGTGACGCCATCTTTGTTGCCCCAAAAACCTCAATAATTCATGGAATAAAATGGTTTGCGGCCTTCAAATTCCAACCAGCACCGTCGGGGGAGGTGTCCGCGAAAAAGTGATCGCCGAAAATCGCCATGTTACCGGGGGTCGAATTTTGGGAATATTTGACAGGTAGTACCCTGTCGCCATTTTGATTTTGGGGGTTCGAAAACAAAAGTGCGATTTGACGGTGCAGCGTTCTAGACTAGACTTCCCTGAAGACCTTTTTCTGTGTGGGGACATGGCCAAATCCCAAAACCTGGGCAATTAGGAGCTTTCTACCAAAAAGTGACGCCATCTTTGTTGCCCCAAAAACCTCAATAATTCATGGAATAAAATGGTTGCGGCCTTCAAATTCCAACCAGCACCGTCGGGGGAGGTGGTCCGCGAAAAGTGATCGCCGAAAATCGCCATGTTACCGGGGGTCGAATTTTGGGAATATTTGACAGGTTAGTACCCTGTCGCCATTTTGATTTTTGGGGTCGAAAACAAAAGTGCGATTTGACGGTGCAGCGTTCTAGACTAGACTTCCCTGAAGACCTTTTCTGTGTGGGGGGACATGGCCAAATCCCAAAACCTGGGCAATTAGGAGCTTTCTACCAAAAAGTGACGCCATCTTTGTTGCCCCAAAAACCTCAATAATTCATGGAATAAAATGGTTGCGGCCTTCAAATTCCAACCAGCACCGTCGGGGGAGGTGTCCGCGAAAAGTGATCGCCGAAAATCGCCATGTTACCGGGGGTCGAATTTTGGGAATATTTGACAGGTAGTACCCTGTCGCCATTTTGATTTTTGGGGGTCGAAAACAAAAGTGCGATTTGACGGTGCAGCGTTCTAGACTAGACTTCCCTGAAGACCTTTTCTGTGTGGGGACATGGCCAAATCCCAAAACCTGGGCAATTAGGAGCTTTCTACCAAAAAGTGACGCCATCTTTGTTGCCCCAAAAACCTCAATAATTCATGGAATAAAATGGTTGCGGCCTTCAAATTCCAACCAGCACCGTCGGGGGAGGTGTTCCGCGAAAAGTGATCGCCGAAAATCGCCATGTTACCGGGGGTCGAATTTTGGGAATATTTGACAGGTAGTTACCCTGTCGCCATTTTGATTTTTGGGGTCGAAAACAAAAGTGCGATTTGACGGTGCAGCGTTCTAGACTAGACTTCCCTGAAGACCTTTTCTGTGTGGGGACATGGCCCAAATCCCAAAACCTGGGCAATTAGGAGCTTTCTACCAAAAAGTGACGCCATCTTTGTTGCCCCAAAAACCTCAATAATTCATGGAATAAAATGGTTGCGGCCTTCAAATTCCAACCAGCACCGTCGGGGGAGGTGTCCGCGAAAAGTGATCGCCGAAAATCGCCATGTTACCGGGGGTCGAATTTTGGGAATATTTGACAGGTAGTACCCTGTCGCCATTTTGATTTTTGGGGTCGAAAAACAAAAGTGCGATTTGACGGTGCAGCGTTCTAGACTAGACTTCCCTGAAGACCTTTTCTGTGTGGGGACATGGCCAAATCCCAAAACCTGGGCAATTAGGAGCTTTCTACCAAAAAGTGACGCCATCTTTGTTGCCCCAAAAACCTCAATAATTCATGGAATAAAATGGTTTGCGGCCTTCAAATTCCAACCAGCACCGTCGGGGGAGGTGTCCGCGAAAAGTGATCGCCGAAAATCGCCATGTTACCGGGGGTCGAATTTTGGGAATATTTGACAGGTAGTACCCTGTCGCCATTTTGATTTTTGGGGTCGAAAACAAAAGTGCGATTTGACGGTGCAGCGTTCTAGACTAGACTTCCCTGAAGACCTTTTTCTGTGTGGGGACATGGCCAAATCCCAAAACCTGGGCAATTAGGAGCTTTCTACCAAAAAAGTGACGCCATCTTTGTTGCCCCAAAAACCTCAATAATTCATGGAATAAAATGGTTGCGGCCTTCAAATTCCAACCAGCACCGTCGGGGGAGGTGTCCGCGAAAAGTGATCGCCGAAAATCGCCATGTTACCGGGGGTCGAATTTTGGGAATATTTGACAGGTAGTACCCTCTCGCCATTTTGATTTTTGGGGTCGAAAACAAAAAGTGCGATTTGACGGTGCAGCGTTCTAGACTAGACTTCCCTGAAGACCTTTTCTGTGTGGGGACATGGCCAAATCCCAAAACCTGGGCAATTAGGAGCTTTCTACCAAAAAGTGACGCCATCTTTGTTGCCCCAAAAACCTCAATAATTCATGGAATAAAATGGTTGCGGCCTTCAAATTCCAACCAGCACCGTCGGGGGAGGTGTCCGCGAAAAGTGATCGCCGAAAATCGCCATGTTACCGGGGGTCGAATTTTGGGAATATTTGACAGGTAGTACCCTGTCGCCATTTTGATTTTTGGGGTCGAAAACAAAAGTGCGATTTGACGGTGCAGCGTTCTAGACTAGACTTCCCTGAAGACCTTTTCTGTGTGGGGACATGGCCAAATCCCAAAACCTGGGCAATTAGGAGCTTACTACCAAAAAGTGACGCCATCTTTGTTGCCCCAAAAACCTCAATAATTCATGGAATAAAATGGTTGCGGCCTTCAAATTCCAACCAGCACCGTCGGGGGAGGTGTCCGCGAAAAGTGATCGCCGAAAATCGCCATGTTACCGGGGGGTCGAATTTTGGGAATATTTGACAGGTAGTACCCTGTCGCCATTTTGATTTTTGGGGTCGAAAACAAAAGTGCGATTTGACGGTGCAGCGTTCTAGACTAGACTTCCCTGAAGACCTTTTCTGTGTGGGGACATGGCCAAATCCCAAAACCTGGGCAATTAGGAGCTTTCTACCAAAAAGTGACGCCATCTTTGTTGCCCCAAAAACCTCAATAATTCATGGAATAAAATGGTTGCGGCCTTCAAATTCCAACCAGCACCGTCGGGGGAGGTGTCCGCGAAAAGTGATCGCCGAAAATCGCCATGTTACCGGGGGTCGAATTTTGGGAATATTTGACAGGTAGTACCCTGTCGCCATTTTGATTTTTGGGGTCGAAAACAAAAGTGCGATTTGACGGTGCAGCGTTTCTAGACTAGACTTCCCTGAAGACCTTTTCTGTGTGGGGACATGGCCAAATCCCAAAACCTGGGCAATTAGGAGCTTTCTACCAAAAAGTGACGCCATCTTTGTTGCCCCAAAAACCTCAATAATTCATGGAATAAAATGGTTGCGGCCTTCAAATTCCAACCAGCACCGTCGGGGGAGGTGTCCGCGAAAAGTGATCGCCGAAAATCGCCATGTTACCGGGGGTCGAATTTTGGGAATATTTGACAGGTAGTACCCTGTCGCCATTTTGATTTTTGGGGTCGAAAACAAAAGTGCGATTTGACGGTGCAGCGTTCTAGACTAGACTTCCCTGAAGACCTTTTCTGTGTGGGGACATGGCCAAATCCCAAAACCTGGGCAATTAGGAGCTTTCTACCAAAAAGTGACGCCATCTTTGTTGCCCCAAAAACCTCAATAATTCATGGAATAAAATGGTTGCGGCCTTCAAATTCCAACCAGCACCGTCGGGGGAGGTGTCCGCGAAAAGTGATCGCCGAAAATCGCCATGTTACCGGGGGTCGAATTTTGGGAATATTTGACAGGTAGTACCCTGTCGCCATTTTGATTTTTGGGGTCGAAAACAAAAGTGCGATTTGACGGTGCAGCGTTCTAGACTAGACTTCCCTGAAGACCTTTTCTGTGTGGGGGACATGGCCAAATCCCAAAACCTGGGCAATTAGGAGCTTTCTACCAAAAAGTGACGCCATCTTTGTTGCCCCAAAAACCTCAATAATTCATGGAATAAAATGGTTGCGGCCTTCAAATTCCAACCAGCACCGTCGGGGGAGGTGTCCGGCGAAAAGTGATCGCCGAAAATCGCCATGTTACCGGGGGTCGAATTTTGGGAATATTTGACAGGTAGTACCCTGTCGCCATTTTGATTTTTGGGGTCGAAAACAAAAGTGCGATTTGACGGTGCAGCGTTCTAGACTAGACTTCCCTGAAGACCTTTTCTGTGTGGGGACATGGCCAAATCCCAAAACCTGGGCAATTAGGAGCTTTCTACCAAAAAGTGACGCCATCTTTGTTGCCCCAAAAACCTCAATAATTCATGGAATAAAATGGTTGCGGCCTTCAAATTCCAACCAGCACCGTCGGGGGAGGTGTCCGCGAAAAGTGATCGCCGAAAATCGCCATGTTACCGGGGGTCGAATTTTGGGAATATTTGACAGGTAGTACCCTGTCGCCATTTTGATTTTTGGGGTCGAAAACAAAAGTGCGATTTGACGGTGCAGCGTTCTAGACTAGACTTCCCTGAAGACCTTTTCTGTGTGGGGACATGGCCAAATCCCAAAACCTGGGCAATTAGGAGCTTTCTACCAAAAAGTGACGCCATCTTTGTTGCCCCAAAAACCTCAATAATTCATGGAATAAAATGGTTGCGGCCTTCAAATTCCAACCAGCACCGTCGGGGGAGGTGTCCGCGAAAAGTGATCGCCGAAAATCGCCATGTTACCGGGGGTCGAATTTTGGGAATATTTGACAGGTAGTACCCTGTCGCCATTTTGATTTTTGGGGTCGAAAACAAAAGTGCGATTTGACGGTGCAGCGTTCTAGACTAGACTTCCCTGAAGACCTTTTCTGTGTGGGGACATGGCCAAATCCCAAAACCTGGGCGATTAGGAGCTTTCTACCAAAAAGTGACGCCATCTTTGTTGCCCCCAAAAACCTCAATAATTCATGGAATAAAATGGTTGCGGCCTTCAAATTCCAACCAGCACCGTCGGGGGAGGTGTCCGCGAAAAGTGATCGCCGAAAATCGCCATGTTACCGGGGGTCGAATTTTGGGAATATTTGACAGGTAGTACCCTGTCGCCATTTTTGATTTTTGGGGGTCGAAAACAAAAGTGCGATTTGACGGTGCAGCGTTCTAGACTAGACTTCCCTGAAGACCTTTTCTGTGTGGGGACATGGCCAAATCCCAAAACCTGGGCAATTAGGAGCTTTCTACCAAAAAGTGACGCCATCTTTGTTGCCCCAAAAACCTCAATAATTCATGGAATAAAATGGTTGCGGCCTTCAAATTCCAACCAGCACCGTCGGGGGAGGTGTCCGCGAAAAGTGATCGCCGAAAATCGCCATGTTACCGGGGGTCGAATTTTGGGAATATTTGACAGGTAGTACCCTGTCGCCATTTTGATTTTTGGGGTCGAAAACAAAAGTGCGATTTGACGGTGCAGCGTTCTAGACTAGACTTCCCTGAAGACCTTTTCTGTGTGGGGGACATGGCCAAATCCCAAAACCTGGGCAATTAGGAGCTTTCTACCAAAAAGTGACGCCATCTTTGTTGCCCCAAAAACCTCAATAATTCATGGAAAAAATGGTTGCGGCCTTCAAATTCCAACCAGCACCGTCGGGGGAGGTGTCCGCGAAAAGTGATCGCCGAAAAATCGCCATGTTACCGGGGGTCGAATTTTGGGAATATTTGACAGGTAGTACCCTGTCGCCATTTTGATTTTTGGGGTCGAAAACAAAAGTGCGATTTGACGGTTGCAGCGTTCTAGACTAGACTTCCCTGAAGACCTTTTCTGTGTGGGGACATGGCCCAAATCCCAAAACCTGGGCAATTAGGAGCTTTCTACCAAAAAGTGACGCCATCTTTGTTGCCCCAAAAACCTCAATAATTCATGGAACAAAATGGTTGCGGCCTTCAAATTCCAACCAGCACCGTCGGGGGAGGTGTCCGCGAAAAAGTGATCGCCGAAAATCGCCATGTTACCGGGGGGTCGAATTTTGGGAATATTTGACAGGTAGTACCCTGTCGCCATTTTGATTTTTGGGGTCGAAAACAAAAGTGCGATTTGACGGTGCAGCGTTCTAGACTAGACTTCCCTGAAGACCTTTTCTGTGTGGGGACATGGCCAAATCCCAAAACCTGGGCAATTAGGAGCTTTCTACCAAAAAGTGACGCCATCTTTGTTGCCCCAAAAACCTCAATAATTCATGGAATAAAATGGTTGCGGCCTTCAAATTCCAACCAGCACCGTCGGGGGAGGTGTCCGCGAAAAGTGATCGCCGAAAATCGCCATGTTACCGGGGGGTCGAATTTTGGGAATATTTGACAGGTAGTACCCTGTCGCCATTTTGATTTTTGGGGTCGAAAACAAAAGTGCGATTTGACGGTGCAGCGTTCTAGACTAGACTTCCCTGAAGACCTTTTCTGTGTGGGGACATGGCCAAATCCCAAAACCTGGGCAATTAGGAGCTTTCTACCAAAAAGTGACGCCATCTTTGTTGCCCCAAAAACCTCAATAATTCATGGAACAAAATGGTTGCGGCCTTCAAATTCCAACCAGCACCGTCGGGGGAGGTGTCCGCGAAAAGTGATCGCCGAAAATCGCCATGTTACCGGGGGTCGAAATTTTGGGAATATTTGACAGGTAGTACCCTGTCGCCATTTTGATTTTTGGGGTCGAAAACAAAAGTGCGATTTGACGGTGCAGCGTTCTAGACTAGACTTCCCTGAAGACCTTTTCTGTGTGGGGACATGGCCAAATCCCAAAACCTGGGCAATTAGGAGCTTTCTACCAAAAAGTGACGCCATCTTTGTTGCCCCAAAAACCTCAATAATTCATGGAATAAAATGGTTTGCGGCCTTCAAATTCCAACCAGCACCGTCGGGGGAGGTGTCCGCGAAAAGTGATCGCCGAAAATCGCCATGTTACCGGGGGTCGAATTTTGGGAATATTTGACAGGTAGTACCCTGTCGCCATTTTGATTTTTGGGGTCGAAAACAAAAGTGCGATTTGACGGTGCAGCGTTCTAGACTAGACTTCCCTGAAGACCTTTTCTGTGTGGGGGACATGGCCAAATCCCAAAACCTGGGCAATTAGGAGCTTTCTACCAAAAAGTGACGCCATCTTTGTTGCCCCAAAAACCTCAATAATTCATGGAATAAATGGTTGCGGCCTTCAAATTCCAACCAGCACCGTCGGGGGAGGTGTCCGCGAAAAGTGATCGCCGAAAATCGCCATGTTACCGGGGGGTCGAATTTTTGGGAATATTTGACAGGTAGTACCCTGTCGCCATTTTGATTTTTGGGGTCGAAAACAAAAGTGCGATTTGACGGTGCAGCGTTCTAGACTAGACTTCCCTGAAGACCTTTTTCTGTGTGGGGACATGGCCAAATCCCAAAACCTGGGCAATTAGGAGCTTTCTACCAAAAAGTGACGCCATCTTTGTTGCCCCAAAAACCTCAATAATTCATGGAATAAAATGGTTGCGGCCTTCAAATTCCAACCAGCACCGTCGGGGGAGGTGTCCGCGAAAAGTGATCGCCGAAAATCGCCATGTTACCGGGGGGTCGAATTTTGGGAATATTTGACAGGTAGTACCCTGTCGCCATTTTGATTTTTGGGGTCGAAAACAAAAGTGCGATTTGACGGTGCAGCGTTCTAGACTAGACTTCCCTGAAGACCTTTTCTGTGTGGGGACATGGCCAAATCCCAAAACCTGGGCAATTAGGAGCTTTCTACCAAAAAGTGACGCCCATCTTTGTTGCCCCAAAAACCTCAATAATTCATGGAATAAAATGGTTGCGGCCTTCAAATTCCAACCAGCACCGTCGGGGGAGGTGTCCGCGAAAAGTGATCGCCGAAAATCGCCATGTTACCGGGGGTCGAATTTTGGGAATATTTGACAGGTAGTACCCTGTCGCCATTTTGATTTTTCGGGGGTTCGAAAACAAAAGTGCGATTTGACGGTGCAGCGTTCTAGACTAGACTTCCCTGAAGACCTTTTCTGTGTGGGGACATGGCCAAATCCCAAAACCTGGGCAATTAGGAGCTTTCTACCAAAAAGTGACGCCATCTTTGTTGCCCCAAAAACCTCAATAATTCATGGAATAAAATGGTTGCGGCCTTCAAATTCCAACCAGCACCGTCGGGGGAGGTGTCCGCGAAAAGTGATCGCCGAAAATCGCCATGTTACCGGGGTCGAATTTTGGGAATATTTGACAGGTAGTACCCTGTCGCCATTTTGATTTTTGGGGGTCGAAAACAAAAGTGGCGATTTTGACGGTGCAGCGTTCTAGACTAGACTTCCCTGAAGACCTTTTCTGTGTGGGGACATGGCCAAATCCCAAAACCTGGGCAATTAGGAGCTTTCTACCAAAAAGTGACGCCATCTTTGTTGCCCAAAAACCTCAATAATTCATGGAATAAAATGGTTGCGGCCTTCAAATTCCAACCAGCACCGTCGGGGGAGGTGTCCGCGAAAAGTGATCGCCGAAGAATCGCCATGTTACCGGGGGTCGAATTTTGGGAATATTTGACAGGTAGTACCCTGTCGCCATTTTGATTTTTGGGGTCGAAAACAAAAGTGCGATTTGACGGTGCAGCGTTCTAGACTAGACTTCCCTGAAGACCTTTTCTGTGTGGGGACATGGCCAAATCCCAAAACCTGGGCAATTAGGAGCTTTCTACCAAAAAGTGACGCCCATCTTTGTTGCCCCCAAAAACCTCAATAATTCATGGAATAAAATGGTTGCGGCCTTCAAATTCCAACCAGCACCGTCGGGGGAGGTGTCCGCGAAAAGTGATCGCCGAAAATCGCCATGTTACCGGGGGTCGAATTTTGGGAATATTTGACAGGTAGTACCCTGTCGCCATTTTGATTTTTGGGGTCGAAAACAAAAGTGCGATTTGACGGTGCAGCGTTCTAGACTAGACTTCCCTGAAGACCTTTTCTGTGTGGGGACATGGCCAAATCCCAAAAACCTGGGCAATTAGGAGCTTTCTACCAAAAAGTGACGCCATCTTTGTTGCCCCAAAAACCTCAATAATTCATGGAATAAAATGGTTGCGGCCTTCAAATTCCAACCAGCACCGTCGGGGGAGGTGTCCGCGAAAAGTGATCGCCGAAAATCGCCATGTTACCGGGGGTCGAATTTTGGGAATATTTGACAGGTAGTACCCTGTCGCCATTTTGATTTTTGGGGTCGAAAACAAAAGTGCGATTTGACGGTGCAGCGTTCTAGACTAGACTTCCCTGAAGACCTTTTCTGTGTGGGGACATGGCCAAATCCCAAAACCTGGGCAATTAGGAGCTTTCTACCAAAAAGTGACGCCATCTTTGTTGCCCCAAAAACCTCAATAATTCATGGAAAAAAATGGTTGCGGCCTTCAAATTCCAACCAGCACCGTCGGGGGAGGTGTCCGCGAAAAGTGATCGCCGAAAATCGCCATGTTACCGGGGGTCGAATTTTGGGAATATTTGACAGGTAGTACCCTGTCGCCATTTTGATTTTTGGGGTCGAAAACAAAAGTGCGATTTGACGGTGCAGCGTTCTAGACTAGACTTCCCTGAAGACCTTTTCTGTGTGGGGACATGGCCAAATCCCAAAACCTGGGCAATTAGGAGCTTTCTACCAAAAAGTGACGCCATCTTTGTTGCCCCCAAAAACCTCAATAATTCATGGAATAAAATGGTTGCGGCCTTCAAATTCCAACCAGCACCGTCGGGGGAGGTGTCCGCGAAAAGTGATCGCCGAAAATCGCCATGTTACCGGGGGTCGAATTTTGGGGAATATTTGACAGGTAGTACCCTGTCGCCATTTTGATTTTTGGGGTCGAAAACAAAAGTGCGATTTGACGGTTGCAGCGTTCTAGACTAGACTTCCCTGAAGACCTTTTCTGTGTGGGGACATGGCCAAAATCCCAAAACCTGGGCAATTAGGAGCTTTCTACCAAAAAGTGACGCCATCTTTGTTTGCCCCAAAAACCTCAATAATTCATGGAATAAAATGGTTTGCGGCCTTCAAATTCCAACCAGCACCGTCGGGGGAGGTGTCCGCGAAAAGTGATCGCCGAAAATCGCCATGTTACCGGGGGTCGAATTTTGGGAATATTTGACAGGTAGTACCCCTGTCGCCATTTTGATTTTTGGGGTTCGAAAACAAAAGTGCGATTTGACGGTGCAGCGTTCTAGACTAGACTTCCCTGAAGACTTTTCTGTGTGGGGACATGGCCAAATCCCAAAACCTGGGCAATTAGGAGCTTTCTACCAAAAAGTGACGCCATCTTTGTTGCCCCAAAAACCTCAATAATTCATGGAATAAAATGGTTGCGGCCTTCAAATTCCAACCAGCACCGTCGGGGGAGGTGTCCGCGAAAAGTGATCGCCGAAAATCGCCATGTTACCGGGGGTCGAATTTTGGGAATATTTGACAGGTAGTACCCTGTCGCCATTTTGATTTTTGGGGTCGAAAACAAAAGTGCGATTTGACGGTGCAGCGTTCTAGACTAGACTTCCCTGAAGACCTTTTCTGTGTGGGGGACATGGCCAAATCCCAAAACCTGGGCAATTAGGAGCTTTCTACCAAAAAGTGACGCCATCTTTGTTGCCCCAAAAACCTCAATAATTCATGGAATAAAATGGTTGCGGCCTTCAAATTCCAACCAGCACCGTCGGGGGAGGTGTCCGCGAAAAGTGATCGCCGAAAATCGCCATGTTACCGGGGGTCGAATTTTGGGAATATTTGACAGGTAGTACCCTGTCGCCATTTTGATTTTTGGGGTCGAAAACAAAAGTGCGATTTGACGGTGCAGCGTTCTAGACTAGACTTCCCTGAAGACATTTCTGTGTGGGGGGACATGGCCAAATCCCAAAACCTGGGCAATTAGGAGCTTTCTACCAAAAAGTGACGCCATCTTTGTTGCCCCAAAAACCTCAATAATTCATGGAATAAAATGGTTGCGGCCTTCAAATTCCAACCAGCACCGTCGGGGGAGGGTGTCCGCGAAAAGTGATCGCCCGAAAATCGCCATGTTACCGGGGGTCGAATTTTGGGAATATTTGACAGGTAGTACCCTGTCGCCATTTTGATTTTTGGGGTCGAAAACAAAAGTGCGATTTGACGGTGCAGCGTTCTAGACTAGACTTCCCTGAAGACCTTTTCTGTGTGGGGGACATGGCCAAATCCCAAAACCTGGGCAATTAGGAGCTTTCTACCAAAAAGTGACGCCATCTTTGTTGCCCCAAAAACCTCAATAATTCATGGAACAAAATGGTTGCGGCCTTCAAATTCCAACCAGCACCGTCGGGGGGAGGTGTCCGCGAAAAGTGATCGCCGAAAATCGCCATGTTACCGGGGTCGAATTTTGGGAATATTTGACAGGTAGTACCCTGTCGCCATTTTGATTTTTGGGGTCGAAAACAAAAGTGCGATTTGACGGTGCAGCGTTCTAGACTAGACTTCCCTGAAGACCTTTTCTGTGTGGGGACATGGCCAAATCCCAAAACCTGGGCAATTAGGAGCTTTCTACCAAAAAGTGACGCCATCTTTGTTGCCCCAAAAACCTCAATAATTCATGGAACAAAATGGTTTGCGGCCTTCAAATTCCAACCAGCACCGTCGGGGGAGGTGTCCGCGAAAAGTGATCGCCGAAAATCGCCATGTTACCGGGGGTCGAATTTTGGGAATATTTGACAGGTAGTACCCTGTCGCCATTTTGATTTTTGGGGTCGAAAACAAAAGTGCGATTTGACGGTGCAGCGTTCTAGACTAGACTTCCCTGAAGACCTTTTCTGTGTGGGGACATGGCCAAATCCCCAAAACCTGGGCAATTAGGAGCTTTCTACCAAAAAGTGACGCCATCTTTGTTGCCCCAAAAACCTCAATAATTCATGGAATAAAAATGGTTGCGGCCTTCAAATTCCAACCAGCACCGTCGGGGGAGGTGTCCGCGAAAAGTGATCGCCGAAAATCGCCATGTTACCGGGGTCGAATTTGGGAATATTTGACATGGTAGTACCCTGTCGCCATTTTGATTTTTGGGGGTCGAAAACAAAAGTGCGATTTGACGGTGCAGCGTTCTAGACTAGACTTCCCTGAAGACCTTTTTCTGTGTGGGGACATGGCCCAAATCCCAAAACCTGGGCAATTAGGAGCTTTCTACCAAAAAGGAACGCCATCTTTGTTGCCCACAAAAACCTCAATAATTCATGGAATAAATGGTTGCGGCCTTCAAATTCCAACCAGCACCGTCGGGGGAGGGTGTCCGCGAAAAGGTGATCGCCGAAAATCGCCATGTTACCGGGGGTCGAATTTTGGGAATATTTGACAGGTAGTACCCTGTCGCCATTTTGATTTTTGGGGTCGAAAACAAAAGTGCGATTTGACGGTGCAGCGTTCTAGACTAGACTTCCCTGAAGACCTTTTCTGTGTGGGGACATGGCCAAATCCCAAAACCTGGGCAATTAGGAGCTTTCTACCAAAAAGTGACGCCATCTTTGTTGCCCCAAAAACCTCAATAATTCATGGAATAAAATGGTTGCGGCCTTCAAATTCCAACCAGCACCGTCGGGGGGAGGGTGTCCGCGAAAAGTGATCGCCGAAAATCGCCATGTTACCGGGGGGTCGAATTTTGGGAATATTTGACAGGTAGTACCCTGTCGCCATTTTGATTTTTTGGGGGGTCGAAAACAAAAGTGCGATTTGACGGTGCAGCGTTCTAGACTAGACTTCCCTGAAGACCTTTTCTGTGTGGGGACATGGCCAAATCCCAAAACCTGGGCAATTAGGAGCTTTCTACCAAAAAGTGACGCCATCTTTGTTGCCCCAAAAACCTCAATAATTCATGGAATAAAATGGTTGCGGCCTTCAAATTCCAACCAGCACCGTCGGGGGAGGTGTCCGCGAAAAGTGATCGCCGAAAATCGCCATGTTACCGGGGGGTCGAATTTTGGGAATATTTGACAGGTAGTACCCTGTCGCCATTTTGATTTTTTGGGGTCGAAAACAAAAGTGCGATTTGACGGTGCAGCGTTCTAGACTAGACTTCCCTGAAGACCTTTTCTGTGTGGGGACATGGCCAAATCCCAAAACCTGGGCAATTAGGAGCTTTCTACCAAAAAGTGACGCCATCTTTGTTGCCCCAAAAACCTCAATAATTCATGGAATAAAATGGTTGCGGCCTTCAAATTCCAACCAGCACCGTCGGGGGAGGTGTCCGCGAAAAGTGATCGCCGAAAATCGCCATGTTACCGGGGGTCGAATTTTGGGAATATTTGACAGGTAGTACCCTGTCGCCATTTTGATTTTTGGGGTCGAAAACAAAAGTGCGATTTGACGGCTCGTGCAGCGTTCTAGACTAGACTTCCCTGAAGACCTTTTCTGTGTGGGGACATGGCCAAATCCCAAAACCTGGGCAATTAGGAGCTTTCTACCAAAAAGTGACGCCATCTTTGTTGCCCCAAAAACCTCAATAATTCATGGAATAAAATGGTTGCGGCCTTCAAATTCCAACCAGCACCGTCGGGGGAGGTGTCCGCGAAAAGTGATCGCCGAAAATCGCCATGTTACCGGGGGTCGAATTTTGGGAATATTTGACAGGTAGTACCCTGTCGCCATTTTGATTTTTGGGGTCGAAAACAAAAGTGCGATTTGACGGTGCAGCGTTCTAGACTAGACTTCCCTGAAGACCTTTTCTGTGTGGGGACATGGCCAAATCCCAAAACCTGGGCAATTAGGAGCTTTCTACCAAAAAGTGACGCCATCTTTGTTGCCCCCAAAAACCTCAATAATTCATGGAATAAAATGGTTGCGGCCTTCAAATTCCAACCAGCACCGTCGGGGGAGGTGTCCGCGAAAAGTGATCGCCGAAAATCGCCATGTTACCGGGGGTCGAATTTTGGGAATATTTGACAGTAGTACCCTGTCGCCATTTTGATTTTTGGGGTCGAAAACAAAAGTGCGATTTGACGGTGCAGCGTTCTAGACTAGACTTCCCTGAAGACCTTTTCTGTGTGGGGACATGGCCAAATCCCAAAACCTGGGCAATTAGGAGCTTTCTACCAAAAAGTGACGCCATCTTTGTTGCCCCAAAAACCTCAATAATTCATGGAATAAAATGGTTGCGGCCTTCAAATTCCAACCAGCACCGTCGGGGGAGGTGTCCGCGAAAAGTGATCGCCGAAAATCGCCATGTTACCGGGGGGTCGAATTTGGGAATATTTGACAGGTTAGTACCCTGTCGCCATTTTGATTTTTGGGGTCGAAAACAAAAGTGCGATTTGACGGTGCAGCGTTCTAGACTAGACTTCCCCTGAAGACCTTTTCTGTGTGGGGACATGGCCAAATCCCAAAACCTGGGCAATTAGGAGCTTTCTACCAAAAAGTGACGCCATCTTTGTTGCCCCAAAAACCTCAATAATTCATGGAACAAAATGGTTGCGGCCTTCAAATTCCAACCAGCACCGTACGGGGGAGGTGTCCGCGAAAAGTGATCGCCGAAAATCGCCATGTTACCGGGGGTCGAATTTTGGGAATATTTGACAGGTAGTACCCTGTCGCCATTTTGATTTTTGGGGTCGAAAACAAAAGTGCGATTTGACGGTGCAAGCGTTCTAGACTAGACTTCCCTGAAGACCTTTTCTGTGTGGGGACATGGCCAAATCCCAAAACCTGGGCAATTAGGAGCTTTCTACCAAAAAGTGACGCCATCTTTGTTTTGCCCCAAAAACCTCAATAATTCATGGAATAAAATGGTTGCGGCCTTCAAATTCCAACCAGCACCGTCGGGGGAGGTGTCCGCGAAAAGTGATCGCCGAAAATCGCCATGTTACCGGGGGTCGAATTTTGGGAATATTTGACAGGTAGTACCCTGTCGCCATTTTGATTTTTGGGGTCGAAAACAAAAGTGCGATTTGACGGTGCAGCGTTCTAGACTAGACTTCCCTGAAGACCTTTTCTGTGTGGGGACATGGCCAAATCCCAAAACCTGGGCAATTAGGAGCTTTCATACCAAAAAGTGACGCCATCTTTGTTGCCCCAAAAACCTCATAATTCATGGAATCAAAATGGTTGCGGCCTTCAAATTCCAACCAGCACCGTCGGGGGAGGTGTCCGCGAAAAGTGATCGCCGAAAATCGCCATGTTACCGGGGGTCGAATTTTGGGAATATTTGGACAGGTAGTACCCTGGTCGCCATTTTGATTTTTGGGGTCGAAAACAAAAGTGCGATTTGACGGTGCAGCGTTCTAGACTAGACTTCCCTGAAGACCTTTTCTGTGTGGGGACATGGCCAAATCCCAAAACCTGGGCAATTAGGAGCTTTCTACCAAAAAAGTGACGCCATCTTTGTTGCCCCAAAAAACCTCAATAATTCATGGAATAAAATGGTTGCGGCCTTCAAATTCCAACCAGCACCGTCGGGGGAGGTGTCCGCGAAAAGTGATCGCCGAAAATCGCCATGTTACCGGGGGTCGAATTTTGGGAATATTTGACAGGTAGTACCCTGTCGCCATTTTGATTTTTGGGGGTCGAAAACAAAAGTGCGATTTGACGGTGCAGCGTTCTAGACTAGACTTCCCTGAAGACCTTTTCTGTGTGGGGACATGGCCAAATCCCAAAACCTGGGCAATTAGGAGCTTTCTACCAAAAAGTGACGCCATCTTTGTTGCCCCAAAAACCTCAATAATTCATGGAATAAAATGGTTGCGGCCTTCAAATTCCAACCCAGCACCGTCGGGGGAGGTGTCCGCGAAAAGTGATCGCCGAAAATCGCCATGTTACCGGGGGTCGAATTTTGGGAATATTTGACAGGGTAGTACCCTGTCGCCAATTTTGATTTTGGGTCGAAAAACAAAAGTGCGATTTGACGGGGTGCAGCGTTTCTAGACTAGACTTCCCTGAAGACCTTTTCGTGTGTGGGGACATGGCCAAATCCCAAAACCTGGGCAATTAGGAGCTTTCTACCAAAAAGTGACGCCATCTTTGTTGCCCCAAAAACCTCAATAATTCATGGAACAAAATGGTTGCGGCCTTCAATTCCAACCAGCACCGTCGGGGGGAGGTGTCCGCGAGAAAGTGATCGCCGAAAATCGCCATGTTA